>JACTAT010000037.1:10390213-10750352 GCA_014526335.1 Chrysaora quinquecirrha
GATCAGAGGTGAACGTTTCCTTTAATTGATATTCGCTAAATCAATTTTGGCTAGTTGTCTTCCTTTTCAATGAAAGGTGGTATCTTATATTCTATTATTGCAAATTCTGTAACAAATTAGCATTTGTTAGTCGTTTGCTGCAGCATTGTCCGAAAAATATACTTTTTTCGCTAGTTTTTTACTTCCTATGTCAAATTGCTATATTAGCAGAGTGTTCACGTTTTCGAGGGGACCTTGAGTCAGACCCTGACGGTTGCTTGAAACACATTGTACAAAACAATTCGTTGCGAGAATCATCATTTTTTAGCAGTTGTATAGAGCTGGAGAGATCCAAGCCCCAGTAATTTTTTTTTTAAAGAATCTATTTAGTTGTGCCAGACCGTAGCATCATAAAAGGTGTAGAATTTCTGTTGTACTGTAGAACCTCCCTAGTTATTCTTCCAGTTCACAGCTATGATGATTCACAACTGTGACAGCTCGATTTTGGATAACAGCTTTCAGCTGTGCGCAGGCAAATCTGCATATTAGACATGTTGAAAAGGATAAGGTTCTGTGAAGCGCTAAGAGTTTGTGTAAAATTATTCATTGATCTCGCAAGATTCTGCATCATCGTCGTTATCTTCAACAAGTTGATGAATTCGCTATCGGGCAATCATATATATTGAACCATCTGAATAAAAAGAAATATGTGGAATTTTTCCATCATAGATGGAGAAATAGTTTTTAAGCAATATAAAGATACATTTTTTATTTAAACGAATCTGTTTGACCTGACATTTTCACATATTTAAATATTCTTATTTGTGAATAGTATTGAAAAGTGAGCTGTATTTTTAATTTGACATTTTATATTCAGGGAAAGAAGTCAAAGAGAACAAAAGAGTATATTCCAAAACAGGGCAGTGGTCCGTATGCTTTGATTTTAACGCTGTATAGAGAGAGCCAGGTAAAGAACAGCTTTTTCAGAATCTCCAGTTGCACGAACGTTCCATGGGTTAAGGCCATAATATAGAATTGATTTTGAAGGATATACCATTAGTTACACAGTTTTATTTTATTCATGAAAAAAGACCTAATTTTTATTTTTTCAGTTTCTTCAATTTTAATAATCATAATTGTTGAATGTAAACTTTATGCCCAAAGATCATCTTGTTCAAGAAACTTTTTGTCGCCGCCCTCTAAGAAGCCAGTCTCTTTACTGAATTTTTCAATAAGTTGATCCTATGTTTAACACGCTAAACGCATTTCATAGAAAGAAAATGGGAGCTTTTTTCTGTTAATCGACTCATTGTAGACAATCAAAATAACAGGAGACAAAATCCTTCGAATCTATTAATTATTCTTTTCTGCATGTTAAAGTTTATACTTCTTTATACCAGCAGATACTTAAATTACATATCATAGCTATATCAGTACAGACGTTGGTTTATGAAACTGAATGCATTAGATTATTTAATTCTTCCTTGCAGAGTAATTTATTCAAAGGTTATATGACGAAAGATGAACTTCAGCAAAAAGCAGAACCATTATCTGAGAAATCCTTCACAGTAGTAAGATCTCGGTTTATCGTTCATTGCTTGTTGTCTTATCCGTATCTGAAAACCAGTAGCTGTTTTTGTTTTCTTAACTGTTTGTTGAGTATCCCTATTAAGTAAAAATTTACACAGCAAATGACTGAGCAATAACAGATTTTGATTGGTAATGCAAGCATTGTCAACAGTATAAAATCCTAAAGAGATTACTATCGCAATGTTTAAATGTTTTTGCTACTTTTTTGAATATTTATTTTCAGACCATCCAGACTTTTCCAGTCTAACCTTTAAGCATTTCCATAATGTTTATGTTAAGTCAGCATCGTTTCGCCGTGACAACCTGTGTTCACATTTCATTTATCGACTAACCGTTCCAATAAAATTATGGTTAAGCAATGGGATTAAATGTATATCACAAGGACGCGGGAATCTTCGTTGTATCATTGGGGGAAACAAGGTTAGGAGTTAAACTCTTATTCGTCTGAAAGTATGAAGTCAATAGACTGAAACAGATCATTTAATCTCTGAGGAAGAAAGAAGCAATATGATTTCTGTTCTTGGTGTTCTGCTTTTTAAAAGAGAAAGCTTTATAGATCCGGCATCAACGTAGCAACATCCATCTTTATGAACAAGGACTACTTCTTAAAATGGAACTTGATAATCTAAGAATCCCTTTTACCGATATTTATGCTTCCAACAAAGAGTAGAAAATGATATGATCAAAAATGTTATACAGCAAAGCGCATGCCGTATGATCATACAGTTATGTCTAATTTGCAAAACTGATTTTGTCTGGTTAAAGAGGCACCTGAAATGCACTTGAAATAGAACACCTCCTGGAAACCTTCCTACTATACTATAGACTTTAACCGCCCGCACTCCTTCCTTAAACCCACTCCCTTGACTTATGATTTTGCCAATTTGACTTTGTTCTCCTCTAGGCAGATCCTGGTTCCCATTATACAGCTTGGTCCTCAATGTCTACATTGATAAACAAAGGATTGGTCTCCAAAAACAGCAATCCCGCAAAGTTTGTATTTGTTTTTTTAGGGTATTTTCTTTTTAATTCATATATTATTATGAAATTCAAGGTCAACTGATCTCACAATTTGCTTCGACCAAATAACATGTTTGGTACACTAAAGCCTAAGCAGACTGTCATCAAAGAGTCGTTTGCATGCAGGACTATGGATCAAGAGTATACTGATATAACTGACACTATGGTTTACCTTTGATACTGAGCATCCTAATTCTCCGAGCTATCCGCTCCTACTTTTCGTTGAGACCAAGAGTTCGATTGCGTAATAAGCATCCTCAGCAATTTATCCGTCCTGAAAGCCAGTTTCTATAGTGAACATCAACAAATATGCAGCCATCTGTGCCAACAATGCTACTATCCTTGAGACAATTCTTTTCGTACAGTTATTGTCGTAAAGCTTAAACAAGATATCCATCCATCTGTTATAGCGTCTATATAACGGTGCAACCTAGTAAGAATACTGATAGAAGTCATAGGACTGAAACAAAGCTTTCCCTTCCATGTAAGATATCCAACATGATGAATAATCTATGCATGCAAATTATTTAGACTTGTAACATTCGTCGTAGTCTACGCTCCCCAACACTCCACCACCCCGCTCAAACTACTCTGAGGAAACAGCTGTATGTTGTTGTAGTTGTTAGAAGCTGTTTCCGAAAGAGTGGGAGGAAGGTAATAAGTCTACAAATAATGTTCTGCAATAGGAGTTTGTCTTATAGAACAAATTGGGTTGTTATTTCTAGAAGTCCTCTTACATGTACGATATTTTCGTGTGAAAAGAGGAGGAGATTGTGGCGCAGTAGAAATTGTTGCCAAGTTGGACAGAAGAAATTTTTTCAAAACAGTTTGCGGCTTCGAGAATCATCTGAAAATAAATGGTTTAAAGTTGGCAATAAATTCTTCAAAGTGCTACTAATTATCGAATATAGTCATCTGCATAGTATGCGAATTCTTATGATAGCTTTTGGAGATTCTAGAATTAAATTCATCATTTGAAGCGAAGATTACAGGTTTTGGTGCACTGAAGGGAGTTATTTGTTACACAGTTTAACCTATGAGTTCAAATTTATTAGTACATATAAGTTACTAGAGGTTTTCTATTTTCGATTCAAAGTTGTGGGATTCTTCTAGGAAAGATTCATCTGATCACATTGTCAACAATCGCATCATCATCATAATGGATCATTATTATCATCACCATCATCATCACAATCATCAATCATTGTCTTCAACGTGATCATCATCATCGTTGTCGTCGTCGTCGTCAAGCATCATATTCATCATCATGATCGTCTTTAGCATGATCATTATGGTCATTATAATCCTCTTCAAAGTCATCATCATCATCATCATCATCATCATCATCATCATCATCATCGTTGTCTTCTTCTTCGTCATCTTCGTTATTATTAACATCATCATCATTATTATCATCATCATCAGCGTCATTGCTACATTGCAATTTTTTTATTCGTTGTCTTCTTCTTCGTCATCTTCGTTATTATTAACATCATTATTCACTAACCGAATCTGGAAAAGAACTCGGAAAAAAGTTACAACAGCAAGCCGGCAGTATATCCGTCACTAAGAAATCTGATATACGATCTTTTAATTTAAATGACATTCCTGGAAAGAGGCATGTTTCTTGTGACATTGAGGAAGCACAACCATCTACATCATATACAGCATCAAGCAGCCTTACCGAGCATCGCAGTTATGGCATCAATGAGACACAGTATGCATTTATCTGCCTTTTAGTTTTGATCATTTTTCAAATGTCACAGTGCTGTGTCAACAAGTTATTGATAAATTCAGCTAATTTCTCCTTTGAAAAGTCTTGCTACCATATTGACTATGATATTACTTAATAGTTTCTCTAATTACTTTTGGTCCACAAAAGCATATCCAAGTTCATTATTGATATTCATTAGTGTTTTTCGCCGTTGTTTTTTCTGTCAGCAGGTCTAAATTTTCCCGGATATAGAAATTTTTAATTAATATCCCTATTTTGAAGTAGCTTGACTCGTAGTTTTTTCTTTACATGTTAAGAAACTTTATTCCTCTACAGACAGTTGAAATTTTGGTACGTCAGTAGCGGAGGAAAATTGTCCTCCTCAAAAAATGATGCAGCGATTGAAATAGATGGTATGTTACTCTTCACGATTCTTTACGACGTTTTTTTGTAATAAATTTATGTCTTTCAAGGATAAATCATATTCAGTATAAGTACAGCCTACGGCATTTAGAAGACTGTGTTTTACTTGAACAGCTTTCATTAGGGAATGAAATGCAATTTTGCAGAATAAATGTAATTATAAATAACCCACTTGCACTTGCTTTCTAAATCTAATGTGAAACCCTTATCAATCGAGAAAAAAAAATAACACAAATAAGAAACAATAATTTGGCAATCATTCATCTTAGGATTCCAAAAAAAGAGAAACAACATTTTTACATACTTCAAAAACTTTTTTCGTGCTGTGCAACAGATATACAATCGACGGAACACATATCTGGATAAGGATCGGAATGAATCAATATGAAAAGTGAAACTTGGTTGCAAATAATGTGTTTTCAACACGAATCAGCTCACAGTATACAGCGAGATGAACTATAGAATTACTTGCGCTTGCACAGTCCATGTATGATAACGTACTCTTTCTGTCTACACAAAACTGGCTTGTCGGCCATGATGTAGACAGACAAAAAAGCGTTTCAACAAAACAATGATCTTTCTCCGCCTATTATTGAAAGCGACTCCTCGCTATATATTTCTGCACAGTCGGGGCTCTCTTATGAATGTCCCCCTACGAATGATTGATCTCTGCAGAAAGCTGCGCTGACTTATTATACTTGAAATATATTGATTTGCCCTATCGCTTGTTGCTTGTCAGTCCGACATACGTTCCTGGCATTACACCAAGTCAAATATTTATAATTAAAAAAACTTTGCCTTGTGGCTAGTAAGCGTTAAAGGAATGGATTGAAGAACTCCCGACTGCTTATAAGCAGCCAATTCAACGTCTTAAATCACCCCGTACAACGTGATGTGCAGTAACGTGGAGGATGTGCAGTATAGTGGAGGGTGCCAATACAACGTGGAGGGATACCATCATGTAAGTGGAGGGTGCCAATACAACGTGGAGGGTTATCATCATGTAAGTGGAGGGTGCGGAGTATCGTGGAGGTTATCGTGGAGGGTTATCATCATGTAAGTGGAGGGATGCCATTACAACGTGGAGGGATACCATCATGTAAGTGGAGGTGCCAATACAACGTGGAGGGTTATCATCATGTAAGTGGAGGATGCGGAGTATCGTGGAGGTTATCATCATGTAAGTGGAGGGATATCATTTGCAACGTGGAGGGATACCATCATGTAAGTGGAGGATGCGGAGTATCGTGGAGGTTATCATCATGTAAGTGGAGGATATCATTTGATGGAGGATCATCATTTAAGTGGAGGGATGCAACGTGGAGGGTTATATCATGTAAGTGGAGGATGCATATCGTGGAGGGTTATCATCATGTAAGTGGAGGATACCATCATGTAAGTGGAGGGATATCATTTGCAACGTGGAGGGATACCATCATGTAAGTGGAGGATGCGGAGTATCGTGGAGGGTTATCATCATGTAAGTGGAGGGCTGCAACGAATACTGTAATGTTGCATGGAAATTGCATGGAAGTTAGAGGATATGGCCTATTCTAATAGTCACGAAAACTCTGCTTGTACTGTATTCGAAGAAATGGTCGATGTGATAAATCATATTTACTTATTAGAATACTGTACATACGCCAAAATAGACCTTCAGTACGATAGACTTTGCTAACTTTGCTAACGTGTGTTTCTAAGCTACAGACTGATAGAAATACTCGATCGTTTATGTGCTTTGTCTGGGGCACCGATTGGTCATTTCGATAAAATTAAGGCTGCACTATTACAGTGCAAATAAATAGTATATCATTAGCATTTTATGGTTTTATCAGTTGGGTTGTAGAAACATTTATTTTTTTGGTTTGATAAACCTTTGCTTAAAAGTTTTTAATATTTATTACTCACTTCGTTTTCCTTTCGGGTGATTTGTTTGTTATGTTGTAAATAGAGCGCTTAAATTAATTCTGTGATCATGCTGCAAAAAATCCTGTTTACGTAATTGTGGAAATGTGGTTTAGCTTTGTTTACAAAAGCAACGCAAGAGAAAGCATCTCACTTGACCCCTTGCCCTTACCGGCGATGCATGGCAAGAGTTTGATGTAAATGATAAAACTCTTTTCAAATCGGGTTCTCGTGTTGTGTATTTCAATTAAAACAGTTGACTCGGGTTGTTTTACGGAAGAACAATCATATTGATGTAGTTGCATTGCCTGGCCTTTTTCGTTGTTGCATCAAGGCAAAATTTCCGAGCAGCAGTTAGCAAAGTCTATCGTACTGAAGGTCTGCGTTTTACATTTTGGCGTATGTACAGTATTCTAATAAGTAAATACGATTTATCACATCGACCATTTCTTCGAATACAGTACAAGCAGAGTTTTCGTGACTATTAGAATAGGCCATATCCTCTCTAACTTCCATGCAATTTCCATGCAACATTTCAGTATTCGTCGCAGCCCTCCACTTACATGATGATAACCCTCCACGATACTCCGCATCCTCCACTTACATGATGGTATCCTCCACGTTGCAAATGATATCCTCCACTTACATGATGATAACCTCCACGATACTCTGCATCCTCCACTTACATGATGATAACCCTCCACGTTGTATTGGCACCTCCACTTACATGATGGTATCCTCCACGTTGTTAACCTCGATTTCAAGTAAACTAGTAAATTCGTGAGAACGGGAAAAAATACATGAGGAACTTAGAAAAAGCACGAGGGAAGTGAGAACTTGAGATAATCGTGAAGTGAATCGAAATCTTAGTATTTTTTTTATTGTATTTTAACATTGAGGAAAAAGCAAGTCTACTTATTGCGTAAAATCTTTCGTGAGTTATTGTTGCGGAGCAGAACAAATTCCCAACAAAGTGGCACCCCAGATGGGAGAAGACAGCGTTTTTCAATTCTAAGTTATCAAATCATCAGAGACAAAGGTATAGATAGATAGTCCTAAGTTTTCAGAGTCAAAAACTAATCAAAAAGTCAGTGAGTAAACCTTGAATTACTTTACCTAAATTAGATAAACAAATCTAATTGAATTCAGAGTCGTGAGAATCAAAACATTGGCCTAGTCTAGCTATGGCAGATATTGAAGAGAAAACAAAGAAAATTCAAAACAAGTTTCGCATGCTGAAATTTACGCAGCAGGAAACAGCCAGAATCCTTGAGAAAAACAATGTGAAATCACTAGAGAGACACATTAATATTTTTAGCAAAAATATTGATGAAATTCATACCCTTGTATCAGAAATTCAGGAATTAAAATAGAAGCTGATGAAGAGCTTGAGGAAGTCAGAACCTGGAGTCTTAAAACTGAAACAGATCTTTCAGAATTTGAAGATAACATGGAAGAATTACAGAAGAGAATGAATTGTCTACAAAAAGAAGAAAAGGCAGCAGTGAGTCGTGAAGAGGAAGAGGCTAAAGCCGAAGCAAGAAAGCGTGAATATGATGAAGCACTTAAATTAGAGGAAGCAAAAATGCAGATGAAAAAGCAATTTGAAAAGGAAATAATGGAATTAAAGCCAACAAGAGAACATCAACAGCAGCAACCAGCCAAAGTCAAATTACCAAAGCTAGTTATATCGAAATTCCAAGGGACCTACTTAGACTGGCAGAGATTTTGGAATCTATTTGAAACCGAAATTGACAAGAGTGATATTGCTCCAGTATCTAAATTTTCCTATCTCAAAGAATCATTGGTGCAAAAGGTCCGTACAACAATAGATGGCCTACCACTTACAACAGAAGGGTACGAAAGGGCCAAGCAAATTTTAAAGACACGCTATGGCAAACCCAGTGAGGTAGCAAATGCTCACATTCAGAATATTGTCACATTGCCTGTCATAAATGGAACTCAACCAGCCAAAATTCTGGAATTCTTTGAAAAACTTGTGACCAGCATACAGACATTAGAGACAATGGGAAAGCTCAAGGAAATAAATGGTTATGTAAGAATGACTTTAGATAAGCTGCCAGGAATAAGAGCTGATTTAGTGAGAACTGATAATGAATGGCAAGACTGGAAATTTCCACAATTTGTGGAAGCATTGCGAAAGTGGTGTGAACGAAACCCAATCCAAGTTGAAGACAGAAACAGACAGCATGGACAGCCCAGGCGTGATAGAGTATTTCAAACAAGTGATAGAGCTGGGAAACCCAAGAGTTGCATTTACTGTGAAAATACAGAGCATAAAGCTGTGAATTGTGACAAAGTCAATACTGTTGCTGAAAGAAAGAAATTTCTTAGTTCAAAAAAACTACGCTTTAACTGTACAGGCAGCAAACACCATGCTGCAGAATGCCACAGCAAATTCAAATGCCAAAATGCAGTGCTAAACACCATACTTCTATTTGTGATCAGCAAACTCAGCAAGTCCTTCTAGCCACCAATGAAGAAAAATCAAATGGCACTGTTACATATCCTGTTGTCCTGGTTAAAGTGAATGGAGTGACATGTCGTGCACTTTTGGACACAGGGGCTGGAAGCTCCTACGCATCCACAACACTGCTGGATCTCATAGCCAAGAAACCTGTTAGAAAAGAAAAGAGAAGAATTGAAATGATGATGCAATCTGTAACTCAAACAATTGAGGTCTTCGAAGTGAAAATTGCAAGTGTAAACAAAGAATTCAGTTTGGAAACTACAGTGAGTAAGGTGAACAAAGAATGTCTTTTATACTTACCTAATCCAAACTATCATAAAGTCTTATCAGAATACAGCCATCTGCAAGAAGTCAAAATGGATGACTCAGATAAAAAAGCAGTTCTTCCTGTTCATCTGATTCTTGGCGCAAATGAGTATTCCAGGATTAAAACTGACAAAAAACCCAAGATTGGAAAGCCTGGTGAACCTATTGCTGAACTGACAAATTTTGGCTGGACAATCATGTCTCCAGGAAGTGAAACCAAACTTGACAATGTTTATCTTACCAGAAGCTCCAATGCAGATTATGAACAGCTATGCAGCTTAGATATCCTTGGTCTCGCAGATAAACCTGATGGCGATCAGCAGCAAGTTCATGAAGAATTCAAAGAACAATTGACTAGAGATTCTGAAGGATGGTATGAAACAGGGCTTTTGTGGAGAAACAGTCATGATGCTCTTCACAACAATAAGAATAGAAGCCTTGGAAGACTCAATAACTTAGTCAGAAGATTGCAGAGAGAGCCTGATTTATTCCAGAAATATGACAAAATCATTCAAGACCAGCTAGACCAAGGGATTGTAGAGAGAGTTACCAAAGACGAAGCAAACAGAAAAGAGTTTTACATTCCGCATAAACCAGTTATTCGAGAGACAGCTGAGAGGACAAAGATCAGAATCGTATTTGATGCCTCTGCGAAGGGATCTGACACCAGTCCATCACTGAATGACTGCTTAGAACCTGGTGAGCCACTCCAAAACATGTTGTGGGGTGTACTTGTGAGAAGCCGACTAAAGCCTGTAGCCCTTTGTGCTGACTTGAAGCAAGCATTTCTTCAAGTGCGAATTCGTGAAGATGATAGAGATTCCTTGCGATTCCATTGGTTGAGAAACAAAGATCCATCACAGATTGAAGTCCTGAGATTTACCAGAGCGCTTTTTGGACTTGTTCAATCACCGTTTCTTCTAGGAGCAACAATAGAAGAACATCTTAAACTTTGTGAATTAAATTATCCAGCAGAAGTAGAAGAGATTAGACGCAGTCTCTACGTTGACGACATAATAAGCGGATCATCTACCTTGGAAGATGCAAAACACCTGAAGAACACCGCCATTTCCATCTTTAGAGAAGCACACTTCGAACTCCACAAATGGCACTCCAACTTAGAAGAGCTGGAAACACACAAAGAAGAGAAAAATGCAGACCAGAGCTATGCCAAAGAACAGCTGGGTGTCAGAGCAGATGAGACCAAAATGCTTGGTCTCACATAGAATAAAGTAAAAGATACTCTAGCAGTAGCCTTTCCAACCAATCAAGCTGAGCTGACAAAGAGAGGAGTTCTGCGAAGCCTGGCCTCCGTCTATGATCCACTCGGTTTAGCATCACCGACATTGTTACTTGGCAAATTGATATACAGGACCTGTTGTGATCAGAGTCTCTCCTGGGATGCAGATCTACCTGAAGAAATCGTGAAAGCCTGGAAGATCTTTGAGAAGAACTTAGCATCTATCGTTGAAGTACCCAGAAGTCTGTGCAGCTTCCAAGAACCAATTCACTCAGTGGAACTCCATGTCTTTGGTGATACCAGCGGAAAAGGAACTTCTGCTGCTGTTTATGCTGTAGTCAAGCAAGACTCAGGTACCAATCAAGGGTTGCTTGCAGCAAAAGCACGTCTAGCAAAGAAGAACTTAAGCATCCCACGGCTTGAGCTTGTTGCAGCACATATGGCAGCCAATTTGGTAAACAACGTCAAAGAAGCACTCAAAGGCTATCCAGTTGGAGACATCTATGGCTGGCTAGATAGTACTGTTGCCCTGTATTGGATTGGAAATAAAGGCAGTTACAAACAATTTGTGGCTAATAGAGTCAGACTGATTAACGAGAAGAATTACATCACTTGGCGACATGTGACTACAAATGAAAATCCGGCAGATATTGGGAGCCGGGGTGAAAAAGCTAGCAAGTTATCAGAAACCTGGTTGAAGGGACCTAGTTGGCTACCTGAAAGATCCAGTTGGCCTGACGAGCTGATTGTGCAGCAAAGCAGAGAATCAGAAGAAGAAGCCAAGCTAATCAAAGAAGTGCTTGTAGTTGCTGTTCAGAAGACAGAAGATATTGACAACTTGATCAGCAAATTCAGTTTCTGGAAAGTCATCAGAATTTTATCCTGGATGGCAAGATTTATCAATAACAGCAGATTGAAGAAAGAAGATCGAGTTTCCGGACCATTAACAGCAGAAGAAACAGAACACCAGATACAATCCTGCATAAGAAGAGAGCAAGAACTAGTCAGTAGTACTGAAGCATTCAAACAAGATCAGCTTACACTTAACCTGCAGAAGAACAGCAGCGGATTGTATGATTGCAGAGGAAGAATACAAGGGGTCTACCCCATTTACCTGCCACCAAAGTCAGCTTTCAGCGAAAAGTTGGTGATGGATTGTCACAAGAAGACCTTGCACGGGGGAGCTGGACTTACAATGACGTCAGTTCGAGAAAAGTATTGGATTCCACGTCTTCGTCAGCTGACTAAAAGGGTAATCAGAAGCTGTCATGGTTGTAAACGTTTCCATGCAGTTGCATTCTCCAAACCGCCTGAAGGGAATCTCCCTAAAAGCAGAACAGAAGGTTTGCGTGCTTTCCAAGCTGTTGGAATAGACTATGCTGGACCACTATACTACAAACGCAGACAAGATCAACTTGGTAAATCCTACATCTTACTTATTTCCTGCAGTGTCACCAGAGCTATCTACATCGAACTTCTGCGTGATCAAACCGTTGAAGAATTCTTGAAGTGTTTGAAGAGATTCATCGCAAGAAAAGGACGACCAGAAAGAATCTACACAGACAAAGGAAGAACATTTGTGGCTGGTGCGGCATGGCTGAGGAAGATATTGAAAGATGGAAAGCTGAGAGATTTTACTGCCCACCAAAGCATCAGCTGGCAATTTAACTTAAGCAAAGTGCCCTGGTGGGGCGGGCAATTTGAAAGGCTGATTGGTCTTATTAAACAATCGCTCTATAAGACTATCGGAAGAGCACAGCTGAAGTGGAGTGAACTGGAAGAGGTGATCCTCGACATAGAAACAGCTTTGAACAATCGTCCACTTGGATACATCGAAGACGACATACAGCAGCCAATTCTCACGCCGAATGTGATGATGTTTGGATTTCCAAACAAGCTAATCGAAGAAGATCCAGAAGCTTTAGAAGATAAAGACCTGAAGAAACGAGCGATTTACCTGAAGAGATGTAAACAGTCACTATGGAATAGATGGACTGCAGAATATATCAGAGGACTGAGGAGCGACATCACCTCAAACAGCCATCAAAGTCACCGAATCTTGAAGTTGGAGACGTTGTAATCATCAAAACGAAGATCGTAACAGAGGCAAGTGGAACCTTGGAATCGTTTAAGAGCTTATCAGCGGAAGAGATGGAGTTGTCAGAGGAGCTCGCTTGAGAGCCGGAAAATCATACTGGGAAAGACCGATTCAACATCTATATCCGCTTGAACTGCACTGTAATATTCCCAGAAGTGAGGACAAACATCTTGATCCTGAAGCCAGAGAATTCAAGCCAAAAAGGAGAGCAGCCGTGAACGCAGCAGAAATCATAAGAGTTGTAGCAGAAGAAGACGAGGATGACACTCTTTGAATTTTAACTGAACACTGATTATATTTGTTCCCTTTCGGAACAAATAGGGGGAGAGTGTCAAGAACTTTATGCGACTTTTTGAACTTATCAACTTTTACAGTATGTGGACTACCTTTTTTTATTTAATTCTTTGTTATGTTAATTAACCTCGATTTCAAGTAAACTAGTAAATTCGTGAGAACGGGAAATGATACATGAGGAACTTAGAAAAAGCACGAGGGAAGTGAGAACTTGAGATAATCGTGAAGTGAATCGAAATCTTAGTATTTTTTATTGTATTTAACATTGAGGAAAAAGCAAGTCTACTTATTGCGTAAAATCTTTCGTGAGTTATTGTTGCGGAGCAGAACAAATTCCCAACACACTTACATGATGATAACCCTCCACGATACTCCGCACCCTCCACTTACATGATGATAACCCTCCACGTTGTATTGGCACCCTCCACTTACATGATGGTATCCCTCCACGTTGCAAATGATATCCCTCCACTTACATGATGATAACCCTCCACGATACTCCGCATCCTCCACTTACATGATGGTATCCCTCCACGTTGCAAATGATATCCCTCCACTTACATGATGATAACCCTCCACGATACTCCGCATCCTCCACTTACATGATGATAACCCTCCACGTTGTATTGGCACCCTCCACTTAAATGATGGTATCCCTCCACGTTGTATTGGCACCCTCCACTATACTGCACATCCTCCACGTTACTGCACATCACGTTGTACGGGGTGAGGATAAAAATTACATTATTAAAATATACAAATATAATATACCAATTAAATCTGAAAGTAACAATGAGGAAAGCAAAATTAAACGAGGAATGATAAAGGAGACCAACTTACACCCTGCACGATTTCTGCAGCCCTTTTTTAAATTTTTGGAGCGTGGGTGCTTCTTTTATTTCATTATCTAGTCCATTCCATAGATTTGCCCCTCTGAATGAAAAGCTACTCTGACCAGCCGATGTCCTAAACATTGGAGTTCTAAGGTTTACGTTGGAATTCCGCAGTGTGCGGGAGGTAGTCTCACTTACTCTAGCAAACATGTTGCTCATATAAGACGGCGCCTCCGCGTTTAAGGATTTAAAAACCATTTTGAGTGTCTCAAACTCAATTAATTCCCTAACGGTGGGCCATCCCAGGGCACGAATGAGTGGTGTGGCTGACTGATCACATCGACTACCTGTGACAGTTCTGGCAGCACGATTCTGTAGTTTTTGCAATTTGTTAAGAGCAGTCTCGCCAATATTTCCCCAAACTGGGCAGCAATATCTGAAGTAGGGTTCCACAAGGCTTCTATACATCTGTTTAACGGTAGATGCAGGCACATAATTCTTAGAATATCGTAATATGCCAATACCTTTGGAAATCTTACACGTTAATGAGGCTAGATGAGAAGACCATTTTAACTGTGGATCCACATTAACTCCTAGATACTTAGTATTCTGAACCATTTTGACTTCATCATTCTGAATTTAAACTGAGGTTTAACTGATTCAGTAGAAGTCAAATTTTTTAGTTTACTTTGCGTGCCGATAATCATGCCTTCAGTTTTGGCCACATTTAATGATAGTTTGTTTCCTTGCAACCACGATTTTAAAGCTGCTAAATCAGCATTAACAGCTTCATTGATTTCAAAAACGGAGCTGGATGCAAAATATATACTAGTATCGTCCGCATACATGGATACACGAGAGTGCTGTAAGCATTTAGGTAAATCGTTGATGTAGACCAAGAAAAGAAGGGGTCCGAGACAGGATCCTTGAGGGACTCCACAGCTTATGGTTTCGGTACTTGATGATTGCCCATTTACTCTACAAAATTGCCCTCTGTTGGCGAGGTAGGAAACGAACTATCGAAACTCCTTACCTTTGACGCCATAGTAGTCCATTTTACTCAATAGAATATCATGGTCTACTGTCTCAAAGGCTTTTTTGAGGTCAATAAAGACCGAAGCTGTATATTGACCCTTATCAATGTTAAGGCACCAGTCATTCGTGCACCTGAGCAGACTTGTAAGCGTTGAATGGAGTGAACGAAAACCTGACTGATCCGAGAATATCAGATTATTGTCATTAAAGTAGGAGTACAACTGGTCAAAGACTAGCTTTTCAAACAAACGAGAGACGACGGGAAGTACTGAAATAGGTCTATAGTTAGACTTATCATCAGTGGACCCTTTTTTGAAGATTGGTGCGACCCGTGCAGTCTTCCAGCTGTCCGGAACGTGTCCCTCACACAAGGACCAGTTGAACAGCTGTAGAAGGGAAGGATTCATAATTTCAATGCCAATTTTCAGGAAAAAGCTAGAGATTTGATCAATGCCAAATTCGTAGGAAATTTTGACTTCAGAAAAAGCTTTAAGAACCTTTTTATTGTCGAGGGGAGAGAACGAAAACGAAGATGCGATGTTATTATCTCCGAATTCTCCATCTAGAAGTGGATTTTTCGTGGTCGGAATTGCATCACTGAGATCTTTACCAAGATTGCAAAAAAAGTGATTCATGGTCTCCGCTATATTCCGGGGATTAGAAATCACCTTTTCGCTTTCTTTAATAGAGAGAATGTTGGTAGTTTTAGATCTTTTATTTATCAGCTGATTGACAGTTTTCCAAGTTTCTTTGATGTCCCCCTCACAGGAAGCTAGCTTATTCGAAAAATATTCTTTTTTTGCTTTACGGTTCAAATTGTTAGCTTTACAACGAAGTTGCTTGTAAGCGTTCATTAGTATTTCTGACTTCATTTTGACAGCATTAACCTTAAGTTTATCTCTCGTTTTGAAAAGTTGTTTCAGGGATGGGGTAATCCAGGAACAAAAACGTTCGGTTACCCTTCGTTCTTTAATTGGTGCATGGTTTTCAATTATGAGAGAAACCAGCTCAGACCATTTATTGATTGCATCGTCAATATTAACAGCATTATCTATTATTCTTTGCCAGTCGCAAGACGCAAGATCTCGAAGAAATAGACCATAGGATAGCATTGACTGAATAATCCAATGAATAATTTATAGAGCATTGATGTTTACATCAGACAAAAGCAGGTTTCTTGCATACTGAAAGACGTAGTTCTCCAACGTGGACTCGGCAACTAATTCTACTGGGTCATCTCGCTGACCCAATGAGTTGATTGTTTCGGCTTTTCTTGGCAGTGCTGAACTTATGAATCCAGAGATTAAACAGTAATTTGATTTAACAATATCCAGAAAATACAATTTTATTTTAGATATGTGACTAACATTTATCGATGTGTAAAATATTTTTTGAAGAAATCCGAGGTGAATGCATGTTTCTTATCAAATGCCTACAAAAGGACCTGGGATGCTCTTCTTTGACCTACAGGATAGATAACACAAGGTAGCTTTTCCTAATATTTCCTGGCTTTTATAAAATAAACTGTATTGTTTCTTGAAAATAAAAATTCCGTTCAAAAAATTGTGAAAGCCTTTTAGCTATTATCTGTTTCTTCTAACTAGCGTGCAACTATTTCTGACATTTTAAACTGTCTGACACCAAGACGATTTGATGCTATTATGCCCCTTAATTGTGTAAAATTACAAAAAATTGAATTAATTACTCAAACATTTTTTTTAGACCTGCAGATAAAGGATTTGTTTATGCATATCTATCTGACAAAGACGCGATAGAAAAATCAAGCCCGCCATGCATTGAAAAAGGTATTCATCTTATAAGTTGTCGAATTCGTAGACCAATAATTTATTTGTAGAAATACAAATTGTAATGTCGACATTTTCCAGTCGAGGCATTTTTTTTTTTACTTTCTTTATTCACCGTTGGTTCTACAAATAGCTACAAGCTGGAGCTAATACATACCAACCTAACTAACAACAAAACTAACAGTAGTCTAAAATGTAATAAAAGATAGCTATAAAGTTATAAAGATGCATAAGTGTTATAACAAACAGCTAATTATTAGGTATGTAACCAATATTTGGCAGAAATTGTGTGCATAGCTTGCAGCTACATAGCTTTGCCTCTTGATAGTTGTTTTTGAGGCATTGCTGAAAGCTCTGCACAGAACTACTTGCCTTGGCTTCAGCAGAAACCAGATTCCATGACGAGCTGCCTCTGAAAGTCAATGTGTCAAGACCGTACCTATTTGTGGCCTGTTTATTGACTTCAAAATGAGATGTCCGCAGATTATACGCAGACTCGTGTGTGAGAAACAGATCTTTCATGAATTCTGGATTCATACCAGAATTCAACCAAGAGCTTTTGAATGTTTAATTGATGGATTGTTATTGAATTATCTTTTCCCAATAGCTCTGAGAAACTAAGGGATTCACTATTATTATACGCTAATCTTAAAGCCCTTTCATGGATGGAATTGATTAGATTGTTACTTTTCTTGCTACAGTACATCCAGACAAGGGGACAATAGTTAAAATAGGATAGGATGAATGTTTTCATGAGAAGTATCCTTTTTGCTTCATCCAAGTATGGGGCTAATCTTGCGAGAGCACTAAGCTTTTCCCCAGCAGTTTTGCAAATGCTTTTTATGTGTTTCTCAAATGAAAGCTGGCTATCAAGAGTGACACCAAGGAGTTTAGCTTCGTTAACTTCTTCGAGAGGATTGTTATTTATTGTCATTACTGCTTTATTTTGTCTATTATTTTTAGCTTCCAGAATCATAAGTTTACATTTTTCACCATTTAAAATCATTGAGTTATCTTTAAACCATTTATTAATAAAAATCATTTCTTCATTTAGTTTAGTTGTAATTTGGTCAACGTCCTTATCCTTAATCCAAATTGTGTTATCATCAGCATAGTTACAAAGTTCACTGTTTTTGATAACAAACAATAAATCATTTATAAAAATGTTGAAAAACAAGGGACCTAGAATGGATCCTTGAGGTACCCCTTGTTTTACTTTCATCCAGTCACTGTAAACCATGCCATTTTTAAATTTCAGATCCAGATTTCGCTTAATTTTTTCAATTAGTCATATTAAGGCCTGCTGTGTCCCGTATTTTTCCTGAAACCGCAGAGTAGTGGGGAAAGTTTATCCTTCATATATCTACTAATCTTTCCCATCTGGGCAAAAATTCCGCCTTTGTCATTTGTTCCGGTCTGTTTCTGACCTTAATACTCTGAAGAGTGTCCGACAAAACAAGCTTTTAAGTATGACCGAAAATGTTTCCGTTGTTTAATGCAAGTCTGATGTTTCGTACTACTAAAAAACTTATCGTATTTTTGATTATAAACAATATGCAACTATGATGCTGTCGAGTGTATGTTGTGAATACTTTGTTGTTTAAATTTCCTATGCATTCGATGGAGTTGCACATCAGGGGCGCAAATGAGGGGGGGGGGGTGTGGGGGGTGTGACACCCCCAATAATTTTTCCAACCGGTCCCAGTAGCTACTTTATAGTGATAAAGTCGGTCCCGATCCGGCTCTGAACTAAATTATTTCCATTTTTTATAGAAATAAACAGAGTTGTACCCGAACCCGAAAAAAAATCGGTAAAAAATTGCTCTCATGCAGATCATTGAACATTGAACTTAATTCACCACGCTGTTTT
Source organism: Chrysaora quinquecirrha (assembly GCA_014526335.1). Taxonomy (NCBI): domain Eukaryota; kingdom Metazoa; phylum Cnidaria; class Scyphozoa; order Semaeostomeae; family Pelagiidae; genus Chrysaora; species Chrysaora quinquecirrha. The sequence continues at coordinate 10,408,817 of JACTAT010000037.1, forward strand.
GGATAGCAGGAAATAGTGATGATGTTTCCTTGAAAGAACAAATTAGCAAACAAAAGGGCCAGAGCAGCTAGGCGGGACAACTTTCGGTCAATTGCAACCCAATCCCTTCATGACAGTACAATGTATTGGTAGTCAATACTGCCGTTAGTCAGGAGATGCCTAGCTGTACAACAAAGACAAGTTGTGTCAGCCATTTCTGGCCTTATTTTTTATGTTTCTGGACAATTCCTGGCGCCAGGCGACAACATCGACATAAATTTTGACAAAACTTGTTGTTTCTTGAACAGCTGGGCTGCGCAAAAATTACGTTAAAAGAGTCCTGAAATGGTCACCAGAGCGATTCTAGCAACCCAATTTTTCAAAATTTTCCGGGGGAGAATGCCCCCCAACCCCCCTAGGTGGGTGCGCCTTTCGGCACACAAAGACCAATACCCTTCGGTTCCACTTCATGACACCCCCCCCAATAATTTTTTCGATTTGCGCCCCTGTGCACAATCAGACCGCTATGACGTCTGTCGGGACGTGTTGGGACAAATAACTTTTTGGGGACGATGTTTGCTTGGAGAGATTCACCTCCTGTTATCCAAAAATAGTTTATTATGTCATTATGGTAATCTATCGGTTAAGCAGAATATTTCCTCTGTTTTAAAACAGTTTATGCTTTTTTATTTGCACTCAATCCATCTCGTATATCTCAACTCCTAGAAACATCTCTACCATCGAGCTCGAGCACAATAATTGAACCGCGCCTGAAAGGTATGGGTAATTTCGCAAGCAACGTCATTGAGACCGTGCCATTCCAGCAAAACTTTGCTAACAGAATCAATTCTTCACAACTCAACTTTCAAGAAGACAGACATAGTGAAAATAGTGGACCAACAAGTGACAGAATGGATATCAGGTATTATCTATCATAAGAAGTAAGAAACAATAAATTCTGTAAAATGTATTTCTAGGAAACGTCTATGTTTTTTCTTCTACTCAAAAAGAGATATATTTTGCCAGTTGGGATAGGTATTTGGTATCTTGTTTGTATAATGTTTTTTCAATAACAAAGTTTTTCAAATTGATAAAACTGAACCCGAAAGTTAATTCCCTGAAAAAACTCGGCTTATGTATTCCAAGCTTGTTCTAAAATGTGTTTGTAGTGAATTAGACATTCTTTAGTTTTATGCAATTTCTATTGCTATTCATCCATGCTCTTGTTTCACATCACTCAGCAACGCATCTCACGTTAAATCAGGCATCCATCGACGAAAGACAGTTCCTCTGGAGTTCCACAGCAGTTTATTAGTAACGCAGCAACACACGCATCTGTTTTACTAAATGTTCACGTAAAAGCACACATCGCTCTGCAATCGACAGCATGATTTTAAAAATGATATCCCCTTCTTCTGGCAAACTTATAGGATTCCCCTGTCATCATTCCACAGGAACTGCAAACCTGGCAAAAATAGCAAAAACTCTCGATTTTGTGGGTTCCTATTGATACAGCAGCTTTGTCATCACAACCCCGTTCCCCAGACTCAATGCTTGTATTGAGAATCAACCCTTGATTGAGCTCCGAATTAATGTCGCTCAACAATCTCTCAACATTTCGGAGCTTAGGGAGCTGCATGTCTGATAATCCCGAGTAAAAGGTTGAGAAGTCTCAGCAATTTTGCCCACCAATTTTGCTAAGATTGTGACTTTGTTTTAGTAAATTATTCACACCGAATAGCTTATTCAAATCGTAGCATTAAAATTAGAATGTAACCTTTTTGACGAACTTCTCATTATTTCAGAGCAAATTTTATTGGTGAAGACATGACGCCACTTTTCAAAATGATGCCAGGTAAGCAAATTCCTTCAAATTTAGTGGGATGGAATCTCAGTTTTGTCCAATACGCCATGACCCTGCCTTGGTGCTATGTTGTCACAATAAAAAAGAAAATTCGTTCAATAATCCATACTTTGCGTACGATGTACCAGTTATTTAGCTCTTGTGCTGGCAAATTTTGGCTTCTCATCTTTTTTTAAATGTCTACAGTTTGTTATGCGCTGGTTGATACACAAGCAGCGAAGAGAATTTGAAAGTATTGCCTGGATTTTTAGTTAGGAAACGTCAAAAGTGCTAATTTTGGCTCTTTTACTTGCTAACAATTGAGGATGCTTCAGAAGTCACAGGATTGTTGATCACTGTTTTCCAAGATGTCGAGAATTAGTGAGATTGCCGAAGAAGAAGCACGATCTTGTGACATCATGACCAAAATTTGGAGGCATAAGCGTTTTAAGGCCCTCTAAGTTCTTTCTAGCGGGGATTTTTGAATATTACAACAAAAATTAGGTCGACGTTACAAGCATCACGTTATTTTAAGCAAAAACGTCATGCTCTAACCTATGGTAAAATTCCAATATCCACAGGAAGCCCAAACTGGATTGTGTTGCATAAAAAGGATTGAAAAGTCAAATAGCATGCGGCGTCACATTACGAGCATAGAATTGCATTGCTTTAGTGTTGACTATTTGTATTCTATAATATAATATATATACATATGTTATATATATTATATTATAGAATACAAATAGTAAACACTGTAGCGATTAAATTAAATGCTTTTTATGTAACGCATGCTATTTGCCTTTTCAATCCTTTTTCATGCAACACAATCCAGTTTAAGCTTCCTGTGCAATATTGAGATTTTTAGTTTCACTCTGATTAGCACTACTTTTGTTCTTGAAGGAACCTTTGAGGTGCTACTGTGTGTTGATCATGGTGAAGTAGCCGCAGGGTGAGTTTTCATAGAATTGAAATATTTGTTTTCCAACGAGATTCTCAGAAATTTTCGATTCATATTGCCCTTAACTGTGACGTTTTACACCGGAAAGGTTTAAGAAATTTTATTGAATCACATGAAGGAGAAAACAATCGACTTCTTGTCTTGGATCCTCATTCATTAATTGGTTATGTTGAATGACAGAATCCCGGTAGCATCTTTAAGAAACCCGGTTTGCATAGAAGAAACTTTTCTTCATGCGAATCTCTAAATCTGAAAATAATTACAGCGTAAATTTACTGCGCATCTCACTGACTACAATCGATGCATACGTGTGAACAGATTCGTCAGTCCATCGAATAGAAATAATCTTAAACAGTTCGATAAGTTTGAATATTTCCAAATTCTTGAAAAATATATATGCATGGTATTTAAACATAGCTGAAGCACAAAAAAATCAAATGGTAGTAGAGCCTTTCGTTGTACGACTTGGAAAGTTATTCGACGATTTCATTGAGCTGTATATTTGCAACTGGTATTTAATGTTATGCAAATCAGCTTAATTCTGCTTGATTACTTTATAGCTGTTCTGTGCTTTTTTTTTATTCAGGAGTAAAGCAAATAGTAAAAAGATGATGATGGACCAACTAAAAAAGTCAGGTTTGGATTTCAACCGTTCAACCGATTCAACCATTTTAAATCGTGTTTTAATGAAAATGCATAATGCAATAAGAACACCCCAGCTAGGGTGATTGGGTGATTACCCCAAGGCTCTGCATCCTCCATCCCGAATCTGTCAAAAGGATCGCCAAAGTACCTTAAACGCTAAATCTTTAGGTAGAGGAGGGTGATATTTCCCTTGTCTGGGCAATGAAATTGACTAAACACAGGACATCTGTCGCAATACATTCCGCTACCACTACTTTATAACAGCACTATCTTTGATTGTATCTTTTTATTATATAATCATTTTAACACAAAACCTTTTTAGCTTTATGTTTAGAAATAACAATCACTCTAGTATTAACAAACAATTTGATCAATTAAACAATAAATGGGAGAAAGAAACACGGCAATATACTGCGCTGCTCTACCAAAGGTCCGTGTTTTGGGTCTGATGGATCAAAGATAACTTCTGAAACCTGACTTAAAAGAGTGATCGACTGGATCTTTTTATCGATTGGCGTCATGTATATTATACAAGTTTTGGACGCCTCAGAAGAAAAGCTTGGCTTTGAATCCTAACCTGACTCTTGGAATTTGCAAACTTTCATGCCCTTCCTTTCTATATTCTGATTTTTGAGATATTTGGTTGACTCTTTTACGTAGCGAGTTGCGAAAACACGAAGTGGAGTCCAGCTTATTTGCTAAATCAAAAGTGAATAAAGCTTGCACTGAGAGCTTTCTTGCTAATTGTTTGTTTCCGATATTTTTTCTAAATACTTTGATTCCTGTTCATGAATCCTAAGTTTTCCAATGTCAGTTATTAAATCCTGTAAGAATATAATATATCTTATTGCTGATTTGAGAATGCTGTACTTTGATAATTTTGCATCTGCTGGATATGTTGGAATTATATTCCTTAATAACTGAAACGCAGTGTTTAAATTCTGTTGTCTGATCCTTTCCCTTGAATTTGTCAACAATCGTTTATATTCAACATCTTTATGGGACAATTTTCGCTTTTTCTGCATCATTTTGTCGTCTTTTACCCTGCTTTTTCTTAAGCTGTTGTCAATTTGCTCAAGTTGAAGATCATTCGAGATTTCTTCATGAAGAAATTCATCAATCAATTCGTAGTTATCATCCATTTCATAAGAAGTTTCTTTGCTTGCCTTCTTAATTGATGATGAATTGATTAGAAGCGACATACTTCGACTAGCGCTGATTCATCTCACACTTGAAGACTTAAATAAATCTTGTATTTGTATTTGTTATGATTTTGTGCACGAACTCCATCCAGTCCCTATGACCCTTCACAGAAGACTTTGCTATCCACGCTTTTATGATTTCAAAGGGAAGTCTTATCAAACATTATATCTCTTTCATCAACAACATCCGCTTCATTATCTTCAACTTTTTTAATTCGTACAAAATAAATTTGCAACAGCTGTGCACAATGTCCTTTCATATTGTTATCTTGATTTGAATATAAGTAAACAGATCCCAGAATGATTTTACTTTTAACCTCTCAAAGTAGCTACTATAAATAAAATGCGTTGATTTCCTCAACTTTATTTTTACTAGTGAAATTTATTGTTATTGTTATGAGTGGTAGGTGATGATCTTACAAAAATTTAATTCTATGTCAAATCTATACAAATTGGATAGAAAGATGCGATTCTTCTTTCTCGTTCTTCGTTTAACATTTTAACCCGTTATACTCACAAAACCTCTAGCTTACAAGTTTTCTTTCATTAAGGTGTGAGCATGGACGTTCGAAAATTACAACTTGGAGATTTTTTGTGGATTGCTAGAGAAAAAGCATCTCATGGAGGTTAGTTGCGCATTTCAACTAAGGGCCTTGTTTTGAATTTTCTAACGGTTCATTTCCGTGAAATTTCAGCTACATGACAAGATTCGGCATTCGAAGGCTGAAAAACGAGGTTGTCGAAATAAGATAATTGAATTGAAAAAGATTTGTTTCGAACATCAGCAATTGGCATGAAATTACTGTCGACACAACAGAAATGACGCTTTTTGTCATTGGCCTAGCCTAGGTTCACGTGTTGGTAGTGAGAAGATAACCTTAATCCGAGTAGTTTCGTATTATGCCTTGTTCCATGTGTAAATTTTTCAACGATGTGTGGCTAGAACAGGGCATATGTTTTTCATCCATAAAATTTATTTCTCCATTGCCTTCTCTTTTTGTTAAATATCATGAAATGTTAAGTGCTTATATTTTTATGATTTATGGAAAGGTTCTCGCCGTGAGTTGGTGTTGGATTTTATAGCTGAGCGCAAAAGAATGGATGATCTGGCTGGAAGTATCATCGATGGACGGTTTAAAGAGCAAAAGGTAATCATTAATTGAAGGACTTGTTTTAAAATCATTTGTAAAGATTTCAGATAAGAGAATCGCAACAGCGGAGCATAGATTTTTATCGATGTTTGACGTATCACGTTAAGGTGTTACCTGAAGAGGACTCAAAGAGATTTCTTGTTTGGTTACTTATTTAGTTTACTACGAACGAATGAATAACAAGCATACAGCGGGAATATATATTAACAAAACAAAAGCTCTTAGTCTATTGTATGTACGCAGGGAGTATATACTGTCCTTCAATGGTCGATTAGAGCGTACATGTTTAACTATCGAGGAAAAAAGGAAGGCGTAGCAGTAAAATAGTCAACATATCATTAAAATGAGATGTACTATTCACGTTTTGAAAAAGCTATTCATGAATCAGTTGCTCCTACAGAAAATTGCATTAAGTAAGGACGAATCTGGCTCAGAAGAGAAACAAGAGATGCATGTTGAAAAAGTCTTCTTGAAAAGACGTAAAATTAGTCCGTAAAGGGAACCTAAATTTCTCTACGAAAGGGGCCTTTTTTTCTCAAAGAGCCAAAATAAGCACTCCAGCACCCATTCCATAAACAGTATATCCAGAAGAATGGAAGCAATTAATACCCGTGGGTACCGCTAGAAGGTAACTCCACAAAATTTCCAATTACATAGAATTCCCGCCCTCGAGAAAACCAAGTTTGAGATTTTGCCATTTTTCTCTCAACAGTTCAGGTTGAGATCCTGCGGTTTGAAGCATGTCATCTATTTAATAGAGAGTTTTGGATCAATGCAGCATTTGGTTTTGCCTGAAGCCAATTTGAGGCAGGCGTTTGTCAACTCACAGGTAAATGATATTTTTCTACCGGTTCTTAGACAATGAATTTACCAACCAGCTTAGAGACAAACATTTAAAATTACTAGGCTGAAACGCCAGTACACAGTCGAACCACACAACATTAATTTGGAGTGATTGCACCCAGGCCTGCATGGCAAGCCTCTCAATCGGCATCCCTCACAAGAATTCATAAGACCAAAGCTGAACACCTAGCCCTAAAGTAAGAGTGCTAGTACGTGATCATTCGATAGTTCGTCCTGTTTTTGATTAGTTTTAGATCTGTTGTTTATTGACATCTCTTTCGAAAAGATCAACATAGCTGCGCTTGAGTGTGTTATGTTAGATTTTGTCCAGTAACGAAAGCTCGTTATTAATCATAATCATATCGCACACCTCTTATTCCATCTATTTGCTGTTTCCTTTTGTCACTGAAGAGTAGCTGTGGATGGATAACAAACAATCATGCCAGTTATCTTCAGTTGTACCAGTTATCGAATCTGTTTGGTTTGCATTGATGTTCTTTGTAAAATTCCTTATCGGTTAAAGAGTTTGCCGCAAGTGGCATGCCGCACTTGACAGGATTCGAGCCTGGACATCACCTTAAGTGAGCCAACGATAATTCCAGTGAGCTGAAGAGCCCAATTAAATTGTCGGGAGAAGAGAGCTTCGGGTTGTATAACTTGGAGAGTTACTCGGCAATTCCATCGGGTCTCGCAGCTCAGTGGAATCGTGGTTCTGTCTCTTATCATGCGGTCCAGGATCAGATTTCATCAAATGTTGTATGCTAGTCATAGAAATCTATCTTAGTTTGCCATTCAAGTATAATATCCTTTCTTAATGTTAATAAAAAGATTACACATTATGACTCGCTTACGCTGGAAGTTTCTTAATTTTCTAATTTCTTTTCTATACAACAGAGATTTTTCATAGCTATATTAGCTCTTTGCTTTCTTCGTCGATGACAGTCAAAAGAGTCAGTTTAGACGTATTGGTTGCTATTTCTTATCACCGCTAAATGAATTGGTGGTAATGCTTCTTAATATCTGGTGTAAGCCGCAAGTGTTTCTTGTGTATGGAGACTAGTGGCCTTAAACTTTCCTTATAGCGGCTTTGTGCAATGATTGATTGTGTTCTTACGTTTTAGGTTATTGATGACTTATTTGTGCGAAAAACCGAAAATACTTACGAATCAGCCGCTTATTTAGCAAGGATGACAAAGTTACTAAAGTCCTTTTATGAGGTATTTGATAGGAAATAAATATTTTGTGAGGTATTATGTAGATATTTTATGAGGTTTAAGTAGATGTTTTATGAGGTATAAGGTAGATATTTCATGAGGTTTAAGTAGATGTTTTATGAGGTATAAGGTAGATATTTCATGAGGTATTTGTTAGGAAATAGATGTTTTTTCTAGTCTTTTCTGTCATGTTTCTCTGACAGTAAGTGTACAAATAAAACCATTTCCTTTTTTATTCAGATTTACCAATATAAGTTACGTTGTGTTGTTGGACTGTAAATTTATATTTCAACTTCTCTTCGTAGAATATGTTCTGAAATACTTTTAATCCGTTTTGTTCCTACCCCACAACGCCAATCTTTTAACCCCCTTGTGTGATGCTGGTATTAAGATCAGCCAACATTCTCGCATTCATTGGGATCGTGATTGCAGCATTACCATCTTTACACAGCAACTTCTAACTGATATGGTTGAGATCGGAGAAGCGAGAGTAAACGCTAATGCTGAGCGGCTAATTCTTCTCTAGCGCATGTCTGGCCAAACTGGGCACTCAGATTCGGAGACGAATCACGAGCTGATAACACGATGATTATTTATTGGGAAGGAAGGGCTGTAGGAATAGCAATCCATTTCTTGAAAACGGTTGATCGCGGAAGTATTCAAAGTGGACCGTTAATAAAAGGCAAACGATACAATAATTATGACATAGGGTACATCATACTTTTTCTTGTCGAAACTGGGCATTATGTTAGTAAACAGCCTGTGAATTTTTGTTCTCGTTTTTAAAGGAAAAGACTCTTGCAGCATATCCTATGGATCACTTGAAAAAACACAAAGCAGATGAAAGTTACAAGGAAATTATTGGCAAGCAGACACAGAATCTTTTCACTTTTAGCGATTTTGATCAACAAACTGCTAAAAATAAGGTTAGTGGATTTAATCACATCCTTGTATTTTTTAAATAATAATTCTCAGCTTCAGCATTCAATGTACACTAAACAGGCACATATAAGAACCTCCATTTTTATGTCCGGAGGACATATTAAGAGGGTGTCGTGGAACGCATGTACGCATAGAAAATAGATAGGCATATAGACGCTTTTTGCTGCCAAACCGCGTAACAAAAGATAAACCATAAATGATAGGAATTAAACTTTGAAATCGCCGTTAAGTGTTGTCGTTAGTGGGCATAATTAACAAAATGCAATTGCTTGCCAAAAACATCAATTAGTATCAACTGTTATTGTAGCGCAGTGGAATAATGCGCTTGTTTCTTGCGCTAAGGGTTGCGAGCTTAATCCAAGATGAAGGAAACTAAACATTTGACACCAAGATTTTCTCGCAAAAAGCCGGCTCGGTCGGGCTTCAAAAAAAGGTTTGACTACAATATTGCAAAATGTTGCTCGAATCTAATTTGATTTGATTTTTATTTTGAAATATTTTCATACAATTTTGATTGGGTGGTTTATTGTCAGAAGTTTCTAGAAGTCGTCTCAGGTGTAAGATATTTTCGTGTGAAGAGAGGAGGAGATTGTGGCGCAGTAGAAATTGTTGCCAAGTTAGACAGAAGAATTTTTTTCAAAACAGTTTGCGGCTTCGAGAATCATCTGAAAATGAATGACTCAAAGTTGGCAATCAATTCTTCTAAGTGCTACTAATGATCGAATATAGTCATCTGCATAGTATGCGAATTCTTATGATAGCTTTTGAAGGTTCTAAAATTTAATTCATCATTTGAAAAGAAGATTACAGGTTTCGGTGCACTGAACGGATTTATTTGTTACATACACAGTTTAACCCATGAGTTCGAATTTATTAGTACAGTCATGATCATCATTGTTGAAGAAGATGATAATCATGTTGAAGACGGTGATCATCATTGTCGTCTTCAACGTGATCAACGTATCATCATCATCATCATTATCATCATCATCATCATCATCATCATCATCATCCTCATCGCCATCAACATAATCATCATTCTCATCATCGTTGTCTTCTTCTTCGTCATCTTCGTCATTATTAACATCATCTTCATCATTATTATCATCATCATCAGCGTCCTTCGGACATTGCTACAGCGTTGCTATTTTTAAACATGTAACGATTGATTGGTTCTTTCGTTTGGAGAGAGAGAGAGAATCGAACGATCGTGCAAGACAGACAATTTCTGTGATCTTGATCGAAGTAAGTGGACCCGGAGGATTTATTTGGACTAAGGCGGAAGGGCCTAGCCCCGCTAGAAATCACACTGCTGGTTGAGCGTCTTATTCCTATCTCAATGATTCACGAACTCTGCTTTACAAAGCGACTAGTGACTTTACGAGAACCTAGCACCCTAGGTTACAGGAAACATCATTTGACACATTTACAATAGATGACTCCTAATCATGACAGTTCCTTTGAATCTGCTTAATCAATCTACGTCAATAAAATATACGCATGTCTGCAATACCACATGCGTTACAAATCTGAGTTTTTCAACCTTGTTAAAGATAAAAAGCTCCTTGTAGAAGAAAAAGAGAACAACTTGAATATCTTATCAACATCAAATGTAGAAGGAAAAGAAATCCTAAACCTTTCAATCCAAATTTTCGACCAGAAAAGAAAAGTCATCGCAAAAGGTTATTTTGATAACCTTTTAGACTTCATAGAATACTACTATGAAGTTTTAACAATCATTGATGCTAAGAATAATTCGAATTTGATAAATAAAACATTTAATGAAAGCGTCTCTAAAATCCGACAAAAACTTTATGCGGAAGAAACCGTCAACACCCTAGCAACGACAACAGTAGAGCTGCCAATCATGCTTGAAAAAAATGAGGAGTCTAATGATATTATCTCTGAGGCTTCTAACAGTGACGAAATGAACACGACGACGCAGAAAAATGAAATTGACGGAAACTGGCAGACTAAATTCTTGCAAATGTTTACTCAGATGCAAGATGCAGTCAAGGATATACAACTAAAAATAGACGCATTTATGCCATCAATAAGAAAAATTGACAATATAGATGGTGAATTAAAAAAAATGTCAAATCCGCTGTTTTTGCCTTGAAGAAAAGTACTTAGACTTGCAAGGAAAGGTTGAAACCATAACAAAAAAACAGGAAAAACTAGACAACTCTTTGAAAGTATTAGAAAATAACTTGAATGACATGAATCGAAATTTCGCGGCTGCAGAAAAGGCCTCTGTTGAAAAAGTTGAATTATTAAATAAAGATATAGAGAAGAAATTAAGCAAAATTGAAGAAAGGGTTGTTACTGATATTTCAAAGGACGTTGAAATGTCAATGTCCTATGCAAAAGCTCTAGTGGATGGACACACAAATCAGCAACCCCAACTTATACAACAACATCAACCACAATCGGAATCAAACGACTACGACCCACAGGTGATACCCAGACCCCCTAAGCCTCCTGCGTACCGAATCGAACACCACGACCTCCCGCCTCTCCCACCTAGATCAAGACAAAATCAGAATACCAACCGAAATCAACATGCCTCAAACTCACACCAGCCCTCATCAGACCACGCACCTCAAGAAAAAAGGACCTTCGAGCAGCAAAATATCATTATTGGAGACTCCAATATAAGATATATTGCAGCTACCAGATTTCCAACACCCATAGGCAAAATTCGCTGCCCTACTCTACGAAAATTCCCTGAAATATTGGAAAATGTTGAAATTCCTAACGCAGTCAAAATAATCATACATCTTGGAACAAACGATATCGAAACCGCCTCTTTTGGTGATTTCAAAAGTTCATTCCATTTGGCAACCTCCTTAATTCAAAGAAAATGTCCTGAAGCTGAAGTCCATTTTCATTGCTTTTACCTCGTGCTGACAGTCAGCAAAGCAAAGTTCTGCTTGCTAACAATATGATTCGTGAATTCTGTGACGGAAGAGCCTGGGCTGATCAGATTTCAGTGATGCCACACCACTCATCGATTCAAGGATGCTGTCTGATAGAAAGCATCTAAATCGCGAAGGGTTTAAATTATTCGTGTCCGAAATAAAATCTGTGTTTTTTGGAAACTTTGGAAGAGACTTTACTAGACTGGACTATTCAATATGGTAATAGCTTTCTTTTTTTTTTTTATTGTCATAACTCTTTCTTACTATCCTAATGTAAGTAGTCAACCCTAGTATATAGCTTGCTCATTAGCTCGGTACCTACAAGTAACTCAGCTCAAGTAAATGAAAGTATTGTCCATTTGCCGACCCGTACTAAACACTAGTCCCTTATTTATGAGATCAAAATCCTGCTTAGATTTTACAATAGGCCATCTCAACATACATGGCCTTGATGACAGATTTGGGTGCAAAATCCTGATCTTGAAACAGAGTTTCTGACAAATGATATCAACATTTTTACCGAGACTTGGACCTGTTCTCATAACAAAGATGTCCCTAACTTTTCTATTATTGAAATTCCTCCTAATAAAATGAACAATAACTCGTCAGGCAGGAGTTCAGGAGGAATATTAATTTATTATAAATCATATCTCCGAAACCACGTTAAAGTTGTTAAAATCCATAGCAACTATGTTTGGCTAGAAATAAATAAAGACATATTCAATAACGTTAAAAATAACCTCAGGATATGCGCAGTGTACATACCACCTTTTGACTCAAGATATTTCTCATCAGACATTTTTGATAACCTAATAGATGACATCATTGATTTCTCAGGAGATACAGATAAGCTATTGTTGATAGGCGACTTTAATGCTAGAACTCAATGCATTCCAGACAACATACCAGAAGCAAAACAGTCAGACAATCATGCAATCGATATACCTAATCTAGGGTACTTTATCCCAAGATCAAACTGTGATGTAGGAGACCCAAATAGCCATGGGCGAAATCTTATAAATTTATGCAGATCATCTGAACTTAGAATATTAAATGGCAGAACGTTTGGTGATAGTAGTGGAAACTTAACCTGCTTTTCTAACAATGGTGCCAGCTGTGTAGATTATGCGATAGCTTCCCAATCTTTATACGATGAAATATCTCTGTTTTATGTGAATCAGCAATCCCATCTTTCAGATCATTGCAAAATAACAACTCATATTCCTAACAGAAAACCTATTGAAAAACCCCAAGAAGTTTATAATTGGAACAATCTGAATAATAACTATATTTGGGATGAAGAATCACCTGTAAAATTCTCACAAGCCCTTAACTGCATTAAAATAAAAACTAGAATTGCTAATATTCTCAAGGACGCTAATACTTTAGCGGATCCTAACTTATTAGTTTCAGAATTATCAAATATCTTTCACTCAGCTGCTAAGACTTCTCTTAAACCTAAATTTAACAAGAATGGCTCCGTTCCTAAAAAAGCATCCCGTAGAAAGAAATGGTTTGACTTGGACTGCAAATTATCAAAATCAGAGCTGAATAAGGTATCAAAACAGAAACACCGTAGCCCTCTTAACGAAATGGCAAGGATACGATACCGTGAAAAACTTAAACAATATAAATCCTTATTGCATACAAAACAGAGGAGCTTCTGGAATGAAAAAATCTTGAATCTTGAACGAAATGCAAACGATGGCAAATTTTGGAATATTTGGAAAGATTTTGACGAAAACATATCCAAAAAACAAATTGAGATACAAGATGGTTCAATCTGGGAAAATTACTACAAAACTCTTTTCTTGTCTAATGATCAAAATAACCAAAATTGTTTTTCCTCTAATGCTTCTGATGCGAATAGCTCAATTCTCTGTAAGGAAATTGACGACAATGAACTTCTTGAAACAATAAAAAAACTTAAAAACAATAAAGCAGTGGGCCATGACGGGATAAGCAACGAAATGATTAGGAATTGCTCTCCTGATGTTTTCAATCTAATCAAACTAACTTTTAATGCGATAATCAATACAGGCAATGTCCCCAAATCTTGGTGCAAAGGGCTAATCACACCTGTTCATAAAAAAGGACCAAAATCAAATCCCGATAACTACCGTGGAATCTGCGTTGCTAATGCTATGCTTAAGCTTTTTTGCCTGCTATTGAATAAACGTCTCCAATCATTTGTAGATTTCAATAAGCTAATACATAAAACCAAATTGGATTCCAGCACATTTCCCGAACATCAGACCATATTCTTACTCTTAAGGCCTTGATTAACAAGCATGTGAACGACAAAACAAAAAAGAAGGTTCACGCGGCTTTCATAGATTTTCGGAAAGCCTTCGACACGGTTTGGCACCGGGGCTCTTTCAAAACTACAAGAAAAGGGCTTGATCAGAACTTTCTACGCATAATTGAGTCCATGTATTATAACACTGAGTGTGCAGTAAAACTAAATAATAAATGTACTGATTTTTTCAAATGCTCAAAAGGGTCCGTCAAGGATGCCCTCTAAGCCCAACTCTTTTCAATATATACATAAATGACTTGATTGACGAACTTAACGTTAATAATCCAAACCCATTAAATCTAAATAATGAACCAATCACTTGTCTGTTCTACGCGGACGATCTCATAATACTTTCCTATTCACACGACGGGCTTCAAAGATGTCTAAACAGCCTTCATGAATATTGTAACCGCTGGAAACTCGAGGTTAATTCTGCCAAATCTAAATGTATGACATTCTATAAAAACAACTCAAAATACAAAAATACATTTCATATCAACAATGTACCAATAGAAAATGTAACTGAGTACACTTATCTGGGCATTACGATTAATGCAGCTTGTAACTTCAAGGAAACTTTAAATATGCTTAGTGCAAAAGCCAACCGTGCTCTTCTAGCTTTAAATAATAAATGTAAAATAAAGGATCTTCCAGTTAAAATTGCCCTAAAACTGTTTGACTCATTAATATCTCCAATCCTACTCTATGGCTCAGAAGTTTGGGCACCCTACCTTAACCTTGATAACAAAGAATGGGACAAATGTGAAATTGAAAAGACACATACACAATTTCTTAAACGCCTTCTTGGACTTAATAGATCAACTACCAATGCTTTAGTACGAGCTGAGCTGGGTCGCTTCCCTCTTAGTGTAGAAATAAACTGTAGAGTTCATAATTTTATCAAACATGTTTCTCACTACGCCGAACAAGACTCTTTAGTGGCACTAGCCCTAGCTTATGAGAGCTCTATAACTAATCGTAATTCTATAGTATCATTTTAGATAAATTTATACCTAGATCAAATCCTGATCAATCTATTTCCCTATCTAACAAAGATACCAAACTTATTTTAAAGCAAAACTATAACGTGTTCTGGAACTCATACATTTGTGATTGTTCCAAAGCACTCACTTACAAAACACATAAAAGCCAAATCTTCTTTGAACCATACCTTCAAATTATTACGAACAGGAAGTACAGAAGGATTCTTACGAAATTAAGACTAAGTGATCATTGTCTAGAAATAGAAAAGGGCAGACATTGTAGACCACCCATCGAAAGAGATAAACGTTTTGTAAATTCTGCGTAAATAAGGTAGAAAATGAAGTACATTTTCTCCTAGATTGCAAAAGTACGAAATTGAACGTACACAATTTTCGAATAAAGTACAGGAACTCTACCCTAACTTTATGAACATTCCAACGTCAGAGCAAAAGTATATTTTTTGATGTCAAATGAGGACAACATTTTCTTCAAATCTTCGGAAAATTTGTTACGGAAATCTATAACAAACGCCTGGATGTTAATCCCGATATTTGATGTAGAAATTAATTTCTTGTATGTTTTAGAATTATTGTAGTAGCTTATTAAGCTTAAATTTTATTTTTTGTATTGTTCTGTTGTTAATGTAGACCATGTATCCTAGGATATTGTGTCGAATTATATAAAAAAAAAAAAGAGTATGAGTTGAAATCATCACCTTAACTTGAGATGTCTCATCAACTAGACTGAATAGTCTCATCAACTGTGTAGAAAAGATTTATCAAAGAGCCTGTATAGAGACCGATCAATCAGTTAGCCAACTCGATCTGTTCTGTAGTTGTAGTGTTTATAGCAATATGGTTGCATCGTTTGCATCGTCAACAGATGTGTCAACCTGACGGTATATCGCTTTTAGGAGGGATAATCAGTTCGCCCGATATGTCGTATATCTGAGCCAAAGTGATTGCGAGGAAGTTGCGCCCATCTTTTACATTTCAAGCTGTATCTTTTGGGTGTTTGTTTTGCTCTGTGGGAGAGACGGGAAGACTGTTACAGAGGTCAGAGCGTAATATTTTGAGTGCAATGTGTAGTATTTTGAGATAGCGATATAGAGGACGTAGTTTTTAGTTCATATTCACATGTTGTTTAGAGACAAAATTAAGAAGTTGTAACCTTTTCTTTGTTATATTGAGCTTCGTCACGTATTGTTAGCGACCCTGTGAGAGCAGAAACTGATAAGAATGCGGCGTTAACTTCGATTTAAATAGTAAATAGGCCTAAATGGGCAAACAAACAGTAAGGAGAACAAAAGTGGAATTTGATGACGGGACTTCCTAGAAATTTTCTTCTGATCAATTAAACCTGAAAGTGCATATCCATGATATTTTCCAGCTATTTTTTAGTGGAATGGATCTGTACAATATATCGGTCTGGAGAGCACAGTTATTTCATACTGCGCTTGCATTCTAGCAAATAATGGTTGGTTATGATGTCAATTTTTTTTTCGAAAATTATAAGGGCACCCTGAAGTTTGGAAAGAACTTAAAAACAAGACTGATATTTCAATGAATTTTCTTTCTACGTGAAGTTTTTTTGATTGCTATCTTCATCTCGCATGCGTGAAATCGTTTCCTGCCAGTTTGGAGAACGGCAAACAAGGCAAAGTAAAACCTCGCACTTATCTTAAATTATTTAACATGGGGCACCGTTCTTTTTAATAACCGAAGAGCCTCTTTTCGAAGAGGATTTCGAAGAATGATAGAGCTCGCTTAGATGATATAGAAGACTCCATACAACCGAAACTCGGAAATACATTGATAAAGCGAGATAATTCGACTTACTGATCGGCTCCCATTTGAAGCTACTGTAAGCAGAAGACAACTAGTAAAAGAGGTGTTAGGTTTCTGATTTCAAATTCTAGCAAACTTATATTTCATTGTAATTTCATGAAAATAATTTCTCTCTAACTCTGTTTGACCTATTGTAGCCTTGCATTAGCTTTACAGAGATGCAAAGACGATGATGAGAAACAGAACATGCTTGCTGATGTTAAATTTGGCAGAACTAAAAGGTATTTATTGATCAAAATTTTGCCTATTAGGATGTCCTAGATGCTATTTTTAATATAAAAACAAATGGTATCGTGAAACCATGGCCTCCTTCAGTTTTCTGTTCGAAATGAGTCCACTATGATTCAACATATTTCACATAATTGTTAATTCGCCAGCCTGTTAGTACTTTATGTAATATGCAAGTGCTTTTGATTGCAGGAAAATTGGCCCTATGATAAGCAAGCAAATCAAGATACTTTACGAAAGCAATGTGCCACTAACGTAATGTTAAATAAAGGTAACTTGTAAACCAAGACACGCATATACCCAGAGCTTCATTCTATTCTAGAAATTAAAATAATTGGAATAATTTTTACCCTAAAAACTCACTGCCAACAACAATTAGCTAAACGAATTTCCTTGTATGGCAGGCCTGATGTTTTACAAACGCAATTCTTAAAGCAAAATAGAACAATCTCATCAATACCTTCGTGTTAATTACGTATGCTGTTTATTTTGTACAAAGTCAATTTAAAACAGTTAAATACATATTTTGTTTGTTAGCTTCACGCGTCGTAATTTGTCCTTATCTCTACTGGTTGGGTAGTCCTTCCTTTAACTGTTTCTAACATCGAAGCTATGAAATCTAAGCATTCGAGCCATCTGTTTTTACTTTGGCTGCTTAAAGATGCGACATTTTCTGCATATTTGAGGCATCTTTTCAAATACCTGTCAAAACATTAAATATTCTCTTTTATATTTCAATGACGACTATGTAGTGTCGTTCTAATATAAAAGACTGATAAATGAACAAGTAACTATGTGCGGCTTCAGATATGTTATAGATATATACTGATGCGCAATATTTGCAATTATTCAAGGAAATGAAATTTTTGTGTGTAACGTTAACTGCTAACAAAATAGCCTTAGGCCCTGGGCAAATGAACTGAACATACCACTGAACATGCCACTGAATATTTTACGCCATGTTCAGTGCCGACTGGCCAAATCAACTGAACATTTCACTGAACATTTGCTAAACATTTTCAAAAACTTCACGTTAAATTCAAGATTTTTAATTGAAAAATTGACAAAGTCGCTGCAAAGTGCATGCGTATATTGGATAAATGTTCGATGTTTGTTCTGTTGAGTGGCCAAATGAACTGAACACACCACTGAAAAAGTTTCACCAAACAATTTTAATTCTGATCAAACATTCACTGAACAGTGTTCAGTGACTGAACAAGGTGGGCAAATGAATTTGATTTTTCACTGAACTTCAATTTTGGAAGATGTTCAGTGAAGTTCTCAGTTCATTGTTCAGGGCCTAATTTTTGCAAAATAAGTCTTAAGTCAAGTTGCGGGTTTCCTCAAAATAAGAAGCTCTACTGGAATAATCGGAGATCTATCCCAACAATTTAAGAAACTACGTATTTTCGTTTTTCAACTTTCTTTCGCTTTCAAATATTTATAATCTAATTCATAGTCAGTAGAAGTGAGGACTGGTCTGAAAGCCTATTTTCTTAACTCTTTGTCTCGATTTTAACGAGCCACGTGACCAAACTGAGGGGACGGGGACGCGAGTGCGTTGTTTGTCTGTTTGCGTTATGTACTGTACTATCCTTGATTTCTCTGCGAAACTTGGCATTTTTGATTTATTTTATATCCGAAGGACATATTAAGAGGGTGTCGTGGAACACATGTACGCATAGAAAATAGATAGATAGGTAGGTAGGTAGGGGGGCATATAGACGATTTTTCGTGCCAAAACGTAACAAAAGATAAACCACAAATAACAGGAATTAAACTTTGAAATCGCCGTTAAGTGTTGTCGTTAGTGGGCATAAGTAGCAAAATGCAATTGCTTGCCAAAAACATCAATTAGTATCACCTGTTATTGTAGCGCAATGGAATAATGCGCTTGTTTCTTGTGCTAAGGGTTGCGAGCTCGATCCAAGATGCAGGAAACTAAAAATTTGACACCAAGATTTTCTCGCAAAAAAGCCGGCTCGGTCGGTCTTCAAAAAAAAAGTTTGACTACAATATTGCAAAATGTTGCTCAAATCTAGTTTGATTTTATTTTTATTTTAAATATTTTCATACAATTTTTGATTGGGTTGTTATTCTCAGAGGTTTCTAGAAGTCCTATTACATGTAAGATATTTTCGTGTGAAAAGAAGAGGAGATTGTGGCGCAGTAGAAATTGTTGCCAAGTTAGACAGAAGAAATTTTTTCAAAACAGTTTGCGGCTTCAAAAATCATCTGAAAATAAATGGTTCAAAGTTGGCAATCAATTCTTCAAAGTGCTATTAATTATCGAATATAGTCATCTGCATAGTATGCGAATTCTTATGATAGCTTTTGGAGATTCTAGAATTAAATTCATCATTTGTAGCGAAGATTACAGGTTTCGGTGCACTGAAGGGAGTTATTTGTTACACAGTTTAACCTATGAGCTCAAATTTATTAGTACATATACGTTACTAGAGGTTTTCTATTTTCGATTCAAAGTTTTGGGATTCTTCCAGGAAATATTCATCTGATCACATTGTCAACAATCGCATCATCATCATAATGGATCATTATCATCATCACCATCATCATCACAATCACCAATCATTGTCTTCAACATGATCATCATGTTGAAGACGGTGATCATCATTTTCGTCTTCAACGTGATCATCATCATCGTTGTCGTCGTCGTCGAGCATCATAATCATCATCATGATCGTCTCTAGCATGATCATTATGGTCATTATCATCCTCTTCAAAGTCATCATCATCATCATCATCATCATCATCATCATCATCATCATCATCATCATCATCATTATCATCATCATCATCATAATCATCATCATAATCATCATCATCATCATCACCAACATAATCATCATTCTCATCATCGTTATCTTCTTCTTCGTCATCTTCGTCATTATTAACATCATCTTCATCATTATTATCATAATGATCAGCGTCCTTCGGACATTGCTACAGCGTTGCTATTTTTGATCTGAAATCTCGAATTGATTCAGCATTTCTAGTATCTCGAGGAAGGAGAGCCAAAGTTGAGGTCCTCTGTATCTAATAGTCTCGGACCCAAAATTACAGTTTTTATCCTAGGTATTTCGAATTCATTATTATTTCTAAGGCTATACATATTTTCTCGCTCCCTAAAGATCTCTTTAATGAATGTGGGGTTTATATTTTGTGTGTTTTGAACATTTCAGTCATTAGAGTTTGTAAATTCTTGGCATGTATAGTGACTGAATTATCCCTTTCTAATAAACATTCAAAACTAGAAACAAAATCCTTATAAGCAATTCTTAAGGCCCTTTCATGTATTTTATTAATTTTAGAATTTAAATGCTTGCTATGGAACATCCAAGCCAGTGGACAGTATTGAAACTGGCTCATTACGAAGGCTCTCATTAAAATTCGCAGCTTGTTGGAATCCATGTATGCAGAGAGACGGAGAGTGCAAAAGCTTGTTTCCAGCCTTCTTACATAGCTTATTAATATGCGTCTCATAAGTTAGTTTGTGATCGATTATTACTCCGAGCAACTTCTCCTCGTCCTTATTTTCAATAATGCTGTCACCTACACTAACTGTAATAGTTTGATTAGCGCTTTTCCCTAGTACCATAAAGTGACATTTTTCTGTATTTAATTTCATAAAGTTATCTTCAAACCATTGAATAAATATCGTGGAATCATTCTCTAATCTCATGATTACGTTATCCAAATTCTTATCGCTTGCATAAATGGTGGTATCGTCTGCATAATTACAGATATTAGTTTCTTGAATGGAGAGTAGCAAATCATTTATATACATGTTAAAGAAAAGGGGACCAAGAACTGACCCTTGTGGTACTCCTAACAAAAGATTTTTAAATTTACTGAAAGATCCATTGATTTTCACTCTTTGCTGTCTGTTTTCCAAAAAGCTGTGAATTAGTGAAAGAGCCTCGCGATTAAAACCATACGCATGTAATTTGGCCAAAAGAAGATCATGCTTGATGCAATCAAATGCTTTTGAAAGGTCCATAAAAATTGCACCTATGCTTTCTCCATTATCCAAGCCTATTTTCCATTTCTCTAGCATCCGAATCAGGGCGTGTTGTGTATTGAAACCTTTGCGAAATCCACATAGAAGATCTGATAGAAAAGGGTTATATGCCTAGTTATCTGCCGCTCCATAATTCTTTCAAAAACTTTAGATACTGTTGGCAGTACACTTACGGGTCTGTAATTTTCCTTTGAAGTTTTGCGTCTTTTTTATGGAGGGGGGTGACATCTGCATATTTTAGTTTATCAGGAAACAAACTATTTTCAATGCATTCATTAAAGATACTCTGTAGGGTTTCAGAACAAATCTCAGAGCTGCCTTTTAGAATCTTAGGTGGAATATTTTTGAAAGTCGTTGCCTTTCTTGGATTAAGTGCCTCAATTTCTGTTTGCATTTCTTCTATAGAGACTGTATTAAAATCGAAGCCAATATCATGTTTGACAAAGTGACGAATTTTCCTGATACTGGGATGGTTGGAGTATTTTAAAATCGCCTGATCTATAGGGTCTGTTATACCTACTGTACTTGTTATAACCTCACTGTTCTCTTTAATACCTAGCGAATCAGTGACAGTGACGAAGTAGTTATTTAGAATTTCAGCAACTTCCTCGTCTTTAGAGATTATCCTTCGTCCTCAATCAGAGTAATTTTCGCTTTAGACTTATTTTTATTTGAAATGAAAGGTTTTACGGTGTTCCAGAACTTTCTATTATCCGTTATTTGGGATATATCTAAACTATTGTAGAAATTTCTTTTCTCAGTTCTGAATAATTTCACACATAAATTCCTTTGTTTGCGAAACGCTTCCCAATTTTCAACTGTACGATTTTTATTGTATTTATTCTTCAGTCGTGAGCGGAACATAATTGCTTTTCGGAGAGCTCGATTCATGAAAGGGCCGTCATTTCCTCTTGCATATTTCTTTTCATCGGGGCGTGCTTATCTAGTACTTTATCGAAACAGGTTTGGAAAGAATCATAATTTGGAGTAGATAATCTTATACTTTCTAATTCATCCCTAAGGTCTTGTTTGAAAGTTTGCTCTGAAAAATTCTTATAATCCCTGTAATTTACCACTGTGGGTCCAGCTTTTTGGTACGTCGTTTTCAGAACTGTAACCACCATTTTGTGGAAGTCAGAGAGTCCTGTTTCAATTGTGGTAGTATTTTGAAAACATCTGTATCTGTTGGTTAAAATAAGATCAATGCACCGGGATTTTCAGCCTTGTAGCATGTTGGATCCTTAACTAGATTTTTGAGCGAGTAATTGTTCATAAAATCATGGATCTGCTGATCCGTCTCTACTGTATTGAAATCACCAATAATAAGGAAATTTTCATATTTTCACTGAAATGATCAACTGCTTTGCCAAGATTTTTGAAAAATATTCTTGTGATTGGGATGGTGGTCGGTAAATACTGAAAAGAGCCCACTTTTTACCTCTTAAATTAATTTCAAAACAGATGCATTCTAAATCCTCGTCAAACCTAAAAGATTTAAGTTCACTGGATAGGATATCGTTTCTAATGTATACTAAAAGTCCCCCACCCTCGCAATTTCTGTCTAACCGTAGGGGATCAGAGTACCCATCCATCGAGAATTGCTCTGTTGGAAAAGAGTCATCAATCTTTGTTTCTGCAACCATCAATATATCAAGATTTTTCGAATTAATCTCTTTCAGTGCATCATATTTGTTTCTAATGGAATTTATGTTCAAATAACCAATTATCATACGTTCATTATTCTTCAGCCTCAATTTCTTAAGTTCAGATTTTGCATCGCACTCAACGTCACTATCACTGATTGACACTAGGTGGTTCGAATTTGAATCTACTATAGAATTCTCATTATTTTTGTTATTACCTAAGGTTTCTATTTCTGAGTTATGAGGTTCAACGATTGATCTATTTGAATGGGGTACGGTTTCATTTAGTCAGAAACGTAGAGCATATAAAAAATTGTTAGCAAGAATACGAGTACCTTCCCTATTTAAGTGTAGTCTACTTCTATTTAAATGGTGAACTGGAGAAATGTTATTATTGTCAATGTAATCTAAGTTGTTATCTACGCATAGTTGCTTCAAAAAACGGTTTACCTCCATTGCTTTACTGTCCCATTGGTCTCCTCTTGGCACAATACTAGATACAAGTACTTTGTTATCCTTTGTCTGGATTAGATTCGCAAGCTCAAATACTTCCTCTGCAATAGCTTTAGGAGTTGCCTGTTTGCGCAAATCGTTTGTCCCACAATGAATAATAATCGTTGATGGATCTCGTTTTATCGTTGGGCATACGTGGCTGTGCATGCAGTCAATGGTAGCTCCTGGGAACGATTTTACATAGATTTTCTCGTCGGAACTTCCAGAAGCTTCATTCATTTTGTAGGATTGGATGTCTTTTATCAACGAATCCCCAACAATTTCTATGGTTTTCCTTTTCCTTTTTCACCTGTTAGCGCTGTATCTCTTCGAATATAATTGGAAGCGTTTCTTGCAATAACAGATTGAAATTCTTTCCTTCCATTGATGTTGTTTCTTCTAAGCCACTCCTTGTTTCTGTTTATGTGATCTGCATCTATTGTATTCCTGTCCTGTGGGATTCTGCTTTCATGTTCCAATTCTGCCGTTGCTAATGGTGAGAATCTGTTATGAGAACTGATCGAGAGTTCCCGTGAGGGCTTTGATGATGGTTTTTTGATAGAATGTTTTCGATTCACCAGCCTGAAATTCGGGTCGGTAGGGGGACATGTATCGTGCATCTCTGCATTTTCTGTATTTATATCCGGAATTTGAATACTTTCGATCAGTAAATCCTTACGTCGAATTTCATTTCTTAAGGATTCGTTTTCTTTTTTTAACAACATGATTTCCTCCTTGAGCTCAAGTTCCTTATTCCTGTTCAAGTTTCCACTTGTGCAGCCATTGTTTTTGTCAATAGCTTTTGTCAAAGATTCGACTTCTTGTTTTAATGCCAGAAAATCCTTAAGCGGAGTATACTTGATATTTTCTACAGATATTGCATCGACTGGTTTGTTATTGCTTTTCTGTGTTGCTGGCAGTTCAGGCCAAACATGAGAATCGAGCACGAAGTAAGATTCTTCGTTGGCTTCTCCGCGATTTTCGATACGCTTTTCTTGCACGAGACGCTTGAGTGCATCGTCAACGTCGTTTGCTTTGTGGGTTAACTTCATTTTGCAAGTTTTGCCACGATTGTAGTGGAGCAGGGCCTTTTCTTATCTTTTGATCGGATTTCATTTATAACAGATATGATTTCATTCTCAAGATCTAATGCATTCATTTCCCTCGCCATCTCCACCAAAATTGGGCCTAACCTTTCCTTCGTTCTATTTCGAAATTCGTACCAAAAGTTGACTTAAATATCCAGCTAGCTATATAAAGTTCTTCACTTGTTGAAATTTCATTAAAAACGCAGTTAAAAATGTCAAGTTTAAGTAGAAATTATGATTATAAAGCAGTACTAATAAAAGAAAAAATATACCGACATTGGAGCGTCAAAAAAACACGTCTTGCTACCACACCTTCTACCACACCTGCTTTACAGTGAAGTTTCGATAAATTAGAAAAAATTCCATTTTCGACAAGTAAAGTAACTCTGCTAGAAACTAAAAAACCAGCCCGGAAAACTAGCTACAAACTCTAAGAAAGCGTTATTAGAATTTTGGAGCGAATTTCCTATAAAAAGGTAATTGTATTGAATGTGCATAACTTTGTCTCAACTGAAGATGGGTAGCTACATGAATAACGTATAACAATCGATAGAGGGTGAAAAAATTTGCGGTTACCTTGTTGTTTCTGTTGCATCTTTTGACGTATATTCAGTATTTGATGAAATAAAACTCTCCACAGATACCATCAATAATGTTAATAAGCAAAGAGCCATTAGTTTTGGTATGGTGTTTAACAGGTTATTGAAATTTTGCCTAGATCTTGATCGGAATGTTCTCTGATTGTGTTGGATTCGCTTCATTTCTAACGTGTCTTGAATCTAAGAACCGAAGGATAAGATATGCCAAAACAACTAGATATATCAACATATAAAATGTTACATTGAATTGTCTATATCAATTCATTTATATAAGACCATTATATCAACTTGTGCGGAGGAATGGGTCCTAGAACATTCCCAGGAAAACACGCGAAAACAATGCAATATGCTGAGTCGCAAATGCGAAAAAACCGGCGTTTGTGATCGGAGCCAAATGGATCCGCTTACGTGTCCCGTGTACACAGGGTTCAAACCATTCTCGCCCCACAGTGAATGATGTCTTTAATCTTGGGCCAACGAAGTGCTGGCAGATGCTTTAGTTGTTGTAAAATTATTGCAAACTATGATATTGCAGGGCTTGTGCAAATATTTTGCCACAAGAAATATTTACAGGATATTTGCTCATTTAATCATATCAATAAATCGATGATAACGCTATTATAACAATAAGATAGAGGAATTCACCTGTTCTACTGTTTCTGAAGAACGATCAACAATTTTCCGTAATATTCGATGAATTTCTAATTCCACTTTCGGTCGATGTAAGAACTGCTTTGGCTGTCCAATAAGAAGAACAATGCGTCTTTTCATAACCTCAGAGGCTGTGTCTGAGTCAACGGTATCAATTTCTAACTTTGTCAATGAAAAGTACATGAGGGAAACCTTGCAGACTTCTTCCATAAAATTCTCATTGCGTTCTATATCTTCACCGACTTTGATCTCTATCTGTTTGTACTGTATTGATAATTTGTCGATTTTATTCAAGCAAAACTCGGTTTCTCTTTTTAATAAAGATGCTGGGTGGTAAAGCGAGCGATAAGATTCAGTTCTTTGTTTCAGGATATTAAAAAACTCAACATTGATTGCAAAGGACATTCTCCATGGAAATATATACTTTAAACAAATAGAAATGCCAACACAGAGAACATGATTAGCAAAAATCTGATCTACATCATCAAGGCCATATTCACCATGGCTTATGCGATCGCGAAATCGCGGTCCCTCTGGGAAGAACAGCAAATCAAAAAACAGCTCAGTTTGATTATTTCCAAGTTCTGCTAAAAGTCCATTTGGAGAAGACTCATCCAAATCTTTTGCAAAAATCTGAAAACGAGCAAAAGATTACAGAAAAAAGGTACACGTTTAATCACTGAAAAACATCATGAATCATATAGTCAATTAAAGTAAATATAAGTACCTCGTCAAAGGTTGTGTAAAATGCATCCGATTCAGCAGTAAGTTGTCTGTTTGGACAGTTATTAACAATTGTAAAGAGACACCTCAATGCATGTTCAAGTTGTGGTATAAACAAGATAACAGCATCTGCAAACCTAAATCGAAGAAAGACATTAAAAAATTCATTTCGTTCCAAACTCTTAAGTTTGTTATGCAAGAAAGAAAGGCTATGAAGGAAACAAACATCTTTTCAGTGTGATCCGAGAAAAGGAAAATCGAAATTCCTTTGTTCACCTCAATTCACAACCTCATTGGTTCGAAGAGTTCAAAGTATTTTGTCGAACAATTCTGTTCATCAAACAACTTGATGCTGAAATATGTCAAACAGCCGAAGCTCCTTCAGACTGCAAATTGCGACCTTAATAAATGGAGCATCTTACCTTGCCTAAAACATTGAAACATTCATTATCAAAGTGATCCTCACACAACTAGTTAGCCTAGAGAAGTTAACAAATTCAGGCACTAAATTCCCTGCTGCATGCATTGTGCACAAATTCCGCGGCTCCAGTCGCCACAGGAGCTGCAGATGTTTTCCATCTTTCTCTCGCAGCCCACTCCTTTGTAAGTATTGCCTGTTCAAAGTGGAGGACACCCCTTTGGGTGTAGTCGCACAATTGGCAAGTGACAAGCTTTTGTCTATACTTATCATCATTTTCTATAAAAATATCATTGAATAACCCAAGTCTGACATGCCCAAAATTGGCAATTAATCTATGATCTATTTACCGATTTACTGATAAACGATAAAACCAATCTTTTACTTCTTAGGACAAAAATAATCCAAACGTACATATTGGCCAAAAAAGTAAGATTTCGATACACTTGTGTGAAAAAGATGCTTGCAGGTCTTTGCATGAGTTACGTCAAGGAATTTTAGGCTCCCATCCGACTCTCTTTCGGTCGAGAAAATTTCAGTGATGGGTAAATTGAGTTACGCAAGCCAGAAGACCTGACACTACCTTCTTCACTTTCAAACAACGCAAAAGAATCATCAGCATATCGAATATAGGAGCAGGGCTGTTTGTACATGCTCCTCAATAATTGCCCAAATAAACCAACAAAAATTTTTAGCAAGAATAAGGCCAAAAGGAGGTCAACCAGTGGTAACTCCGTCGAATATTACGTCGTACATTACTGGTTTAGTATTTTGTTTTTTTCATCTTTTTTATCTATATCATATTGGTCAATTTTACCCAGAAGGTTCTATTCTAAATAAAAAAACAAATTTTCCAGACCAAGTTCAAAAGTGTTGAAAATATCTCTTTTTTTAGAATTACTTAAATGAACAGTTTCTCCAACATAAAATTGTTATGTACTATACCTTTCATCAAAGTAAAGATCTAACGCTAAATTCCACGTTGGAAGCACTCCTAGTGGTATGAATGCACTTGATTTGAATAATTTGCGAATGACATCTTCATCTTTTTTGTCGAGTAAAGGGAAAATCTTGCACAAGTCATCTTTCCATTTAAGCTCCACTTTTGGTCTGTGGATGACACTTATGTTTTGTTGTCGGAGAGTATGATCGAGCAGGTCAATAAATTCCAACAGGCATGTGCAATATCTTTGATACAAACAAAAATATGACATATATTAAATTGGATATACAGAATTGCGGTATGAGTTGAAGTAGAGCAACAGATGAAACGAAAGAGGAGACCAAGCATATGTAAATAATTACTCTCTGGATGACATTAAGAGACTGCGGAAATTTCAGTGGTACATCTCAAGTTTTTAGAGAACCTCATCACTATCCACCACTATCTCAACATCGTCTTTGAGTTGTACAAAACTTCAGAAAAGTTTGGTTACTTATGAATTTTCGTGCCTGCGTGATGTCAGGTACGTAGGCCGCACTTCTAAGAGACTAGGAGACAGGGTAAAAGAGCATGTTCCTACCAAAATTCGGAGCTAACCACAAGTTTCAGAAAAGGGAGCAACCACCCCGCAACTCTAGGCAACAACCCACCCTA
Organism: Chrysaora quinquecirrha; assembly: GCA_014526335.1. Lineage (NCBI taxonomy): Eukaryota > Metazoa > Cnidaria > Scyphozoa > Semaeostomeae > Pelagiidae > Chrysaora > Chrysaora quinquecirrha. Next base: position 10,437,126 of record JACTAT010000037.1, read on the forward strand.
AAACATGATTCTGCCATAGGACAACATTTATCACCCAGAATGTGCGGAAAATTACAACGAGGGTTGTTTTAGAATAATTGGCAGGGCTATATCCTCGTTTCATCTCAGCGTTTTGGAATTGTCCACATCAAAACCAAAAAAATGGTTCTGTGTAGACAAAAAGAGTCTTTTCTCACTTTGACTCTTCAATTAATTTTCATTGTTCCTCCCGACTAAAGCTGTTTGGTGTTTAAAACACAATGCCAATTCAGCATTTATTTCTGATTGGTGCAATTCGAGCCGCATCTGGGTATAAATTCCGCCGTAGTCTATTGTTTCGGTCTGATTCTGACGTTCATACTCTGAGGAGTTTTAGACGAAAAAAGCTTTTAAGTCTGCCCAAAAATGTTTCGGCTGGTTATCGCAATATCTCAACATAATTCAAAGCTCAGAAAACTAGCAGAAAATGAGAATTTAACAGTTATTAGTGCAAGATATTAGACGTCATGCTGATGGTAATGAGCAGTTATATTATCTCGTATATTGTAACGTTTTTATCCACGACTACACGCTTCTTTTTTATAAGAAACCTAGCTCGCGGCCTAGTTCTAAAAGTTTCTTAATTTTTGGCCCAATTTTACTTCTAAAAGTTTCTTAACAGTTTCTTAATTAATTAAAATAAATTGCAGTTAAAACGACAAAAAACCTTCTGTGGGATACAGCATTGCTGACAGGTTCGAGAAATCGCACGAAATTAGCCACGCTGGTGCGAGAAATCGCATGGAAATGCTTGAGAACTCACTACTACCTCCACAAATGTGAATAAGTATGTTGGAAAACGGACGCAAAAATTTCTACAGTTTCTTAACTTCTTCCTCCTAGTTCTAAAAGTTTCTTAACCTTTTGGGTGTTTAGTTCTAGGTTTCTTATAAACCGGTTTCATATAAAAAAAAGTTGTGTAAACTTTCACAACTCCGATTAACACTCTGATTTCACAACTCAACTTTCACAAGTACTTTATCTGCGTTTTTGTTTAAGCATGTATTAATGAGAAATTGCCAGGAACCGCCATTCAGGTAACTGGTTGTCTTATCTTGTCATGTTGGATATTAGCATATGTGTCAGCAATTGATCTCATAACTTGGAAGAAAAGCCCTTAATAATAGTTAGATAGATAAACACTTGTTGCATGAAATAAAAAGGCGTAAATACTAACTCTGGAGGAATTTCACCAAGCATCGGAAAGCCATGCCACAAGATATTTCTTAGATTAAGGCTAATGGGGCTGCCCATTAACGTCTTAGAAATGGCAATGATTGTCCAACCGAATACGTCTTCAAGCTCTTTCATTTGTAATAGATCCTTTAAGAGAGAAGGGCATGTCTTTGATTTTGAAATTGATAAATAAACATCACCAAGATATCTTTCAATCATTGCTGTTAGTTTTAGAAGTATCAGATTTGTCAATGAATTGTCCTTCGAATTCCGGGGGTCCAGATGACATGACGACCCGTTTGTAGATTCCAGATGGGTTGCACCGAAGCCAAACTTAGAGGCATCTTTCAAGTGTTCAAAATGGTTAAAGACGCATTTTATTTCATGACTCCATATATATCTTACTATTTCATGATAGTTTAGTTTTTCATCTTCACATCTACCTGCAGAATTTAAAAATACAAATTTGTTATTATATGAAGTATTTTACTGAAAGGCAGTAAAACGGGTATACGGTTATTCTTCCTATGGATATCCTTTGACAAAACGGCCGGCAAATTTTTCACAGTCGCGAAGTTTAGAGCAGCTAAAATCATAAAAAGCACCCAAAGCTTAGTCTTTTTGCATAGTTTCTGATATTATTAATGTACGAGCGTTCAAAGTTCCCAATGCCATTAGGGTTTTCACCGTCAAACGTGAATTTTGGTGAAACTGTTTCCTGTACTTTTGAAATCTCTTTCCTAAGTCCCTTTTCATCTTTCCAATGGATATTGAATGCCTTTACTGTCCAATGCAAAACGCTAGAGTTTTTTCAGACTCCATTACAGCAAAGCGATACAAGAGTAATCTGTGTAACTCACTTAACTGTTGAAGCGCACGTGGTTTTCAACCTTGTTGTCATAGAAACTATATTGACTTTATTGAGAAGCGCAGCAGTATCATGTATAATGCAGCGTTGGAAGGGTTTCTGGCAAGAAATTTTGACAACACCCTTAACTTGGGACGAGACTGTTATATTCCTCAGTACCACGCTGGCTTAAAAAATTTTGCGGCCCCTCCCTCGCACAAAAATACAGATCTCGGGCTCCTCGGGGTTAAAAATGGACCCTTCTCGCCTTCGTCTCGTTTTTGTACCTTCCACCTTTTCTACTCTGGAAAAATGGCCTGGTGGGTATGGTACAGGATCTGGTACATTTCGTTTTTCGTACTCTTGTCCTTATCACCTCTCCTGATTTTATCAAGATTCACTTTCAAACGAGACTACATTATTACGTAACGTTAAAAAACTTTATCAATGATTCAAAAGGGCATCAGCTATATTAGGTATACCGTACTTAGTAACAACTTGCCTTTTCTGCGATCAGAAAAATACACCTTCAGGGCAGCAAGTAAATTCCTGCACTCCGAAGGTTCATTCGTGAGGCCCTTTAAGCGTCCTTTAAGTCTTTCGTCAGGAATACAGCAAATAATTTGGTAAACATTTTCCGAGAGATACGACGACATTCCCTCTCCTTCCCTTTTCTAAGTACTCCGCCTTCCCTCCCTCCTTGTTTGTTCTGCCAACATATCCTCATACCCAGTTTTATGCAATAGATATAAAACGTAAACCCTTCTACTTTTATGCGATTGGCATAAAATAAGGCCATGCGTAACACACTGTCAATATGGCAAAAGCTTGTTATCTACTGCGCATAGCTGCAAATCTTTCTCAATGGCGGATACTTTTGTCTAGCTGTGGAAGGGACTACTAGGGAGAACCATTTATAGTTGCAGCGTGAAGAAATTTGGAGCTGGTTGACTTTTCACCATTCAAAATGCAGAGCAGTCAGAATGATGGTAATGGTAGTCCTTTAGTTGGCAATTCAACAGGAAGGGGGAAATGTTTATTACCTACAAAATTACAATATATACATAGTGAGGTCCCAGGTATCTACCGCTAGGCCCAGCCCAGGTCTATAGGCCTAAATTAAAATTAGGCCAGTCATGATATGGTGGAATTTTTACTGTTTGATGATCTGGTGACTTACTCTGAGGATATATATCAAAACTTTGCTGATAAAAGTGCTAGTATATCTGAAAATAGTCAGGAAAATAGTGAGATAAAGATAAATGCCATGGCTTGTTCTATGTTTATTTCCATGGGTCATTCAGCTGTGACTATAGATACAATTAATTGTTTGAGAGAAAAGAAATGAAATTGTTATATCCAAAATATTAATTGTATCAAATTTAATGCGTTTTTAGAATCAGTATATTGTAAGTAAGCTGAGAATACATAATGAAATTGAAATTGAATTGAAATTTAATTGAAATTTATGTGAGGCAAAAAGAAATACACAATGGTAGACAGAACTATTATGAAAATACAATCTTCAGCATAAAATATCGTAGAATGCTGCGTTGAAATAGAACTTCCTCCACACCAATTTTGGTGATGACAGTGCTCTTGTAATTACTCGTTATTTCTTCCTAGTATTAATTTTTACTTTCCTCTTTATAGGCAATAAAAGAAAAATTGGCAAGGTAAGATCATTAGTTTATAATTTAATTGCATATGACATTAAGAATAGGCCTTCCCCTCAAGGCGTTTTCATACCACACTTAGGGTACATGACCTGCACCGTAATATGTTTAAAGAACCAATTTAAGTTCAATTTAAGTGCATTCAAACTATATCTGAAGTGTCAAAGAAAAAGCTGACTGTCACCTCTGCTTCCCACATTCCAGATGTTGGTATTGTTATTGAGGTAAAGAAACCATGGCATTGTTATGAGGAGAAAATCCGTAATGCCTATACATGAAACTTCAAGAGGCTTTATCAGCAATTTGCAAATATAAGATTATTCAGCAGTGATATGCATTGCCTTTTGCATTGAAAAGATGAATCTAAGAATCCTTCATTTTATTGATAAGTGAATGAGATTGTGGACTATAGGCAATTGAATGTCTGAATTGTAGGAAAACATAGTAGATGTATTGAGAAGTGAAAAGAATTAAGTAAACTTGCATTGTCAATATAGCAGAAATTTTCTTTCTTTTTTCAGATTTGCATGCATTGCTCAATGGAAAACCCCATACGGAGTTTAAAATGTAAAAATTGCTGCAATGAGTTTCCCCCACGGCCGGTAAAAATGAGTAAAATGTCGAAACAGCCCAATGAGACTTTACAGAAAAGAATCATTTGTAATAGGGTATGTATTGGCATTCATAAATGTTAAAAATCTTTTGGTAAACATATTTTTGTAAAGTTTTTCAAGAAAATAAACATGATTGCTTGTTGTTTTTGATGGTATGTTGTTCTTTCATTTTGTGCCATGTCTATGCAACCAATTAATGCTTTTGATTTACAGATAAATGCATTGCATCATTGGCATGGCAGCAACATTGTTGTTCTCTTTGTTAAAAAACACAAAAATGGTCATGGACTTGACACAATGTGTACCCCTGGGTTCGCAGAAAGCTTCATGGGCACTGATGCAAAAAGGCGCCCTGACACTGGCAAAGCTGTCTTGAACCTTTTCTTGACTGAATTTAAAAGTATGTTGTGCTTTGGATACTTTTTTCTGCAGATTGTTGCTTATGAGAAAAAGGGTTTAAGATTCTTGAATGTTTCAGAATATCTAGCTTCCTGGAGGGAGGGGTACATGACATATGGATGGGTGTGGATTTGCTGTCAAGATTTTGAAGACCCACCCACTTATAATGGAGATGCAGAGCAGCACAGACCGTATATGATGGGTAATAGCAAGCCTTATATGAGAATAATAAGGCTTTCTAGGCCATATTCTTGCTTGAAATTACACTTCAAACATCTTGAAAAAATTCAATTCAATTAATTTTTTATATTATTTAGAATGGTACTCAAAATCTGCTTATGAAACCACAGGACATAGCAATGGTAAGGTGTTTATTTTCAATCTCTAAAATATACCCTTAAGTATACAGTGTTAACATTGAATGAATCCCAACAGGACACATTAACCTCTGATTTGTGGGATCAAACATGGCCAACCATTTTCCTATATAATTTCGCTATTAGAAAGAGAGTGTATATTATTAAAATGCAATTACTTTTTTAATTTTTAGATTGTCTAATAGAATCACCTAAAATTTTATTTGGTTATTTAAATGCTTGTAGTGCTTCTGTTACAGTCTAGATTTTGGAAACTCTATCTCCAAGATGAAGGCATGGGGGGCATGGCTCTCTGCAACAGAAATTTTCAATGTTACCTTTATTCCTTAATCTACCCCATAATTTATTCTTTTATTTTGTAGTAAAAGATATGGAAGGAGAAACTGAATGCCAAGGTATGCAGGGGGCAAAATATTTAAGGCTGGCAAGAAGCAATAAAAATTCTGCTGCTTGAATAAATTGCAATCTGTCTTGTTTATAATAAAATGAATCCTATTTTTGCTAGGTAGCCTATTCATAACATATTCATATTCATAACAAACATAATTTTCTCTTCAGCCAAACAATGTGATTTAATTTATTGTTGGGTTGAGCGATGAAGAATATGCTGCACTAAAAATTCAGGCATTTTTACAGAGAAGATTTCAAATTTGTTTATCAGTAAAAAAATCTCTGAGGGGATTCCAAGAAATAATTTATGGAATGCAGGGTGTAAACATGAGTTTTGTAATTCTTTTTATGCATACAGCAGAGCAAATGGAAGATGATTATATAGAGGAGGAGGATATGATGGCAGAGGAGATGATGGAAGAGGTCATGTTAACTGAAGGTAAATTATTAAGAGAAGGTCAGATCCCTTCCAAATATGATTAGTCGTTGTCGATAAGCATATATAAATATATATATATATACTAAGAAGACAAGACTCAAAAGACTAGACTCTTCATCTCGACAAGCCTGTTTCGTGGTTTCCCACTCATCAGCACATCTCCTGATGAGTGGGAAACCAAGAAACAGGCTTGTCGAGATGAAGAGTCTAGTCTTTTGAGTCTTGTCTTCTTAGTATATATATACCGCTCTACTTATATGTATCGAGCACTTTTTCGGTAAACCGAAACACAGACTTCGTAAATATATATATATATACATATATACAGGTGTATATGCATATATATACACCTTCAATTCTTGATAACGTAAGGGACATGGCAAGCATTTTATTGCATTTCTACAAGACTGTTCTGTACAAGAGTATTTGTAATAATAGCGTTTTATATTTGTTTCTAGCAATACAGCAAAATCAGACCCAACCGAAAGGTAGTATTGTATTGCTGTAAGGGACATGGCAAGCATTTTATTGCATTTCTACAAGACTGTTCTTTACAAGAGTATTTGTAATAATAGCGTTTTATATTTGTTTCTAGCAATACAGGAAAATCAGACCCAACCCAAAGGTAGTATTGTATTACTGTAAGGGACGTGGCAAGCATTTTATTGCATTTCTACAAGACTGTTCTTTACAAGAGTATTTGTAATAATAGCGTTTTATATTTGTTTCTAGCAATACAGAAAAATCAGACCCAACCGAAAGGTAGTATTGTATTACTGTAAGGGACATGGCAAGCATTTTATTGCATTTCTACAAGACTGTTCTTTACAAGAGTATTTGTAATAATAGCGTTTTATATTTGTTTCTAGCAATACAGAAAAATCAGACCCAACCCAAAGGTAGTATTGTATTACTGTAAGGGACGTGGCAAGCATTTTATTGCATTTCTACAAGACTGTTCTTTACAAGAGTATTTGTAATAATAGCGTTTTATATTTGTTTCTAGCAATACAGAAAAATCAGACCCAACCGAAAGGTAGTATTGTATTACTGTAAGGGACATGGCAAGCATTTTATTGCATTTCTACAAGACTGTTCTTTACAAGAGTATTTGTAATAATAGCGTTTTATATTTGTTTCTAGCAATACAGAAAAATCAGACCCAACCCAAAGGTAGTATTGTATTACTGTAAGGGACATGGCAAGGATTTTATTGCATTTCTACAAGACTGTTCTGTACAAGAGTATTTGTAATAATAGCGTTTTATATTTGTTTCTAGCAATACAGAAAAATCAGACCCAACCGAAAGGTAGTATTGTATTACTGTAAGGGACATGGCAAGCATTTTATTGCATTTCTACAAGACTGTTCTTTACAAGAGTATTTGTAATAATAGCGTTTTATATTTGTTTCTAGCAATACAGAAAAATCAGACCCAACCCAAAGGTAGTATTGTATTACTGTAAGGGACATGGCAAGGATTTTATTGCATTTCTACAAGACTGTTCTGTACAAGAGTATTTGTAATAATAGCGTTTTATATTTGTTTCTAGCAATACAGAAAAATCAGACCCAACCGAAAGGTAGTATTGTATTACTGTAAGGGACATGGCAAGCATTTTATTGCATTTCTACAAGACTGTTCTGTACAAGAGTATTTGTAATAATAGCGTTTTATATTTGTTTCTAGCAATACAGCAAAATGAGACCCGAGCCAAAGGTAGTATTGTATTACTGTAAGGGACATGGCAAGCATTTTATTGCATTTCTACAAGACTGTTCTGTACAAGAGTATTTGTAATAATAGCGTTTTATATTTGTTTCTAGCAATACAGGAAAATCAGACCCAACCCAAAGGTAGTATTGTATTACTGTAAGGGACGTGGCAAGCATTTTATTGCATTTCTACAAGACTGTTCTTTACAAGAGTATTTGTAATAATAGCGTTTTATATTTGTTTCTAGCAATACAGAAAAATCAGACCCAACCGAAAGGTAGTATTGTATTACTGTAAGGGACATGGCAAGCATTTTATTGCATTTCTACAAGACTGTTCTTTACAAGAGTATTTGTAATAATAGCGTTTTATATTTGTTTCTAGCAATACAGGAAAATCAGACCCAACCCAAAGGTAGTATTGTATTACTGTAAGGGACGTGGCAAGCATTTTATTGCATTTCTACAAGACTGTTCTGTACAAGAGTATTTGTAATAATAGCGTTTTATATTTGTTTCTAGCAATACAGAAAAATCAGACCCAACCGAAAGGTAGTATTGTATTACTGTAAGGGACATGGCAAGCATTTTATTGCATTTCTACAAGACTGTTCTGTACAAGAGTATTTGTAATAATAGCGTTTTATATTTGTTTCTAGCAATACAGGAAAATCAGACCCAACCGAAAGGTAATATTGTATTACTGTAAGGGACATGGCAAGCATTTTATTGCATTTCTACAAGACTGTTCTTTACAAGAGTATTTGTAATAATAGCGTTTTATATTTGTTTCTAGCAATACAGAAAAATCAGACCCAACCGAAAGGTAATATTGTATTACTGTAAGGGACATGGCAAGGATTTTATTGCATTTCTACAAGACTGTTCTGTACAAGAGTATTTGTAATAATAGCGTTTTATATTTGTTTCTAGCAATACAGAAAAATCAGACCCAACCGAAAGGTAGTATTGTATTACTGTAAGGGACGTGGCAAGCATTTTATTGCATTTCTACAAGACTGTTCTTTACAAGAGTATTTGTAATAATAGCGTTTTATATTTGTTTCTAGCAATACAGGAAAATCAGACCCAACCCAAAGGTAGTATTGTATTACTGTAAGGGACATGGCAAGCATTTTATTGCATTTCTACAAGACTGTTCTTTACAAGAGTATTTGTAATAATAGCGTTTTATATTTGTTTCTAGCAATACAGAAAAATCAGACCCAACCCAAAGGTAGTATTGTATTACTGTAAGGGACGTGGCAAGCATTTTATTGCATTTCTACAAGACTGTTCTTTACAAGAGTATTTGTAATAATAGCGTTTTATATTTGTTTCTAGCAATACAGGAAAATCAGACCCAACCCAAAGGTAGTATTGTATTACTGTAAGGGACATGGCAAGGATTTTATTGCATTTCTACAAGACTGTTCTTTACAAGAGTATTTGTAATAATAGCGTTTTATATTTGTTTCTAGCAATACAGGAAAATCAGACCCAACCCAAAGGTAGTATTGTATTACTGTAAGGGACGTGGCAAGCATTTTATTGCATTTCTACAAGACTGTTCTTTACAAGAGTATTTGTAATAATAGCGTTTTATATTTGTTTCTAGCAATACAGGAAAATCAGACCCAACCGAAAGGTAGTATTGTATTACTGTAAGGGACGTGGCAAGCATTTTATTGCATTTCTACAAGACTGTTCTTTACAAGAGTATTTGTAATAATAGCGTTTTATATTTGTTTCTAGCAATACAGGAAAATCAGACCCAACCCAAAGGTAGTATTGTATTACTGTAAGGGACGTGGCAAGCATTTTATTGCATTTCTACAAGACTGTTCTTTACAAGAGTATTTGTAATAATAGCGTTTTATATTTGTTTCTAGCAATACAGGAAAATCAGACCCAACCCAAAGGTAGTATTGTATTACTGTAAGGGACGTGGCAAGCATTTTATTGCATTTCTACAAGACTGTTCTTTACAAGAGTATTTGTAATAATAGCGTTTTATATTTGTTTCTAGCAATACAGGAAAATCAGACCCAACCGAAAGGTAGTATTGTATTACTGTAAGGGACATGGCAAGCATTTTATTGCATTTCTACAAGACTGTTCTGTACAAGAGTATTTGTAATAATAGCGTTTTATATTTGTTCCATACGTTTTGCATTTATATATGATTATGATAACTACTGAATCGAGAGAAGTATCCTTTGTAGACCGATATGTGTTTTCTTGTAGATCTACAGACTGAAAAATTAAAAGTCAGTAAAGGTTAGATACTTTTTTCCGGAAATATTTATATCTCTTTGGTAATTGGCTTGAACAACGCAGGCGTCATGTGTTTCTACTCTTGTCTACTTTTAACTTTTAGTTCTTTATCTTGCTCTATAGGTGTGACATATCTGAAGGATGGGATAGTTTTAGCAGTTGGCATTCCCTTTTTTGAAAGAAGAGAAATACATGGCCATTCCATTCCTCCAGAGCATGTATGCATTCAAATTTTGGCTGTAAATGAGCATGTGGATGCACCTGTAGTATTCAATAGAGATGCCGAGGAAAGCACAAGATTGACTTGCAATTGTTTTTATGCTCTTCCTCGACAGGACCTCAGACAGCATCAGTATGTAAATGGTAAATTAATTTTGACAACTCTTAAGTAATTTCTTGTCTCCCTGTATGTTTCTGAATCCGCATGGATGGACATGGGTTTTGAAACCAAAGCTGAAATGTGAAAAATCCCTCTGAAAAACAAAACAGCCTGCTCAGCTGTATCACGTTTTTTGTACATAATAAGAAACTGAATTCTTAACGACAGTAAACTGCCCGATGTATCCTCTGTCTTTTAACATTGCTTAATGAATGCGGGCGTTTAGGGACAAATATCTTTTATTTTTTGTAACGGTGTGTGGGTGGTGTTATGGCATAAAATTTACCACCATGCGGAATCATATATAAAGGATACCGAGTAGGATACAATCTTAGGTAATAAATCGTAGTCTTTCTTTTATTTTGATATTTTGAGAATAAAATTGTACATGTTGTATTCAATATTATCTCAACCTCTCTGTGTCAACACTCTGCCACTTCTATCTTAAACTCGTTGCAATGCAGAAGAATGGAGAAATACTTCTCTGAAATGACAAGTTCCTCCTCGTCTAATGGTCTAGCCCTTGTAATCGACGAAAATGTTGTTCTCTCGTCTCCCATTGCAAATGTAAATTTTCTTTGATTCTAAATTTCTTGACTATTGAAAATATGTATGGTAAATGAATTATCCCTAATGCAGAAGGGTTCACGTCTTAGCCCAGAAATAGGTGTACTTGATAACCACATCATAGGTCACTGGAGAAAACTGGAGCTATGCACAGGGTTTCAGGAGTCTATTGTTTTGTTTTTAAATTACGGTTGATTTGTTGCATGCATCCCACCGCAGTGCTCTTTTGTAAAGAACTTAACCTAATGCGTTCATAAATGCTCATGTTCTTAATCCCCAGTAGAATAGTTGTGTCGCTGACATGGAGTGAATACGAATCGCTAACAGTAAAGCCAAATAGCTCAACCGTCATAGAGAAGTCTGTTTTAAAAAACGAGCGATCTTCAACGCCACGTTTGTCAATGATTTTAGAGGAACCCCATGAACGACAAGCAATAAATGAAGCAATGATTCGCACAGATAATTTCAAAAGTGGGACAAACGGGAGACGGGACAGCTTATTCTATCCTCCGCAGTGATGGTAAGCTAGGGATGCTGGTTTTGTCTTCTTAGCTACTTAGCTTACAATAGCCTCTCGTGGAGACAATACCTAGCACGAAGACTTCTTATGGAATGCGTGCCCACGACAGTACAGAACAAGAAGCGAAGGTATGTGTATACTCTAATATTTTTTGTTTTCAAGAAGAGATGTGCATACTCTAATATTTTTTGTTCTCAAGAAGAGATGTGTATACTCTAATATTTTTTGTTTTCAAGAAGAGAATGTGGACAGCGGAGAGAATTGTGCTATTTGTTCTCCTAGAAATATGCGTTTTCGCTAGACATCTCCAGCGTTTGCATCCCAGAAGCCCTTCAATCCTCATAATTGTCAACAAAATTCATGAAAAAGCGAAAATTTTGAGAAATATGCGTTTTTGTTAGACTTTTTCAATGTATCTAGGGTATATGCAACATCTTATACAGGGTTTGCATCCCAGAAGCCCTTCAATCCTCATAATTGTCAACAAAATTCATGAAAAAGCGAAAATTTTGAGAAATATGCGTTTTCGTTAGACTTTTCAATGTATCTAGGGTATATGCAACATCTTATACAGGGTTTGCATCCCAGAAGCCCTTCAATCCTCATAATTGTCAACAAAATTCATGAAAAAGCGAAAATTTTGAGAAATATGCGTTTTTGTTAGACTTTTTCAATGTATCTAGGGTATATGCAACATCTTATACAGGGTTTGCATCCCAGAAGCCCTTCAATCCTCATAATTTTCAACAAAATTCATGAAAAGCGAAAATTTTGAGAAATATGCGTTTTCGTTAGACTTTTCAATGTATCTAGGGTATATGCAACATCTTATACAGGGTTTGCATCCCAGAAGCCCTTCAATCCTCATAATTTTCAACAAAATTCATGAAAAAGCGAAAATTTTGAGAAATATGCGTTTTGTTAGACTTTTCAATGTATCTAGGGTATATGCAACATCTTATACAGGGTTTGCATCCCAGAAGCCCTTCAATCCTCATAATTTTCAACAAAATTCATGAAAAAGCGAAAATTTTGAGAAATATGCGTTTTCGTTAGACTTTTTCAATGTATCTAGGGTATATGCAACATCTTATACAGGGTTTGCATCCCAGAAGCCCTTCAATCCTCATAATTGTCAACAAAATTCATGAAAAAGCGAAAATTTTGAGAAATATGCGTTTTGTTAGACTTTTCAATGTATCTAGGGTATATGCAACATCTTATACAGGGTTTGCATCCCAGAAGCCCTTCAATCCTCATAATTGTCAACAAAATTCATGAAAAAGCGAAAATTTTGAGAAATATGCGTTTTTGTTAGACTTTTTCAATGTATCTAGGGTATATGCAACATCTTATACAGGGTTTGCATCCCAGAAGCCCTTCAATCCTCATAATTTTCAACAAAATTCATGAAAAAGCGAAAATTTTGAGAAATATGCGTTTTCGTTAGACTTTTTCAATGTATCTAGGGTATATGCAACATCTTATACAGGGTTTGCATCCCAGAAGCCCTTCAATCCTCATAATTGTCAACAAAATTCATGAAAAAGCGAAAATTTTGAGAAATATGCGTTTTCGTTAGACTTTTCAATGTATCTAGGGTATATGCAACATCTTATACAGGGTTTGCATCCCAGAAGCCCTTCAATCCTCATAATTGTCAACAAAATTCATGAAAAAGCGAAAATTTTGAGAAATATGCGTTTTGTTAGACTTTTCAATGTATCTAGGGTATATGCAACATCTTATACAGGGTTTGCATCCCAGAAGCCCTTCAATCCTCATAATTGTCAACAAAATTCATGAAAAAGCGAAAATTTTGAGAAATATGCGTTTTGTTAGACTTTTCAATGTATCTAGGGTATATGCAACATCTTATACAGGGTTTGCATCCCAGAAGCCCTTCAATCCTCATAATTTTCAACAAAATTCATGAAAAAGCGAAAATTTTGAGAAATATGCGTTTTCGTTAGACTTTTCAATGTATCTAGGGTATATGCAACATCTTATACAGGGTTTGCATCCCAGAAGCCCTTCAATCCTCATAATTTTCAACAAAATTCATGAAAAAGCGAAAATTTTGAGAAATATGCGTTTTCGTTAGACTTTTCAATGTATCTAGGGTATATGCAACATCTTATACAGGGTTTGCATCCCAGAAGCCCTTCAATCCTCATAATTTTCAACAAAATTCATGAAAAAGCGAAAATTTTGAGAAATATGCGTTTTGTTAGACTTTTCAATGTATCTAGGGTATATGCAACATCTTATACAGGGTTTGCATCCCAGAAGCCCTTCAATCCTCATAATTTTCAACAAAATTCATGAAAAGCGAAAATTTTGAGAAATATGCGTTTTGTTAGACTTTTTCAATGTATCTAGGGTATATGCAACATCTTATACAGGGTTTGCATCCCAGAAGCCCTTCAATCCTCATAATTGTCAACAAAATTCATGAAAAAGCGAAAATTTTGAGAAATATGCGTTTTGTTAGACTTTTCAATGTATCTAGGGTATATGCAACATCTTATACAGGGTTTGCATCCCAGAAGCCCTTCAATCCTCATAATTGTCAACAAAATTCATGAAAAAGCGAAAATTTTGAGAAATATGCGTTTTCGTTAGACTTTTCAATGTATCTAGGGTATATGCAACATCTTATACAGGGTTTGCATCCCAGAAGCCCTTCAATCCTCATAATTTTCAACAAAATTCATGAAAAGCGAAAATTTTGAGAAATATGCGTTTTCGTTAGACTTTTCAATGTATCTAGGGTATATGCAACATCTTATACAGGGTTTGCATCCCAGAAGCCCTTCAATCCTCATAATTGTCAACAAAATTCATGAAAAAGCGAAAATTTTGAGAAATATGCGTTTTCGTTAGACTTTTCAATGTATCTAGGGTATATGCAACATCTTATACAGGGTTTGCATCCCAGAAGCCCTTCAATCCTCATAATTGTCAACAAAATTCATGAAAAAGCGAAAATTTTGAGAAATATGCGTTTTGTTAGACTTTTCAATGTATCTAGGGTATATGCAACATCTTATACAGGGTTTGCATCCCAGAAGCCCTTCAATCCTCATAATTGTCAACAAAATTCATGAAAAGCGAAAATTTTGAGAAATATGCGTTTTGTTAGACTTTTCAATGTATCTAGGGTATATGCAACATCTTATACAGGGTTTGCATCCCAGAAGCCCTTCAATCCTCATAATTTTCAACAAAATTCATGAAAAAGCGAAAATTTTGAGAAATATGCGTTTTCGTTAGACTTTTCAATGTATCTAGGGTATATGCAACATCTTATACAGGGTTTGCATCCCAGAAGCCCTTCAATCCTCATAATTTTCAACAAAATTCATGAAAAGCGAAAATTTTGAGAAATATGCGTTTTCGTTAGACTTTTCAATGTATCTAGGGTATATGCAACATCTTATACAGGGTTTGCATCCCAGAAGCCCTTCAATCCTCATAATTTTCAACAAAATTCATGAAAAAGCGAAAATTTTGAGAAATATGCGTTTTCGTTAGACTTTTCAATGTATCTAGGGTATATGCAACATCTTATACAGGGTTTGCATCCCAGAAGCCCTTCAATCCTCATAATTGTCAACAAAATTCATGAAAAAGCGAAAATTTTGAGAAATATGCGTTTTGTTAGACTTTTCAATGTATCTAGGGTATATGCAACATCTTATACAGGGTTTGCATCCCAGAAGCCCTTCAATCCTCATAATTGTCAACAAAATTCATGAAAAAGCGAAAATTTTGAGAAATATGCGTTTTTGTTAGACTTTTCAATGTATCTAGGGTATATGCAACATCTTATACAGGGTTTGCATCCCAGAAGCCCTTCAATCCTCATAATTTTCAACAAAATTCATGAAAAGCGAAAATTTTGAGAAATATGCGTTTTCGTTAGACTTTTCAATGTATCTAGGGTATATGCAACATCTTATACAGGGTTTGCATCCCAGAAGCCCTTCAATCCTCATAATTTTCAACAAAATTCATGAAAAAGCGAAAATTTTGAGAAATATGCGTTTTCGTTAGACTTTTCAATGTATCTAGGGTATATGCAACATCTTATACAGGGTTTGCATCCCAGAAGCCCTTCAATCCTCATAATTGTCAACAAAATTCATGAAAAGCGAAAATTTTGAGAAATATGCGTTTTGTTAGACTTTTCAATGTATCTAGGGTATATGCAACATCTTATACAGGGTTTGCATCCCAGAAGCCCTTCAATCCTCATAATTTTCAACAAAATTCATGAAAAGCGAAAATTTTGAGAAATATGCGTTTTGTTAGACTTTTCAATGTATCTAGGGTATATGCAACATCTTATACAGGGTTTGCATCCCAGAAGCCCTTCAATCCTCATAATTGTCAACAAAATTCATGAAAAAGCGAAAATTTTGAGAAATATGCGTTTTTGTTAGACTTTTCAATGTATCTAGGGTATATGCAACATCTTATACAGGGTTTGCATCCCAGAAGCCCTTCAATCCTCATAATTTTCAACAAAATTCATGAAAAAGCGAAAATTTTGAGAAATATGCGTTTTTGTTAGACTTTTTCAATGTATCTAGGGTATATGCAACATCTTATACAGGGTTTGCATCCCAGAAGCCCTTCAATCCTCATAATTTTCAACAAAATTCATGAAAAAGCGAAAATTTTGAGAAATATGCGTTTTGTTAGACTTTTCAATGTATCTAGGGTATATGCAACATCTTATACAGGGTTTGCATCCCAGAAGCCCTTCAATCCTCATAATTTTCAACAAAATTCATGAAAAAGCGAAAATTTTGAGAAATATGCGTTTTCGTTAGACTTTTTCAATGTATCTAGGGTATATGCAACATCTTATACAGGGTTTGCATCCCAGAAGCCCTTCAATCCTCATAATTGTCAACAAAATTCATGAAAAAGCGAAAATTTTGAGAAATATGCGTTTTTGTTAGACTTTTCCAATGTATCTAGGGTATATGCAACATCTTATACAGGGTTTGCATCCCAGAAGCCCTTCAATCCTCATAATTTTCAACAAAATTCATGAAAAAGCGAAAATTTTGAGAAATATGCGTGTATGAGGAATGTCGTTTGAACCATTTGCATTTTGACTTACTTGTATTACATATGCTAAGAAATATCGGAAACAAAATTTCTTTACTATATAGAAATGTTTGCATATCTATCGGCACGAGGCGCTTCGCTGCTGTCAATCTTTACCTAATCGCTTTACCTAATTGTTACAAATACTAATAAAATGACCAATTTGCAATAGCTTTTTTCAGCGATTCTGCTGTACATTTTTTGTTATTTCTATTGAAAATCGTGGAATTGAGGCTGAATATTACACTGAATTTGAATAACAGAAATAATAGACCGAATCTCATTGGAAATACGAAAAGACACAAAGAGTATCAAATTCATGAAATGAAATGAAAAAAATTTAATTCATTGTGCTATCATCGACACTATCGTTGTCATTATCACTATCGTTGTCATTGTCACTATCATTCTCGTTATCACTGTATTCAAGTTCTTCTTCCTCGTCTTCTTCTCCAATGTCCTCCTCGTATTCAACTGCGAGTGAGATTTCGTTCTCTATCCTTTCTTCTGGAAATGGGAGTTGCACTTGTAAATCGTTCCCTAGCGCTCTCTTAAACCAAATTAGCCCACTTTCAATTTGTTTGCCACACCACATCAGACCTTGAATTTTCGCTGCTTGTTTTCCCTTAAGCACAGCAATATCCTGTGAGGATGTCTGATATCGTTTCTAAATGTAGAAGAAAAAGAAAAATTAGCAACAGGGTTTTCTTTGTACTATGAAAGCCTACCAATTCCAATACCAATAACCTGACTGTGCAAAGAGGGAGGGGGGCAATCTTATGCTATCAAGAGCAACGAGGTTTTCAAATAAGAAATAAAAATCTTTTAGCGATCTCGCAACTACAATGCGATTGGAACAAGAAGGACATTTAAAAGTTGTAGATATTTTCAAATCAGATGTGTAGTGGAGGGAATCTATGATTACACAATGACATGAATCAATTCTGTCTTAAAGTATAACGAAACGTCAAATAGCCAACGAATTCATTCAGAAAATTAAAGAGTTTTAACGGAGGATATACTGTTGTAAGTTTATCCGTTAGGTTTGCTTCAGACTGCTCCTGGTGTTCATCGGACTGCTCAGGATCATCCACTACATCGTTATCTAAAATAAAAACAATTAAAATTTGTTGTGAAATAATACTTTATCTGCGTCATGTCTAAGCTTCAAAACAATACAACAGGATCCATCTAATTCAAGCTCGCATGGAGAAGTGAAGAATGGATCCGACATCGAAGACGCTGTCAAGTACGATAGGTTTTGTGTTGTTTAAAAGAAGAAGAGAATTGAAGACAGTTTCTTGCTTGAAATAGCAGAATTTCATAGCAGAAACAAATTGTTGTATTACCTTTGAGACTCAGCAATTTCCTTAAGTTACAAATGTCTTCCTTTAACAAGTCTGTACATCTTTCATAAAATCGAAGAAAATTGCGCATTTCTTCAACGATCAGTTTCAGCTCTTCTTCAATGCGGTTTGCTCTGACTTTATATTGCACAATAAGCCTTTTGTCACACATTGATACTGAAGAAAAGAAAAAAATAGGCTTCAACTGTTACGACTTTTAACAATTCAATCTACAAAGTTAACTCATCTTCAATAAAATTCTTGATTCCAAACATTGTTCTTCATTTGAAAGTAAACTTTCCAACCTCGATATTGTTATTGAATGTACATTGCTGATATTGTAATTGAAACGTAAAAACTTTCAGCCTACATTATTTATGATATTCTCAATACAAAAGTCAGTTCAGATACATGGATCTTTCTTTTTGCATTGAAGATAGCGTGAACAGAGAAGTATACATGTTTACATAATCAATTTACACAGATAAGTATACAAAATCAATCAACTATTTAGGGGTGCATAATGAAGTATATCTTTCAACAATATTCTTGATGGCGAAGCAGGAATAATAATAGAGGAAACTTCATTACCATTATCATTGCAATTCACATTGACCCATGGAAACGTTTCGTACGACTGGTTGACATCCAGTTGTTTCAGAAGAGTTCCATTCACCGGTCCAATCGTGGTAACAACTTGGTTGTATAGACTGACAAGTTTTTTAAATTTTTCTTTCTCTGTTGAAACCTTTTTCCTTATCAGATGTCTGCGTTTGCTGGTGTCTATGAAAAAAGACAAACAATAGATCACTAAACATGAGAATGAAAAGGTCAGATCATTTCCAAGTTGATCATCATTAAAACTATCATGGTAAATAACAAACCTCCTATTTTCTTTACCATAAATGAATAGTGTATTATGGCAAAACTACTCGTTTCTAAGGAACGTTGGTGCGTTTCCTTCAGTAACCACAGCACGTTGTATTTAGCATCCTTTAAACTATCATTACGATCTCCCAAGCGGCTAAGAAGATGTATAAATCTTTTCTGTTGTTTTCCTTCTTTTCTGGGTACTTTTTTGAACGAGACTTGATCCATACACGGTATGAAAGCTGCATGCAAACTTTCTGGAATTCCAATTCCAACTGGTAACGAGTTCGTTCCATTTAAAAGTGAGAACAAAACAACCAGTTCCTCCAGTTCGGTAAGCTTAGAAGAGATCTTCTTGTCAGTCCCTGATAAAAGGAAGCATTGATTATATAAAAAAGAACGGGACAAAATGGCTGAGATTAACAAAAGACGATATTCGAAATACAATTTACAGCGAGTGAAGCTCAGAAAGAGCAAAGCTTTTCCTGAAATAATAACATTGGACTTCATATGTAAGTTATTAAGCTAACAAACAAAGCATGCTGTTTAGCGAGCGTGGGCATGGTAAATTATTTCACGAAAAGCCCCGTTCATTTTCTTTTTCATTTTTTCAACAATCCTCTCCTATGCATAGGCATCAGGGATCGTAAGCATAAGCATTTCAGATCTTATATATTAAACGATGACATTATTAGTTCCTATGTTCTTCCTCGATTGCAAAACCTGGGAGCATAGAGACATGTTCCATCCCAACAGGATGAAAATGAACACAACACTGCCAAGTAGTTTCCGGTTTCTGGGTACTTCTTGATACTATGGTACCCAGAAAATTTTGTTTACAACAACCGCTTACCATATAAATAATCCATTCTATAATCCATATTTAAGAAGGATGTAGATCGTGGCAGACAATGAATTATATGAATAAACAAGATAACAGCCTACTTGATGACTCGATTACTTGAGTACTTGCCTTGTGCCAGTGATTTGATATCCTCTTGCCACGTATTTTTATCCAGGCTTGCCTGACTCATTCCCATTTTTTCAAGTTGTTGTTCAAGATCTTCCAACGTCTTTGTTTGAAGAACTTTAATCTGAAATATGACAACAGCAGGCTAACTATGCTGATTAAAGACGATGTTGGCATTACAAAACTCTTTTGAAATCTAGTCACAACCTTTCCGTAATTGTGGCACAAAGAAAAGGATTGCAAATTTCGACACATACTATCGTTTTGCATAACAAAATGGTTGAGAATCTTTTCTAATAGAGGTAGTAATTGTTTTGTCATGAACAAGATGGAAATTTATGTAAAAGAAGGTACATCAATTTACAGCTTGGAAGCAGAAAAGAAACTTACCCTTTCGTAGCGCTTGTATAGGTCAACAGGCATTTTGGTGATTTTTCGCTTGTTCCAGCCCATCATTTGCTCGGTCAAATGGTCTTCTCTGTCTGGAAAGCGAAAACACACAATAATTAAAAACGGAGCAAAAAGTCAATTTTAAGTCATATATCTACAATCAAATGAGAACAGAAATAGTTTTCCAGCTTACTCTCAGGTAACATATGCTTGGTAGTGCTTCCAAGGCGTGAAATATAACTATTTATCTGCTCAACTTCCTCTCCTGTAGACCTTGCTGCTCCATCTTGCCATTCTCCATCCCAAGTTACCTATGAAAGAGATTATTAATATAATTTAAATTCCCAAAAACAATTGGAATAGTCACCTGAAGGTACATAAGTACAGTAAGTAAGAAAGAAAAGTAGCGCACACAAACAGGTACTTTGTTTGTAATCTCATGAACTTAAATCTAATTTTGCCAATGCGTAATGTATGTTCATTGCCTGAAAATAGAAGGTTTAATGATTTAAACGGACGAAAGATTAACATGCTGTTTGCCTGTGATTAGAAGAGAGCTTTTTAACAAACATCCAATGATAATGTCCTGTGAGTCCCCCGTATCAAGAAAATGTCATTCAAGAAACTCAAGCCTGGAAAACTGCAGTAAAAATTGGTAAAATATAGTTCGTCGCTTCTAATGAATAATGATTGATGTGGCGACAACAGCAAATTTCTTGAAAGCGGTGACATTTGATAAAAGATACGCTGCGATGAACACAAGATGCATCATTGCAGTACGAGCGAAAGTGAGAAAGAAAGATGTGCAACTACAAGAACTAGTTAGCAAAAAATTGGAAAGTACCTGGCAGCTTATTCCATGTCCTTTTGCATGCATAAGCGACAGGGCAGGTTTCATTGTTGTTGTGACAACTGGCATAACTTTTTTTGCCCAAGGCCAATACTTGCAAACAACGTCGCACCAAAAGAACTTAACATCGTTGGGAAGCATGAAATTTTTTTGGATATACAACGGATAGCCATAAAGCTCTCCTTGGAACATATTCACACCTTTTTTGCCCAACACTATGGCGACAACTTGCCAATTCTAGGCCAGTTTCATCTAGGGAAGCTTTCTTCTTGCCAATATTCAACGCTGCCTTCCATACTGATCCACCACAGCTGTTGTTAGATACATTCTAGGAAAGATATGAAGTGCAAAGCTCATCATATTGTAGCTACACCGACTTGGTGATTTTCATCACAGTGAACTCTCCCCATTTCAACTGCCCTCTACCTCAAACTTCTCTTTATCTGGAACGGAGTTTCTAATCCCTTGCATGTTCGAGATAGAGAGCTGACTGTCCTCTGCCTCTGAAATTACCATCCGAATTGGCAAACCCTTTTGGGATACGCTAAAATCATAAATGCAAAAAACAGTCTTACCCTACTGCCACCTTTTTCACTATCCTTGTATACAGTCTCTAAAAATTCATTAACATTATCATTGTCTTCAATAAATACTCCAGAGTAGTAACTTTTGTTACGTTGTCTACAAAAGAAAAAAAATTGTCATTGTACTAGAACTTCATAAATGAGGTAAATTGACTCTGCTGCTCTGAACGTGCAAGGGGGTGCAAAGCTTTTCTTGTTCATACATCTTCCCTGATAAAATAGAACAATTCAAAGGACTGAAATTTTGTCGGCAATACAAAATCAAGGAGTTGTCCAGTTGTGACGCAAAGGCTCAACTGTTTTAACTCGGCCTTAAAGTAATCGTTGTACAACTCACGCTCCAGCACTTTTGAATCGATAAAGTTTACAATTTCCATCAACATGGCATGAATGCTGACTTAGAGAACAACAGGGACATTTCATCCAATCTTTTCCTTTGAGTTTATCAATTTCATACTGACAATATTTCCATTCTTTAAAAGCAACAGAAAACAAACTGCTATTTATTGTTGGTACCTGAAACATACACAATGAAAAACGTCAATGATAACAAGAATAAATATCTTCACTTAGTTTTCCATATATAGCCGTAACATGCCGTAGCAGGTCACCTGAGGTTGCTGCCTTCCATCTGCCATCTTTCATCCTCTCGGCAACTCAGGCAACAACTTTCTTATGGAAAAGCTCTCTTACGGTGTGGCAGGGCAGACAGGTGTTTAAAGAACCGTCAGACAACAGGGAGCCAACCGAAAAATCTGGTAAAAGCTGAGCAAGATCAATGGCTCTTATGTTTGGAGGAAGGAAGAGTGTAGATGAAAGGAACCAAAGGCAACTTACACTTACAGCATCTTACCGCTATCTGGAAGCCAGGCTTAAAGTCACAAATCTAAGACGCTACGTCACAAAGTGTAAAAGCGAAAGTTCCAAACATCTTGTTATTTTCAATATGAATATCATGCTTCTTTTGATGAAAATGCTAAAACGTGACGTGGTAGCAAAGTCATGCACGCGCACCTTGAGATACAGGGATTAGTTCATTTATTAGTCTCTTCCAGACTGATGTCTGATACTAGCCTTGGTCCTCATACATTGTAGCTGCATTGCTTAGTCCTGAATTAAGTGAAACCTGTCTGTAGTCGTTTTCTTACACTTCAGCTTGAAAAATACCTTACAACTGTGATACGTTGCCATTTAAAAGACAAGCAATCAAGCGTTTCAATTAACAATGACATTGGAGTATTGAAACAAATTTAAAATAGAAAGAGGAGAAAATGAAGTATCTGATTACCCTGAAATTTTGAGCAGATAAATCGCATAATGAATTGATAAAACTGAGTTCCGATGAGCCAGGCATCCTCTTTCCAAAAGTGTCCCACAACCGGAAAACATCTTGATGAAAAATATAACTGCAGTTATTCATATTACCAGCCCAGTAATCTGACTTCACAAGTGTCTCCATGTTGAAGGGATCAAATTTAGTGAAACATTGATTACACTGAATTTTGTATTTACAGACATCATACCTTCCTGCAAAGCAAACAATTCTCAAAATGACTGAAACATATATTGTATACACATATATACATACATATTAATATATGTGTATTACATATAAATATGAATGTTTGTTTATATAAACACATCTACGTGTATACACGTATATGTTTATATGTTTATATAAACACATCTACGTCTATACATACATAAAGACATCAAGATAGGAGTATAGTCTTGAAACAATGTGCCCTCTCGGCTATTACCATAATAGCTTTATGGCAACTCGTGCACTTGGGACACACGAAGTACGGTTACACATTGTTGATATTCAAGAGTCAAAGATTGCTCAAGCTACTGCCAGATTAACAATTATAGCCTTGTTACAATGTGTAACATTGTATCAAGACTATACTCTTTTACATACTATGCTCATCTTCCTGTCTTAATTCAATCACTCAGTGTACCAAACGAATCACATTCTCCCAGAAATATATATAAATTTAACCATCAATGAAAGACAAAGACTATCAGTATGCTTTCATTAGTTGCAATAAGCTCCTATTTCAAATGAGCACTGTGAAAGGCTTATTAAAGGCATATTTTATATATATATGTACAAACATGAATGTAAATCAGGTAAATGGTCACCATCTCATAATTCAGGAGACCATTATCCTCCCAAAACTATCCCTTTGTTCTCCCCCATCCAAAGCCTGGCACTACATAATAAGAAAAACTGTACCTTTACAATTTACAACAATGCAAGGTTCATCAGATATTGCACTTGACACACTGCTTGACCCACAATTCTCACACACTTGTGTAGACAGAAGATAAATTGTTCTCTCTTAAAGAATAAGACAATGCAGCTATTAGGTCATGTCAGGAATTTCTAACACTAACAGACCTACAATAAACACAAAATATAATGTAGAAATAGAAATACTACATAGCACAAACTTTTTTTGACAATATTGTTGCCATCATCTAAGCACTCAGATACACCCAATGGTACATAGCAACCATCGTACACGTTCTCGGTCATGGAACAGGTTTCCAAAATGATACCCAATGTCACATAAATTGCACTGGTACTTATACTGCGTACAGTCATTACACTTAATAACTGCAGAACGTTGATTGCAAAGAGAACATAATCCATCAAACTTCGTGAAGCTGTGCAAAGTAAATGAAAAAATTTTCTCTCTCTCCATTTCCCAATTTTGTGAGACAGATTTCATACGAGAGTCCCAGGTTTGATGAGGAGGTCGGTCTTTTATCATTAGTGAATTTATAATTTCCAAGCAACTGTTTACTTCCACAGTAACATCTACAAGTAGAATAATTTTTCTCTTTAAAATAAAGAAGAAAGTGCGAGGAAAAGTGAGAAATACATAGGCATCTGCTGAGAAAGAAAAATTTGTTATTACGCATAGGTTTTTTATTTTAAAATATTGGATCAGATGATGCAAGATTCTTGTTGCATACATGATTATTACAAAACAGTAGGTCACAATGTTCATTTAAAGAAAACATAAATACCTTGTAAGTTGAGGAAATGAAATTCTGCTGAATCAACATAATATTATGCATTAATTTTTGTGTATTCTTGTATTATGAGAAATAGGTTAAATCAATCACATGAAATATTCACAAATTCATACCATCATTCACTAAAGTTTCATTAAGGGAAACACTGTCTGTCAGTTCTGAGAAACCCTCTCCATCTCCATCTCCATCTGAAACATCTTGAAGCGGAGATTTAGCTTCATAACCTTAAAAAGAACAAAAAGTATCATTAAATTTCCTTAAAAACTGTATACCTTAATTTGCTTCTCAAAAATCATGCAAAAATTCTGTGGATGCTTTTTGTGCTACATACTTTGTCTGTTAGACAATCCCCTGGACGAACAAGGTTTTTTTATAATTCTTTTCAATGTACTTGAATTCCAAGCAGAGCTGTAGCAAGCAGAGGACTTATTCTTCTTTTTCTTTACAATGCTGCTAGCTAACTTTTGCACCTCTGTTAAAGGGTCTCCTGATGTCTTCTTTTTACGGCGCCTTTTGTATTTACCTGGATAGAAATTTAGGATAAAGTTTTCAGCAGAAATAGGGAACTAATGCCTGACTGAAAACATTGTTGCTTGCTCTATTCAGAGCGAGCAAATCAAATCTAGGAGCACAACAATCAATTTAAAGTGCAAATTTTTATAAAACACAACAAACTTTAGTACCTAAAGAAAATATAAGGAAAAGTGTGCACAACAAATATCAAGTCAACATTTTATTTGTCAGCCAAGCATGGCCTAAGCAGGATAGGTATCTACTATAGATACATTCAGTCAAACAAGATTAGGCAGGTAAGCATAATCATAATTACATCGAATAGGAGTGCATCAAAATTTCAAACCTTCATCGAATGATTTCAAATCTGACGGATTCTGTTCTTCCATCACTCCGCTAGATAAGGTTTTGCAGCTAGACAAAAGTATCCGCCATTGAGAAAGATTTGCAGCTATGCGCAGTAGATAACAAGCTTTTGCCATATTGACAGTGTGTTACGCATGGCCTTATTTTATGCCAATCGCATAAAAGTAGAAGGGTTTACGTTTTATATCTATTGCATAAAACTGGGTATGAGGATATGTTGGTTCTGCAGCATGAAGCATCAAGATTCATGTTGTTGTTGTTGTTGCTGTTGTTGTGCACGTGCTAACCATCTCTATTGTGCTGACGCTGATGCTACCTGGATCTGCTCTTTCTGACACTTGACAGGCAAGAAGGCATCAGAAACACTCCACAAAACACTTTTCATTTGTTTTATCATATCTGGAAGGTTGTTTTCCTGAATAGCTGACGCGTAAGTTTGTTTATCAGAACAGAACAAAGACTTCCTTACATTCCTTACCGCATTAAAAACCTTGGTGTGTTGGTAGGTACAGTCAGTAGAAGATGGTAGAAAATAACACCAATATTTTTATCTGTGAGTTGTAAAGTCTTCTTAACATAACAAGATCTAAATATCCAATCCAGTTAACCTAAATAATGAATCATATGCGTATATAGAGCAAGTGTTTATCCTCCTTGGTGATGCTTGTCAATGTAGTATCTTAGTTTAATTTGTAGTTATTTAATTGTTGTAACTTTATAGAGTATTTATATGTAGTAGATTTTAAAATCAATGAAACATTTGTAAAAAGGCTATTATAGGCCATCAGGGGCAGTGCATAGCCCAAGACTTTTTAGAAAAAGAAAACAGAAAACGAACTTGCCAAACATGAGGGGCTATCTGTTGCACCACAGACCCACTGCTCACCACCTTCGATTTTTTCGATGTTACCGATGGACAGATATTTTAAATAAAGGTGCATATATATGGAGAGTGCTATCCTGTTGAGAGCTAAACAGAAAACCCTTTGCCTAGACTCCTAACCTTGTCTATATGGTACCCTAAGCACCAAGTTCCACCACAGACCTCTATTTGCAGGGTGGGAATGAAGGTGTGGGTATATAATGGGGCTGAGAAACCCCAAATGGTTTTATGAAGCACCTTAACAAGGCTGGTGATGTCATGAGGTTAAGCACTGTAGCTAGTAGCTTTTGGCTACTTTTTATGTGTAATTTTAACCTAAACCGCACAAAAATTCTCTGGTGGACAGAATAGAGATTTCAACCTGGTTCTAAAAACTTTATACCAGGGTGTAATCATGTTAACCATGGGGGGGGGGCACTCATTATATGCGTTGACCTACAGGGATGTGCCATCCAACAGGGTATCGTTTCAGATTTTCAGCTCCAAGATTGGGTATCACTATTTTTCGTATGAACTGTTGAATATGAATACCAATATGAATAGCCAAATTTGCATTTCTGATAAAATTTCCTTTCAAAACAATTCATGGTTCATTCTAGCATCATTGTAAGCCCTTTCCATTTGCTTTCCAAGTATTTTTTTCAAAGAAAATTTTTGAAAGAAAATTCATTTTTGGAAAGTGACTCCGAGATGGGGTACCTTTTTCACAATTTAACTTCTAAGGTAGCTTTACAAATTTTCCAGTGGCACATCTCCATATATTGGCAAATCAATGCCCCTTCCATTTCTACTAACATTTGTTCTTGCATTTTTGTGACATGCCTGACTTTGATTTGCTCTTTCAATGCAGGAGTAATTGAAGATGGACAAGGGCACTCATATGAAAAAGTGCAATTTTTCAAATGATGACATAGCACGCTACTCAAGACAACTAATTCTGCCTGAAATGGGTGTTGATGGTAAGTCTGATCTTAAGAGGTGTTGCGGGAAAAAACATTTCAAAGTTATAGAGGTATACGATGTAACAGCTGACGCAGATAGGAAAAACCGTTCACATTGACATCATTATAATCAATTCCATTCAATTTAGTTGTGGGGGAGAATGTAGGTATGGGTAATGGAGCTATGGCATCATAGAATGCTGATATGAAGCATAGTAGATTTAACATTTTAGAGATCATCCTTGTTGAATAAGCTGAAAGGCTGCATAACCTTAGTAGCATAGCAATGCTGTTGCAATGTTCGAAGGGTGGCAGTACAATAATTCTATATACAATATACACAATAATTTTATCAATCAATATTGATAAAATTTCAAAAAATGAAACATTGATTTTATGAACGAATGCAAGTGTACATGTGTAACAGTTGCATCAAAAACTCATAATATCGATGATGATGGTCATGATGATGATGATGATGATGATTATTATGATGATGATGATGATTATGATGATGATGATGATGATTATTATTATTATTAATATTATTTTGATGTTGATGATGATGTTGATGTTGCTGGTTGTAATTTCATTCATGCGAGCCCCTCAATTCATTTCAGTTTGATACCTTGGGGATTTTCAGACCAAAAAACCTTTTGAGTATATGTCTAAAAATATTTTGGCTGTTTATTGCTGTACTACTGTACTACACAAGGAGTAAAGACAATAATTCTTCTTGAGCAATGATACTTGAAAAAAAGCAGCACTTCAAGGCTGAATAGAAGGTAGCCATTCTATTTGAAAGCAGAGGCATTGGGGATGCACTCTCCAAGTCCAGTGCTTAGACTGCTGCATGCTTGCTCAGGCTTTCATGGGAAAGGTGCGAGATTGCACTCGCATGCACTGGTACACACCAGCAGCCTTCCAGGTGAGCGAGAGTGAGATATCACACGCCTTGATAATTTGCTTGTAATATAGTCAATAGAATAAACAGTATTCTATTGACTATGCTTGTAATTAAGGCCAAGTGACTTGATAATTTGCTAAACATTTATGAATGCATAGCATATTTCCTCTGCGCAGTATCTAAACCTCTACTGAACAACGGCAGAACCACAAATGAAATAAAACGGAAAGATTCAAATGGAGACTTGTGCTCGTTGTGTGGAATATTTGACACTATTCTATTTCCCAAAGACCGAGTTTTCTTGCATTTGCGCGAGGCCGGATGCTTTGTTGTGGCTTAGAACCTCTTCAGTTTCAGGATAGCAGGGATGATCACGATCTATCTTTTACTTCACCCCTTAAATATAGAATAGGAGGCTTGTTTTCGAGAATTTTGAGGAGTTTTCTGGGAATAAATTTGTTTCGAAAGTCTGGTGCAATAAATGTGCAAATTAAAAGTAATAATTTCTTCGCGTTTTCACCTCCCGTCTACACTACACGTTTTTTTTATAAGAAACCTAGCTGGGGGCCTAGTTCTAAAAGTTTCTTAATTTTTGGCCCAATTTTAGTTGTAAAAGTTTCTTAACAGTTTCTTTATTAAATGGAAATAGATTGCAGTAGAAACGACAAAAAACCTTCTGTGGGATACAGTATTGCTGACAGGTGCGAGAAATCGCACGAAATTAGCCACGCTGGTGCGAGAAATCGCATGGAAATGCTTAAGAACTAATTACTACCTCCACAAATGTGAATCAGTATGTTGGAAAAGGGACGCAAAAATGTCAACAGTTTCTTAACTTCTTCCTCCTAGTTCTAAAAGTTTCTTAACTTTTTGGGTGTTTAGTTCTAGGTTTCTTATAAACCGGTTTCTTATAAAAAAGACGTGTAGTAAATCTGCGACTGAAAACGGAAACATTTGAATTTGCATTCAAAGGCCAGTGCTGGTTATTATTCCCATGAAAGCCTGTGCTGCTTATGGATGCATGGCCACTAATGTCAACCTCTGATAAGACACTCAACAAAGAAGAGAATTTCAAAGGATCGTATTATCAGTATGAAATATGCAATTTTGTTTTAAAACTTAACTTAGAGAAGATATAAAAAATATATTGTCAATGAGGCATATATTGGCATTACGGAAAATTTGTAGCAAAAATTTAATGTGATCTGCATTAATCATTTTTTATCCTTACCTTATTTCTGTCTTCAGGACAAATGAAATTAAAAGCAGCAAAAGTGCTTTTGATTGGGATTGGTGGCCTTGGATGTCCAGCAGGCCTATATCTTGCGGCTGCTGGAGTAGGTAATTTTCAACTCTTTTTTTCATCTGTAAAGTGGTTTCTCCTTCCGTTTGAGCTTAAACATAAAAGTGTACTCTTAATGTTTTTATATTATAACATGGTATTAAAGTGCTCCAGGTAGAATTCTGATGTTTGGTGAAAAGCTTTCGAGCCATTTGATTGGCAGGTAAACTCGGATACTGCAGAAAAGATGAAGTCAATCAAGCTTTCAAAAATGGGAGTAACGCATTTAGATGGGACCAAATTGTTAAAAGGCAATAGCAATGCAAATGCAATAGCTTCTAATATTGATTTGCAATGATAACTGGTCAATTTTCTGACAGGCTTTTCACCCCACATATGATATGTCCGTAGTAAAAGAGCTTACTTTCAAATCAGTTCCTTCCAAGATGCCTTTTTTTGTTCACCTGTAGCTGAAATATTTGAAGATTTTGTGAAATGCAGTCTAATCTTTTGTGTTCCAAGATAGGGTTCGAGTCTAAACCAAGATGTAGTCTTCTAGGAAAGTTCAAGTCTCATAGCTCATCTGTGTCTAAGATCCTAGTAACTAGAGTGGCCAGGATTCAATGAAATTCTTTGAAATTTCGATATATTGAGTTTTTTTATTTTTAAATCGTATTAAGCATCAACAGATTACATAGTCTAGGTGTGGACTTTCACAGCTCAACTGATTTCTAATGATCTTATGAGCTTTCAGAGTTCCCCATTAATAGGGCTTTGACTGTGAAAATTGACTGATGGCGAGGCTAAGAATCATAAAATCAATAATACAAGTGCAAAGATTGTAAAACTTTGCATCTAGACTGGATTTTGATTGCTTTATACGAATTTGGTATGGAAAAATCTATGTCTCGTAGTTTGGAAAAAAATGCCACAATCTCAGCTTATTCACTTGAAAGGGGCTATAACGTTTTAATGTTCTTGAACTTGCTTTGGTTGTTGAAAAGGTTTGTGAATTAAGAAGTTTTGCTATTAATCTGCAAAGCATAGTGTCTTGCATTGTATATCCTTTCGGTTGTACTCTTTGACAGGAATTTGGTACGGAATTGCTTGAATGCAAACCCTTTACTTCCATATTTGCTAAAGACGTCCCTTTCGAAGTATGAATGAATTTATCAATTCCCAATCAAATCAGATGTACCATGTACATTGAAATGCTTCTAATGATTCAAGATACCAGCCGCTTTTATTATATACTCTGCTTTGTATGATATGATTTGTTCGTAATTTGGCAACATAACCATTGCTGTCAGAAATTCAGCTGTCATGTTGTGGTCTTTTCCAGCTAGCTCGAGGCGTCAGGAGCTTTGTGAGACGAATGTTTGAGCCCATCCATGGCAGCCTCACAACCTTGGTTGATGTCTTCTTAGTTCGTCAACGTCAGAGATCCTGTTGACTATAATGTTGAGTACCCCATTTCACCCTTTTCACCTTCACCTTCAGGCATGCTTGGGCTTCTAGACTATGATGATGTCGATAAAAGCAATCTTCACAGACAGATATTACATAATGAAGAAAATCTAGGGATGCCAAAAGTTTCCTCAGCTGCACAGTACATTAAAAGGTATGGAGTTTAAAAGGGAATGGACAATGTTAAAGCTGCCACGGGCCAGTTGCTCTCAGATACCATAAATAAACTATTTTCATAAGATAAGGTTACAGATTACAAAATCATTGACGTGACTAGCTATTTTTCAAGTTCTGAGGGATTGGATAGTCCATTTTAAAATACGCCGCCATTAGCTTTGTCGATTCCCTTTTATTTAATGTTTCAACCACTGAATATGATTCAAACAAGGGGTTTTATTAGAAATAATTTTAATGATGCAGTCACTATGCTATCTATTTTTTAATTTTGCTATCTATCTAATTTTTTTTATCATTTATTTTCCTGTGAAATTTTTTCTGTGTTCTATTTCTGAGCGAAGAGGTCGCATTTTGATATTCATGTTATTGACTTCTTTTTTCTAAGGTTAAATTCCTCTGTCGAATGTGTTGAGCATCATTTGGCATTAGATAATACATCAGCTCTCGACATTGTGCAAAAGTATCCTTTACATTTATGTTGCATTTTCTGGTTTTTGCCAGATGATGACAAGTGCTTCTTTCATCTTGAATTGTTACCAACATTTTGCGGAATCCAAGATCCAAGAGCACTTCTCATATGATGTTCTGCCGCAAGACCCTGATGTTATATTCTGTTATCACGTTTATTAGGCGAACAGATCATTAGAAAAGTTGGTGGTCTGCAGTTGTTTTCTGCTTTCTGGGCTTCTTATGATTTTTTTCTTAACTGAATTACATATATGATGTTGTTATTGATGCTTCTGATAATGTAGCAACAAGGTACGTACACTAACTTTTCATTCAAAATGTTTTCAATATTGTTGTTGGTTAGATCTATCATCTTTCATTTGTAAATCCTTTTAAATTTACCAGGTGAATCATACGTAACTTGTTTGGTCACTATGTATAAGCACTTTGCAGTTAACTCTGCCTCTTTCCCTGCGTTGTGTCTGTTTGGTGCTGTGAATACACTTGTCGTTCGTCTTTGACTGCAGTATTGAGACTTGGAAATAACGTAGTGCTTCCTGATATACTCTTGAGTCGAAAAACGCTTTCTGTCGTTCTATGTTTACCTTTCATGCTTGGTAGTGACCATCCTCCGGTTTCGAAGCTGTGAGTGAAATGGAATGAAAATCAAATGATCATTTTTAGGTATCTCGTAAATGATGCTTGTGTTCTTGCTGGCAAACCGTTGGTATCTGGTAGTGCACTTCGATTTGAAGGACAGGTTCACTGTTACTTTCATACTTATACGAATATTTCTATAGTTGATTTTACTAATGTTTGTTGGATATTTGAACACGGTAATTGTTCAATTGACGATATTCTGGTATTCGTTCTATTCTTTAGCTTACAGTGTATAATTACAGAGATGGACCGTGTTATCGATGTCTTTATGCAAGACCCCCGCCTGCTGAAACTGTTACTAATTGTTCTGATGGAGGTGTCATTGGCGCTGGTAGATTCTATTTACTGCAAATATTTTTTTTATGTTTACGTTCACGGCGACATAATTCCGTTTCTAAATTCCAAATTTAACTTTTTTATCATCATTTGTCCTACTGTCTTTACAGTGACTGGAATGATTGGATCTCTTCAGGCATTGGAGACCATAAAAATTCTAGTTGGTATTGAACGTGAGTTGAGAAAATTCTTTGCATTGGAATACTTTTAAATTCTAATAATATCATTTGGTTATGGATTATTCATTTTTCTTTTGTTGATAATTATTGATGATGGAGCTGTATTCATTTCAAATAATTTAACATTACTCTTTTTAATTTTGTGCTACAGCTGCATACTGTAAGAAACTGCTGATGTTTGATGGGCTAGCTGGTGATATACGAATAGTTAAACTCAGAGGAAAGAAACCTGACTGCTCAGTTTGTGGAAACAATCCAAGCATTACTACCTTACAAGATTATGAAGCTTTTGTGGAGCCTCTGCTACTGATAAGGTATGCTTGATAAGGATTTGCATTTGCTATTCCAGCAACCAAAACAGTCAGAGCAGTAACTCTTATTTACTTGATGATGCTAATTGCTATTAGCGAAACGTTGCTAAACATGTAAGTCTGAGTCGTATTCTTAAGTTTTCCTTTATAATTGCTTAGAGTAAAAAAAATATTAGCAATTCGTTAGGAAAGTTGCAGATTTGAGTTCAATTTCGTTTTTGTATTTTCCATTAAGCAATATTCTTGTGTTTAAGCATTTCCGTGCTGTATTTTGATACATTTCTTTCCCAATGATTTGCCCAGCAATGTTATCTGTTCCAGAGAAAGTTTTCCGACCTAATTCACTATCTTCTTTTAAATTTTCAAACTTATTATTTTAGTGCTGTGCTGTTTCTATAATACCACAAAGCGAAAGAATATCAGTCGAGGTAGGAATTAGAAAATTTCCATGGGCTCGGAATGATTCTTCAAGACTTTTTTGCATAGTTATTCGTCTCTATGTAAACTCAATTTCAGGTCGGTGTATTACTGAGCTCTGTCTAAAACGATAGATGAATCGACGAGTACATTTGAATATAAATGGTTTATACCTCTGCCGAAAATTCATTATTTCCTGGACTATCAAAATCGAAAATAGATATTAAAAGCATTGATAATGTTTTAGGACTATAGAAGAATTCTTGATAAAAACGAAGATCATTTCCTAATCGATGTCCGACCAGAAACTGAATTTGATATATGTTCGCTGTCTACAGCTCAAAGTATCCTTTTCTATTTGTTAAAAAGAGTTTCTAAAACTATTACATGTATACCAGTATTGGTCTTGGAGATGCGTTTATGTTAAACGAATGCCGAGATCATTTCCTTTTCATCCCCTGGGCTAATGAAAAGTGCTTGGATAATTTGCAATGGCCATTCGCTCTTATTGGTGTAGTAGTTACAAAGATGGCTGGCTGATACGTCATAGAATGTACTTGGGGCACTCCAAGATGAGACCGGAAGTGCAATTATTGTTATTTGACGCACACAAGCATTATCGCTCCTTCCACCAAAGTGCAGTATTAGCGAAATGCTGCTTAATTGAGGAGAGTGTAATTATGATAATTGGGGCTCATATGCATCACGGTAAGACTTGTTTCACGTTGTCTGAAATCCCTACAACCTTACGAAATCAATCGAACTCTTGAACTCTTGCACATGATTGGAAAGAGATCCAACTTCAGCGATGCCTTTCAGGCATTTTGGAAATGAAATGTCGGCAAACAGACGTATTACTGGTTATTTTTTTAACCATTTAGATTTACCAATTTCAAGATTTTCTGATGAGAACACAATCGACAATTTATTGCAGACATTTAAAGATAATGCACAACCAGGTATACTTTTCTTTTATATTGAAATTTCACAAAAAAGACGACGATTTTTAAATTGCAAGACATGTTTCGAACATACTATGTTCATCTTCAGTTACATCATGAATGAAGCGAATTAAGTAAATACAAGAACTAAATAAAGCTATAATATATTGCATAACCTAATAACACACGTGAGGTAAACAATTAAATCGGTAACTATAAAGGTAAATAAAATGTACAATCGGGAATAAGTAAATAGAAATGAAAAGATAAAGTT
The DNA here is from genome assembly GCA_014526335.1 of Chrysaora quinquecirrha. Lineage (NCBI taxonomy): Eukaryota > Metazoa > Cnidaria > Scyphozoa > Semaeostomeae > Pelagiidae > Chrysaora > Chrysaora quinquecirrha. The sequence continues at coordinate 10,471,805 of JACTAT010000037.1, forward strand.
AATTAAAAAGAAAGATGCAAGTTATAATGAAAAAGCTGTTTGTTAAGCGTAGGTTTGTCCCAAGAGATGTGAAGCGCTTCCTTGATCTTAAGGGTGAAAGAGCTGTTAGCGCTGTCCAGAATGGAAAAACTATCCTCAGAGCGAAGAGGGCGACAAGAAGGCGATTCGTTTAAATGTTTAAAAATATGAGAGTTTTTGTCCGTGATCAAATGCTCTCGAATTCGTGTTGAAAGATGTCGAGAGGTTTCCCCGACATAAGATGCGGAACATCCGCCACAGAGAAATTTAGACAACACGGGCCCGAAAGCACCTGGGCACAGAATCTTTAACCCCGAACATAGAACGTAATTTAAAAGAATTAAAACAAGTTTAATGTTTATATCTTTACAATATTTTTAGTCAAGTATTTAATTTTACGCTGAGTTACAACCGAGAATCTACCAATGTATGGAAGTTTATAATAACAAACACGATTATTTTCGTTTTCATTTACGTTATGGTTATCGACATGGGGTGGAGATCTGACTTTGTTTAAATAATTACGGATAACGTTGTTAATGAGATAAGTAGGGTAAAGATTTTTATTTAAAATCAAGGTTAGTTGTTTAATGTCGTTATCAAAACCAAGCCAGCTGTTATTTATTTATTTATTTATTTATTTTTCATTATAACTTGCATCTTTCTTTTTAATTAACTTTATCTTTTCATTTCTATTTACTTATTCCCGATTGTACATTTTATTTACCTTTATAGTTACCGATTTAATTGTTTACCTCACGTGTGTTATTAGGTTATGCAATATATTATAGCTTTATTTAGTTCTTGTATTTACTTAATTCGCTTCATTCATGATGTAACTGAAGATGAACATAGTATGTTCGAAACATGTCTTGCAATTTAAAAATCGTCGTCTTTTTTGTGAAATTTCTTTTATATTGATAGAACAAGGTCACTGCTTGAAAAACAGTTGTAAAAAAGAGAGAAAAAATTTTGGTTTGTCAATATAAATTGCAAAAGTAGACAATTTTGTAAGCCTTTTAGAACTTTTCCAAGAAATCGGATATAGTAGCTACTTCTTGGTATAATGCTTCTTTTCACTTTTCAATTCTGTCTGTGCGCGATAACCGCCAAAAAATCACAACAGACTTAACTATAGGAAAGAGTTAATGGAATGAAGTACTAATACCATCAGTTAATATGATCACAAAGTCCCAATTATAAAGGTTTCTTACTCCACTGCACCGACAAAAGTGGTCGAATTACGGAAAGTTCGGATTATAGTGGTTTAGACAGAATCGACTGTACCGATCTTATCCCTTCCTGACGATGTCATTCATAAGCGTCTTTTTTGCTTCAACTTTGATCACTGATTAAAAACTATTAAGAAAATTCTTCAGTTAGTATTGTTCTTCCCTGGACCATGGATACAAAAAATAACCTCAATGCTAATGGAGAAAACTAAGTTTCACTAACGCAGAAATTTATCGGTCACCTCCAAAGTATCATAGGCCTACTCTCAGATCAGCGAATGTTCAGATGCTTTATAAATGTTGAATTTCACTGTATGTTATCAACGGGGTCAACATCATCTTTAATGTGCCACTCTTTTATTCTCTTTACTTCAATTCAAACTGTTGCATCATTCGGCCTAAACTTTCATTTTATCTTCTCTTTTTTCCATTCGTGGTTACTTGGCGATTTAACCTTGTCACCTTATCTTGATATAGGTCAATGAAAGCATGACTTTGATAAGAGTAAGATTTTACTGCAACGGCTGCTTTGACAAAGTTTCTCGTAGTAGAATTTCTTTAACGCTGAACAAGTTGAGGTTCTTACTTTTTGAAGATGTGTTACATCGAAGTTTTTCTGTCGTGGTCAATTTCCAATTTTTGCTGTAATTGTCAAATTGTGACTGAAAACACTTAATTCGTTCTTATTTGTTGTTTCTAGTATACGTGATATGCCGACAAGGAAATGATTCCCAGAAAGCAGTAGATATGTTGAAAAGATTTTTGCAAAAAAGGAACACTGACAGCAATATAAACATTAAAGATATAATTGGTGGTTTAGCTGCCTGGAGTGCTAGAATCGACAGAACGTTCCCCGTTTATTAGTTTGCTCTGAATGACAATTCTTGTCAAAAGTTTTCATTTAAACTTAGAATTATGTATAGATTCCATATTGAAAAATCAGGCACCATAAATTCAACAATGTGAAATTAACGTATTCTTTGAAGCACATTAGACTGTGAGGAGCAAGTTGCAGCTGAATGCTTTTGCCTATCATGAAAGACATCCATATCTTTTCCTTGAACATGCTTGCCCCAGTTCAGCGGAATCTGCATCTGGAGTCATTTTGCATATTTAGTTAGAATATCTGGGGTGACAAGTGAGTCGGCTACTGAGCTCCTTACACCAGGAACCATCTATGGAGCCAGCTGGACTAACATCTTTTCCAGCGCTCTGAATATCCGATACGGCAATCTTGACATTTTCCCCACTGTAATGCATGCATCCCCCCGTAAACCAAGATGACTCCCCGCAAAGGGGTAGATGGGTTGATTTTGGGATCAAATTTTTTTGGTGGAGACTGGAGTCCTTCTCGGTTGAGATGATTTTGAGCTTCTTCTAAAAGCAGTCGGGTGGTGGATCTTTCAATTTTGAAGTCATCACGCCAATCATAATTTAGACCCTTTAGAAAGACAGCCGACATCATTGAAATTTTTCCATTATCACAAGACATCAAGGTTTTTAATGCGAAAATGGTACAAAGCATCCAAAACGTAGTCTTGGTGCCTATAAAGTTTCACTGTCCTAGCGCTTGTGTTTGCAATATTTTGAGCATTCAAAGTTCCCGATTCTGTAAAGGCTTTGACCGCAAAAATGTAGTTGTGGACCTTTTTACCCCACTGGGTCTAAGCCCTTAAAAAAATCATAAACTTTGAATGCCATGCCCGTTACATCGATGCAGGTGCTAACATAGTAACACTTTGAACCTAGACACAATTTTGGGTGCTTAATACGAATTTGGCACCAAAATCTCAAAACAATTGAACATTTATGTTCCGAAATAGTCTTGCATCAGGTGGAGTTTAAAAGAACAATAGTGAGAAAATGCACGGAAACAATCACACACTAATCCGTTATCAGGATAAATTCCTCTATTTGTCAAAATTTATAAAGATAATAATAAAAAAGTTATGTATTCTTTAATGCTTCTGTTAATTTTGAAAATGTTGGTATAGGAAAGAGGAAAGACCAGACGAAACATGGGAAATGGACTTACCCTAAGTCTAAATCTTTTTTTACCCGAACACGAATTCATAACCGAAATGTGACAGCGTTGCGGAGGAGACAGTAAAGTGAGAAAAGTGAACGGAGATTCAGACTTATACTCTTGTGCAGGTCATGAATAATTAATGAGTTTGCTGGAGGTTTGTTGTTTCTGCAAATGCTCAGGAGGTATGATAACAATTGTTAAGCAGTGAATGAAAGGAATCGACATTTCTCAGACAAATTTTACAAAAGGTTTTTTCTAAAGACCCTTTTATTAATTAATTCTGTTTATGTTATCTACGCAAATAAGAAAAACCCCTTGCAATTTTCATGGTACGATTACTCCTCTAATTTGCTTTGTTTTATTTCAATGCTCACCCCATGTAATGTCTGTGCAGTACGGTGGGGGATGTGCAGTACGGTGGCGGATGTTCAGTACGGTGGGGGGATACCATGATTGCCGTGGGAGGCATCTTGCAGTACGGTGGGGATGTTCAGTACGGTGGGGGATACCATGATTGCCGTGGCGGATATTCAGTACGGTGGGGGATACCATGATGACTGTGGGGATACCATGATTGCCGTGGGAGGCATCATGATTGCTGTGGCGGATATTCAGTACGGTGGGGGGATACCATGATGACTGTGGGGGGATACCATGATTGCCGTGGGGAGGCATCTTGGAGTACGGTGGCGGATGTTCAGAACGGTGGGGGGATACCATGATTGCCGTGGCGGATATTCAGTACGGTGGGGGGATACCATGATGCCTGTGGGGGGATACCATGATAGCCGTGGGGAGGCATCATGATTGCCGTGGCGGATATTCAGTACATCAACATTGCTTACACGACTGAGCTGATTGATCGGTTGCAGGAGTTGCTTGCTGATGATGCTGAATATTATTACCAAAGGCTAAAGAACAGTATTAAATGTTATAAGAATAGCGATATTCATATCAATGATAATGTCAACGTCCGAATAAATAATAATGGTAACATTGCTTACACGACTGAGCTGATTGATCGGTTGCAGGAGTTGCTTGCTGATGATGCTGAATATTATTACCAAAGGCTAAAGAACAGTATTAAATGTTATAAGAATAGCGATATTCATATCAATGATAATGTCAACGTCCGAATAAATAATAATGGTAACATTGCTTACACGACTGAGCTGATTGATCGGTTGCAGGAGTTGTTTGCTGATGATGCTGAATATTATTACCAAAGGCTAAAGAAAAGTATTAAATGTTATAAGAATAGCGATATTCATATCAATGATAATGTCAACGTCCGAATTAATAATAATGGTAACATTGCTTACACGACTGAGCTGATTGATCGGTTGCAGGAGTTGCTTGCTGATGATGCTGAATATTATTACCAAAGGCTAAAGAACAGGATTAAATGTTATAAGAATAGCGATATTCATATCAATGATAATGTCAACGTCCGAATAAATAATAATGGTAACATTGCTTACACGACTGAGCTGATTGATCGGTTGCAGGAGTTGCTTGCTGATGATGCTGAATATTATTACCAAAGGCTAAAGAAAAGTATGAAATGTTATAAGAATAGCGATATTCATATCAATGATAATGTCAAAATCCGAATAAATAATAATAATTGTAAAATTGCCTACACGACTGAGTTGATTGATCGGATGCAGGAGTTTCCGGCTGATTATTCTGATGATTATTCCCTGAGGCTAAAGAAAAGTATTAAATGTTATAAGAATAGCGATATTCATATCAATGATAATGTCAACGTCCGAATAAATAATAATGGTAACATTGCTTACACGACTGAGCTGATTGATCGGTTGCAGGAGTTGCTTGCTGATGATGCTGAATATTATTACCAAAGGCTAAAGAAAAGTATTAAATGTTATAAGAATAGCGATATTCATATCAATGATAATGTCAACGTCCGAATTAATAATAATGGTAACATTGCTTACACGACTGAGCTGATTGATCGGTTGCAGGAGTTGCTTGCTGATGATGCTGAATATTATTACCAAAGGCTAAAGAACAGTATTAAATGTTATAAGAATAGCGATATTCATATCAATGATAATGTCAACGTCCGAATAAATAATAATGGTAACATTGCTTACACGACTGAGCTGATTGATCGGTTGCAGGAGTTGCTTGCTGATGATGCTGAATATTATTACCAAAGGCTAAAGAAAAGTATGAAATGTTATAAGAATAGCGATATTCATATCAATGATAATGTCAAAATCCGAATAAATAATAATAATTGTAAAATTGCCTACACGACTGAGTTGATTGATCGGATGCAGGAGTTTCCGGCTGATTATTCTGACGATTATTCCCTGAGGCTAAAGAAAAGCATTAAATGTTATAAGAATAGCGATATTTATATCAATGACAATGTCAAAGTCTGAATAAATGATAATGGCAACATTGCTTACACGACTGAGTTGATTGGTCAGTTGCAGGAGTTGCTAGCTGATTACTATTTTCAAAGGCTAAAGGAAAGCATTAAATGCTATAAGAATAACAAAATTAATATCAATGATGAAAACATTTGTTAAATATTCTTCACAGCATTAAGGAACTCAGCAATAGCCATCAACGTACAGACACAAGCTTACCTTTCCCCTTTTGGAGAACATATTTCTTAAACAGCTGTACAGCATACTGGCCAGCTTCCTCTTTCAAAAATTCACATCCAATACTTCCTGGAGGGCTATATGACCACAGATTGTCCCTTGATTCATTGTGATGGTATCCAATAATGATAATTTCAGTCTTTAGCAAACATAATATCTGCCTGAAATAGTAAAACAATATTAAGGACTTTGGAGATGTACAAAAAACTAGCCTTTCATTAATGCTGACACAAGTTGTATTTTTCAATTGAAAATGTTTCATTCTTTTACATAAGCTTTTTCTTTAACGAGCAAACCATACCTTATAATAAAGCAATTACATGTATTTGGATATATCAAGGTCCAGATACAGTACCAAAATTTTGTAATATTAAGAGAATATAATGAAAAGGATTACCCTTTGCTTAATCTTATTTTTCAAATAGTAGTATGGTGTTGAACTATATTGCTGGTTTAATTCCTCCTTTTTAACACAATCTTTCTTCTTGGTCAGCTGCAGTCCACATCCTCTACACTTCTTTAAGCTTATTGGCATATCAGCTTGACAGCCTGGACATGATCGCCTAACCTTAACAGCAAATATTATAAGTGATTTATTAACAACGACAAGCATTTGGCTCAGGATGTGTTGACTGTAAATCAATCTAGGTATTTATCAAGGATGTTCTCTATCCTGATGTCATAAGAGTTACATTTTTATCTCATTTGGGCTGAAAGGTAAGATGTGATCATGACCTCCTCATAATCTGAATGGTGTAGCTGGTTCCTCTACTGCCTGCTATTGTATTGACCTTGTTGCAGTATGTGAAAGACTTGTGACAGGGTGGAATCCATGCAATCATGCAATCTTGATGCCGGAGATTACGCCAAAGAGAACTGCTGTCACGCCAAAGAAACAATAGATCAACTGTTCTATTAGGAAAATAACAATGATTTCCATTGTTTTTCTAAAAGATTCATGCCAGAAGGCCAACAATTTTCAAAACTCCACGCCGGATTTCCCTGGCGTAGGCTACATGAATTCCACCCTGGCTAGTGACATAAAAAGAGTACTATCTAGAATACTGCTTACATTTTTGACAGGTTAATATTCAACATATTACCAAGTCCCTAATCAATCGTGATCTCTATTCTTATGGATCCTTAGTTTAAGGGGCTGGTTACTTAAAAACTGTATCCTGTAAAAAATAAAATTTCACTGAAAAGATGTAATCACCTTTGGCATTCTTATCTTTAAAACTTTGACCTGTTGGTTGAAAAATTGTATCTGAGAATTGCACAAATGAGGCACGAAATAGGACAGTGGTCAAGGTGTAGGAGGCTGAGTAGGCAGCCTACACCCTACACTGTGCGTGCGCACATAGAGTCTGCTGTCCACTAACAATGTGGGCTCATTAGAAATTGAGTTGTGCTACACTCATGAATCAACAGTGTGTTAACAGTTCGTATCTGTAAATATTAAGTTACGTTCATAGATACCTGCAAAAGGTATAAGCTGAATAAGTGCGACTGCTAATGTATATGAAGAATGGACTGCAAAAGTGCGCCAAGTGCTATCCAAAGAAATCTTTATGAACATTTAAATTGGCCTAGGCCTATCTATCTACTTCATCTAAACATAACAGACAGACGTTCAATTGCAGAAAGAATAAGGATACTACAATGAATTTCTACAAGGACACTTATTAATATGATCAACAATTTCAACGTTTCTTGATCTTTCTTGCAGCAGGTAATAGTGGTTTGCACTTCTCTTGGTAGCATCTCTCCGTATACCGGTTACGACGAGTTACCATTCTGTGGTAATAGAACAGAAATCTCCGTTTTGGCATGGCACACAGAATCTGTTTGAATATTGATGACCAAAGTTTGCTCGCATACTGGCATGTTGAGGTCAGGGAATCGCTCTCTCAGGGAAGCTGTTGAATACCTTTCCTTACAGTCTATCCTCTTATGGCTGTGTAGATGGAGTTCATCAATAAATTTGGCAACCTTATTCCACATTTGATCATAGGGCTGTGGCAGTGGAAGTGGCTTCATGGAAATTTTAAGGCTGCATAAATTACACATGTTGTCATAACATATACAAAACTGTGACAATTCTTCAGGATCTTTGTTGGCTAGACGCTGGTATAGATACTGTATGGTGACAAGAAATACTTGGCTTGGTGATTCAGACCTAAAAATAGAGGGTAAGCTATGTATTTTATAAATCAATATTTTTAGAGTCAGGCAATGCTGCACCACTGACAGGCCTACTTCTCTTGTTTGTTATTTCACCACTCTTATTATGAGTACTTCAACATTATACCACCTTAACAGGTTGTTAGTTGCAATCAAATATTTCCATCAAATACCAGTATTCACTAATGATTAAGGCGTAATAATGAACTAGTTGTACTGGGTATAAGTTATATATAATGAATACAAATCTGTTAATAGATATGGTATAATTAGGTACATTTCCTCTAAGGGCAGAATCAGGACTAAATATTGGTATGGTTTACATGTTTTTTTTTCATACTGCTCATGATTTGATAAATTTTCTGTGAAATAGGCGATGCACAGAAATCACACCAAAATTTTCTCATAATTCTCCATAAAGTCCCCATGCAGCCAATTTCATCTTTATAACGATACAATGACCTACTTGTATAAAGGACTCCACTTTTCTATATGGCCTCCCCCTCGCACAAAATGAATAAGTCCCCTAGACCACTTTCTCAGCACTTTCTGATTGTCTCCAGTATCCTTGTTGCACTTATCTTTGTCTTAATCTGCATTTTGATATTCTGAGTCTAAATCATCTTCCATTTCAAGTGGCTCAATGACAACTGATCGTGCCAGCTCCATGATATCTGCAATTCCTATAACAAATTTTTATGATTTCCTCATTTAGTTATCGAATTTCCAGTTTATAGAAAACCACCTTTGAAATACCCAGATTGGAACTAACCTTGTGCTTCTTCAAGCTTTGTTAAGTTATTAGCATCAACTTTGAGCTTTGCAATTTCTCGCTCCACTGCCTGAACATCACTGATGTTTTTTGACTGGGGGTCATTGGACTCATCTGTAATAGGTAGCATAATAAAATGAATTGCAATGTTTGTTTCATGATATTGATATAAACGTGAGAGTAGGCTTATGTCAGCTTGGGTCAGATAAGTGTACTATTGTACATTATGTTATACATAAAGTGAAGCATTAAATATTATTTTACCTCCAGGTCCTGGTTCAACGCCACAGAAGAACTTGAGGAAATCTCATAAACCAGTTGGTATGCTATCAGCTTTTGCCATGGAACTATGCTCACTGCAGAAGGCAGATACATTGTTTTCTGGCTCATTTACACATACATCAGGTAATTTCAGGCCAGGAAAATTAACTGCTTTTACTGAAACTGGCCACATGCAATGTGGGTGTCTTAATTTCCAAACTCCATCAAGAGCTGTGAAATTATTGCAACCTAGAAAGATTAATTGCCATAAGTGTAGTGATATTTTCCTATTTATTTGTTTTTTACTACTCTTCCTCGGCTCTTGGTTGATTCAATTTCAACATGGACTCGAAAACACAATAATTGACATAAAATTGCTAAGGAAAACTGTAATATAAGTAAAATTACCCCACTTTATGCAGTCATTGTCACATTGTTTGTGCTCGTATAATTCGTTGCTTTGCAATTTGTCAATATGGTCCATGAATTCATGTCTGTCACATTCTTGGTCTCCCTTGAAAATCCAAATCATGTTCCGTTCAGCTATTTCTTCTTCAATTTCCATAGCATAGAATGCTCGGGAGATAATTTTGCGGTCAGGTCTTGTTTGGTACCTTTTGCAGTTCTTTGTGTTGACTATAAAGTAGAAAGGTAATTAATCAGAGATGCAGTGCCAGTACATAATAATAATAATGAAATACTCCAAGTATATTTTTTTTACTGTGGTCATCTGTCCATATACAAGGCATGGGACAAATAAATCCATAAATATGACATTGATATTCATATAGTGGCAGCATATTAGTTTCTTATACATACCTTCCAATAAAATGCTATTTGCTAGGTTTGCTGAGCCTTTTTCATTGCCATAATCCACATCTTTCAATATTTCAACATAAGCTTCAGTAAATCCTTCAAATGATACTTGTGAATGCAGGCTAGTTGAGGAAAGTTATAACAACATCAAAATACAGCATGAAATATTAATATCCATGTCACTACTATTTTGTATTTCATTTTTTCAGTTATATGGAGTGTAATTTTGTACTTGAAGGAGACATGTATCCGTGGTTAATGAGAACCGAGTTAATTGGAAGAACCAGTGGAAGATTAAATCTCAAAGGTCACTGGACGGAAATTGTTGTTTTAAGTTCATTGTTATTTTTTATGTTCTAACTTTTGAGACTATGATCGTAATCATAATGTTGATCATGTATGTGAGTATAACGTTTTTTTCTACCAGTGTTTTATTGTAATCATTTCCAGGCAGATGCACTCTAGCCGTGTCAACTTGGAAATGTAGATTTTTGTACCCTGGCGAATGTAAACCTCTGAATTTGTCATAGGTTATTTCTTCCCGCATACCCACATGGCTTATAGAACGTTGGAAATTTTTGGCTTTTCGAGCCATGCTAAAAAAAGCAAGACTTTGTTACAGGCAATAGTGTACTCTGCCCAGTTTGAGAGTTTTTTTATGTTAAATGCACGCACAGCTTTAAATGAACTTACGCCAAGTTGACTTGAAGTTTGCATAAGATTCTATTGCATCTCGTTTGAAGTGAATGTCCTTTTCACGTTGTACATTTTGTACCCTGTGTTCACATTTCCGTATTTGGAATAGCAAAAATAAACCAAACATCTCCGACATTTTAGTGTAAGTTTCATAGCGCCCTTCGCCTCGTGCATGTCGAAGATCGTTGCCTGAGATGGACGATTATGTACAGTTAGGTCCGTATTGCAGTTGGGACATTTTTCGTATGGTGGGGACAAGATCTCGGTGACTGGATGTCCAATTAGGGCACCTGCGTTTGCTATCACTGCCTGTTCCGTATTGCAGTTTGGCCTTGACTGTAGCAGTCGCGTGAGTTTGAAACACTGTAAAGCTTCTTTTTCAGAGATGCAGTCCCCAGTAAAATCGGCAATTATTTTTCTTAAGCATGGCAGCATAAAATTCACAGCTGCCTTCGGGATCGGCTCAGTGTACTCTAGCCAGGAGGAAAAACCTTTGTACCCCATTTTTGCTATCATCAGGGTTTCCAGCTCTCTATGTGACGTTGCAACTGAATCAACATTGATATCTGCAAAGGCTAATGCCTTTAAGATAGACACTGATCTTTCGAGCTGTGTTCGTTTCCTCTTCCTTGTTGTGCCCAAAGACTGCAGTTCTTCAAATGATAATGCGGCCATGCTTTTTTACAGCTGCGTGCACAAAAAAGCACCAAATTAGAATCGCGTAGCTATTGATTTAAAACTATTCCGTAACGAGAAAAAGGGACACCGAAATTTAAGTCGTTGAGGGATTTCATAAGAAGAAGAAAGTCAGAGCCTACCGGCTCCCAGTATACCCATTATTTTCAACAAAGTTCTTATGAGAAGGAATGGTTTTGACCGAGGGGCATTTCACTCCTCGAAAAAGCGTTCAAGATTCCTGTCAAAACGAAAGGATTTTTATAAAATTACTATGAACAAAATCGACATTCCAGTTTAGGGTGTACAAGATTCTACTATTCTAGGAGAAAATTGCCCCCCTGTTATTACCAGCTTCAAAAGACGTCATCATTTTTGGAAAAGTCAGACTCCTTAATAGTCTCTGATCCAGTACTGGAATTCCTCAAGTATTTGCCCTTCTTTATAAAGCTCTTCGTTTTCAAAATGCGTGTATTACTTACAAAACTTTTCTACATTAGGGCAGGTCCGCGCATTGTGCCACATCAGAGAAAACATTCAACAGCACATTGTTGAAGAAACAGATGACAAGGGGTTATCATCATGCACCCAGGAATGAATAGATTTCCTTCACAATAGTCATTCTCTTATTAGGCATACAAGAAATAGTGTCTGTTAAATAGTAGTGAATAGAGTCATGGTGAATAGTGTTTGTTTATTTGATAATTATGTGTTGTAAGCTGTTCTTACGTATGTTTTTTCCTCGTCAATTGTCATTGAAACAGTTCTTATCTCTTAAATTACGCACAGGAAATTACAGTTCATTTAAGGAGCAATGCTCTGTTTGTGCGCTTAAGAAGAAAACTGACTTCCTTGACATTCTGGCGTTCCCATTCTATTCATCGAGAAATCAAGTAATTCGATTTTAACGAACGCACTGTTCCTCTCACTGTTCATAAGAATACATTTAGCATTTTAGACAAAAAAAGACACACTGAAGACATGTATAAAACATTAACATCAGCAACTTACAGTCTCTTCTCTCTTGTGAATTCTTTCTGCCTTTCGATACTGCTTGTCTGTCCACCTCTGGGCAATGGCGAGCGTTAATCAGTCACCCGTCTCTTGTTTCGTTAAGTATGGCAAATGCTATATGATATATGCTATATACCAAAAGAAATGAAGGAAAAACACGCTTGTTACTTTTCCCCTAGTGAACATGTCAAACGATATCATTTTTTTACTCTCCCCCTAAGACCCCCCTCTACAGTTTTCTTATAGTTAGCCATTTGCTACAAGTATGGGTGGTCAAGTGGACATAAACACACTTAAAAATTTCTATTACATTGTTAGATGATTCAAAGGAAAGGTATACGAAGTGCAGCAAAATGGTACACAGTGGTGTCGCCTGCGACAAGTGCAACCAATGGTGGCATTTCAAGTGCTGCAAAGTCAGAAGCCATTCTCAGGCTGCAGATATGATATTTACTTGCCCTGGAGGATGCAGATAAACAACAAAAACTAAATAGGATACAACTTAATATTGCTAATTTACATATACATCTATAAAAAGTGTACTAACTTACATTTACTATTGTTAATTAACATATACATATATAATGATGTACTTTTGTTCTTTCTTCGTTGTACGTATTATTTCCTAATTTTACTACTTCTATGTATCTAAGAGAAACGCTGAAAACTGATGGAGCAACAGTGGTATTCTTTTGTGCTTCTTCTTTATATTTCATATTGACATTATCATCATCGCGTTGGAGTACAGGCGCAGGAGAGGGAAGAATCGTTCTTTAATTTAGTAATCGTCTTTTGGAATGACTCAGGCCCATTCCTAACTTGTTCGATTTCAAAGAGATTCAGAAAATCAAGCTTGTTTGCTAGGTTAAGTTGATTTTCACTAAAAAAACAGTAAAAAATTAATAAACAGGGGGTCCTAAAAGGGGAGGAGGGGGTCCGAAAACTGATCGAAAAAAATAAGCGAGGGGGGGCGGTTATTCGGTAATGGTAAACTGTTTTCACTTTGGACAAATAATGCCGTAGCCACAATTCGTGCAGTGATACGTTTAACAAAAAACATGCATATATTGAAATAAAGTTTGCCAAAAAGAAGGGATGTAGGGATTACGCTAGCAAACTACCCAACAATGGCAAAAATTCCATGCAATTGATATACATGAGGTAATAATTGCAAAAACATCCCAGGAGAAAATTGCATCCCATACCTTTACAAGCTTGGCAAACCTAATAATTAATGTTAATTCGGCTGACTAGACCTTTTACAAATTTTCAGGGCATTTTAAAGAAATTCTCAGTACAGGGGAAGGGAAAATTTGCAAGTAGTAGGGCCCAAAAAAACTGAAACGAAAGAAGCGGACGAGTCTCCGCTCAGTGGTGTAGCCGACGGTGGTTACCTTTAGGGTGTACCACTAAGGGTCCCCGCTGATTAGCGGCTCAAAGAGGCCACAATCAAGCAAATTTTGTCATTATTAAACAGGGCCGTAGGAAGGGGGGGGGCTTGGATAGAATGACATCATAGAATAATTACGTCATCATAAACTTTTCAGTTGTCCCCCCCCCCCTCAATCTGAGATTCCTTCTGACAGCCTTGTAAAATGATACTTTTGGATGAAAAACGCGTGTTTTCTGATATGAAAAACTGCTTAAAATTAGTATGTCGCAAAGTTGATGCTTTAAAGCAGAATTATCATTACGTGAAGGTTATATAAACTGACCCTACTGTGTAATAATAATAATAATAATAATAATAATCGACTCTATTCAAGTGTCAAGGTATTTAGCATTTCTACTAATTGGGGGCACTGTCAGTTATTACCCCAGAAATCTGGGTACTCATTTACCGACATCGGAAGGATGGACAGTTGAGTTGACTGCAGGCTTGTGGAAAGTTGTCCCGACGAGACTCGAACCCAAGATCTTACGATCCTCAGACGAGCGCCTTGACCACACGGCCACACCACCTATAATGATTCCAATAGTTGTTGCAACGGCCGAAAGATTTTTCTTAAACCTCAAATAAGACATATGTGAGGTCAGCCAACTTTGCCCGTTTTCTAATCCATAGGCATTTGTGACTTGTCGTTTTTATAGAATCTGACAGACGAAAATCGACATGTCGCTGATCTTGGTACTAAATGCCGAACTGCCAAAAAATTTCTTGCAAATTAAAGACGGCAATTGCATCTTTGAAAAAACTTCCAGTTGATGTTCCACACGCATAATTATACTAAAATACTAATCAAATACTATTTTCAACTGCGCTGAAGATTCTGCTTGAAAAGATGAAACCGGTATGTATATATGTATATATACATATATATATATATATGTATAAGGGTAAGTGATAATTGAGAAGGGCCTCAACTACTGGGAAAATTGTGTGATTTTGATGCTCAATACTTTTTCAGTAGTTACAGTGTTAAAAATGCCCTGCAAATTTTGGAATCACAATCTCATTAGAGTTTATGAACTCCAGGTTCCGAAGCCCCCCTTAATGGAAACTATAATTAAAATGTTCTAGAAAGGCTACCTCGTTTGCTACCATGCAGGATATTTTAATCTAAAATGGATTTGAATTTAGTCAGCTTTTAGAGGACAGAAGTTTCCTCTATTCTCCAGCATATACCTTTCCCTGTCACAATATGAATACATAAATAAACGACCCCAAGAGAGGAACAAGACATTAAGACAAAGCAGTCATTTGTTATACAGTCAAGTCCCGCTATCTCGAACTTCCACGGGAAATGAAAATTTGTTCGACATAGCCGGACTTCGAGATATCCGTACTCTGAATTTTTTCGATCAAAAAGCGGTCATCTGTGTGTAAAAGTATAATATAAACCAAGGAAAAGACCTCATTTGTCTCAAAAGCTGTGTTAAACATCTAATTTAACTAAAATAGTACATTATTGAAGCTTGCTTCATATTTTGAAGTACTTCTTCATCTATTAGCAACGATAGCATCGAGCATAATAACTCACCACAGTAGTGCTTATAGACCAAAGTACGCAAAACACCAACACATAAAGCATAACAGGCTATGTAGGCAGTGTAGGCAGTGTAGGCAGTGTAGGCAGTGTGGGCTGTGTAGGGAGTGTAGGGAGTGTAGGCTGTGTAGGGAGTGTAGGCTGTGTAGGGAGTGTAGGCAGTGTAGGGAGTGTAGGGAGTGTAGGGAGTGTAGGGAGTGTAGGGAGTGTAGGCAGTGTAGGCAGTGTAGACTGTGTAGGGAGTGTAGGCTGTGTTGGGAGTGTAGGCAGTGTGGGGAGTGTAGGGAGTGTAGGCTATGTGGGCAGTGTGGGCAGTGTGGGCTGTGTGGGGAGTGTGGGGAGTGTGGGGTGTGGGGGTGTGGGCTGTGTGGGGAGTGTGGGCTGTGTGGGCAGTGTGGGCTGTGTTGGGAGTGTGGGCAGTGTGGGCTGTGTGGGGGTGTGGGGTGTGGGCTGTGTGGGCTGTGTGGGGAGTGTGGGGTGTGGGGGTGTGGGCTGTGTGGGGGTGTGGGCAGTGTGGGGAGTGTGGGGTGTGTGGCTATGTGGGCAGTGTGGGCAGTGTGGGCTGTGTGGGGAGTGTGGGGGTGTGGGGGTGTGGGGAGTGTGGGCTGTGTGGGCTGTGTGGGGGTGTGGGGAGTGTGGGCTGTGTGGGGTGTGGGGTGTGTGGGGTGTGGGCTGTGTGGGCTGTGTGGGGGTGTGGGGGTGTGGGAGTGTGGGCTGTGTGGGGAGTGTGGGCAGTGTGGGGAGTGTGGGGAGTGTGGGCTGTGTGGGCAGTGTGGGCTGTGTGGGAGTGTGGGAGTGTGGGCTGTGTGGGGAGTGTGGGCTGTGTGGGGTGTGGGGGTGTGGGGGTGTGGGCTGTGTGGGGTGTGGGGAGTGTGGGCTGTGTGGGGAGTGTGGGCTGTGTGGGCAGTGTGGGCTGTGTGGGGAGTGTGGGGGTGTGGGCTGTGTGGGAGTGTGGGCTGTGTGGGCAGTGTGGGGGTGTGGGCTGTGTGGGCAGTGTGGGCTGTGTGGGCTGTGTGGGCAGTGTGGGCTGTGTGGGGTGTGGGCTGTGTGGCAGTGTGGGCTGTGTGGGCAGTGTGGGCTGTGTGGGGAGTGTAGGCAGTGTAGGGAGTGTGGGCTGAGTGGGCTTTGTGGGCTGTGTGGGCTTTGTGGACTGTGTGGGGCTGTGTGGGCTTTGAAGTGTGGGCTGTGTGGGCTGTGTGGGGCTGTGTGGGCTTTGTGGACTGTGTGGGCTTTGTGGGACTGTGTGGGCTTTGTTGTCTGTGTGGGGCTGTGTTGGCTTTGTGGGGCTGTGTGAGCTTTGTGGGCTGTGTGGGCTTTGTGGAGTGTGTGGGCTTTGTGGGCTGTGTGGGCTTTGTGGGCTGTGTGGGCTTTGTGGGCTTTGTGGGACTGTGTGGGCTTTGTGGGCTTTGTGGGCTGTGTGGGCTTTGTGGGCTGTGTGGGCTTTGTGGGGTTGTGTGGGCTTTGTGGGCTTTGTGGGTTGTGTGGGCTGTGTGGGCTTTGTGGGTTGTGTGGGCTGTGTGGGCTTTTTGGGCTGTGTAAGTAATTTAGGCATTGCGTATGCAGGTTAGGCGTGTGCTCTACCACCCTGCACAAAAGCGCAGGCCAAATTGACTGGAGACGTATGCATATCCATTGTTATGCAAATAAGGCCGACTCTTGTAACCTGTCCACGCAGGTGTAGGCAGTGTAGGCTGCCTACACTGTGCCTACGGAGAAAACCTTGTCCTATATCGTGCCTGGTATACACATCACACCAAACACAACCAACAAGGTGCAGCCCTTTCCTTTTAGCAATACTACCTGATATTTATCTTCTTCGTTATCTTACAGCCCTACCTGTAACAAAAGTTCTTAAGTCTTGATATCAATTCTTCGGCAGTAACCGGTACGGATAAAGTAGCAAGCAACACAGTCGACTCTCGCAACACAATTTAGGCCTTCAAATCTAAATTCGTTTGGAACTCTTGTTCCCCTGTTGTTACCACTCATCTGCTCCTTACTTCAAAAACAAACATATTGTTGGTTTTAAGGAGAACACTGGAACGAACATTATGTTCGTTTTTATCTCGAGGACAACCTGAAATGAGAGATTTGAAATGTCAGAAAATGTAGCCTCGGTGCCAGTTTGAAAAGAAGAAAATGAAAATGAGGCAGTTTGTCCCATGGCGGGAAAATTTATTTGCTGTGCATAAAAAACCAGTAGTACCTTCCTGTACTTCTTTTAACCTAATGTCTGCGTTCTATCCTGCTGCCACATGAAGTGAGATAGCAAGAGGTGTATCATGCCCAGAGGAGGAAGGCACCAAGTTAGAAATTATCATCAAAAGAGAAATTGGAGAGGAAACATTGCACACCAGACAACAAATGGTAAG
Source organism: Chrysaora quinquecirrha (assembly GCA_014526335.1). Lineage (NCBI taxonomy): Eukaryota > Metazoa > Cnidaria > Scyphozoa > Semaeostomeae > Pelagiidae > Chrysaora > Chrysaora quinquecirrha. Next base: position 10,489,503 of record JACTAT010000037.1, read on the forward strand.
ACTGCCGAACCCGGTGGTGCCTGCCAGGCTGTGTTGGGTCTGTTGGGTGTATCAGAGACCCCACTCACCAGGTTACATTTTTAAGCTGTCTCAGACGAAACTCTAACAGTGATCATACAGCCCTATATTTCCCTCCTGTTTGACTTTTGCATTTTGGCTCTATTGAGCCTCTTCTTACATAAAGCGTACCCTACCATATACGGTATCCATTCCACGTCAGGTGATGACACCCTGGGACTCATGTTAGTAATTTTAATGATACTAACTAATTCTGCTGCTTTATAACTTATTTTGTGGTGGAAACATAATATACCACCTTGTACCATGATAGTATAATGAGCAATAAAAATCACCCATTATGGTAACGTTTTCCAGTGTACAGGGAAGCCAGTGAATAGGGCAGCGCCAGCATATAGGGAATTCTATTTCTGTTTAATCCAATATTGTTAATTTTTAGAGAATTCTGGTAAGAAATGTTTCTTGGCGGTTTCCAAGGGATAACATTTTATTGTTTCAATTCAAAACAAGTAAATGACACTTACATTTGACAAATAGAGGAATTTGACAAAAAGAGGAATCAATACAGTCTGCATTTTTAGATTTTTTAAAAATAGACACTTAACAAGTAACAGGCGTTAGTTTCTGGAGGTTTCTATTTCTAACAATTGCTAGGGCTTCATCATGTTGGGTCGAGTATTGAAAGTTTCTTAAACAAAATTTAAACAAAGAAACTTTTCACATTTAAATTCTGTGACATATTTCATTTCATTTGCCATGTTTTGACTTCAATAACCTGCGAGAGCGTGGTGCACACACTTGCCAGAATATTGGATCACTTGTCCAAGTTGGCGTATTTATTAGTCAATGTTCATTACAATTTCATTCAGTTTTCAGGTTAACTTTTCATGACAAATTAGACTAATTGATTTACTCTCAGACTAACTAAAACTATCAATACAGGTAAAACATTGAAATTCTAATAAAAATTGGCACATAAGTATGCAAACTAGTTATCCTCTACTGCAGAAGAAAAACGACAACTTTTATTTTCGAAAAAGACATGTTTCGGATTACTCAATCCATCTTCAGTTAATGAGAAATTAAAATAAAAACATTGAATTTATCCTCTATTCTGGCAAGAGCACCCACAGGTTCTAAATACAGAATTCCCTATATGCTGGGAAACGTGACCACAGCCACTCATAAAAATAAATCACATTCCTTTTCTTCTGAATTTCAGTTCCTACACAAGCTACATGTCAAATAAGAAGTAGCCATCATGATAATAACAGCCCCTACAAGAAATGGAACACCTACCTCCCATTTACAAGTAAGTACAGATGAAATAGCCTATGTATGAACCTTTTGAATTCAACTTGATTAATTTTACTTTCAAATTTAATCCTTAATTTCTAATCTGGAATTCACATTAGATACTGAAATGAAAAGGTAGTTTGACTGGTTGGGTACCAAAAGAAGAAATTCAAAGAAATGCAAGATGCTAACAAGGTGATACAGTGTTAACGTAGCAATGAGGTTTAAACTTCATTGAAGATAAGGTGTATTACAATATAGCCATAGGCAGATGAGACCTGAATCTTTCTCTCAAGGGATTGAATATCTGCTTGACTGAATATACAGGAACTTCATTCCTTTACCATGAAAATCAGAAATTCAGCTTATGTTGTGAAATGTTCCATTCTGAAATTTCTAATGAAAACAAGAAAATGCAAATTTCCAACAATATTGCAAATAAACTAACAAATATTTGCATATAAATAAACAAACTCATACAGGTAAACACATGCCAGACTTGCTACACAAATGACTTGTCATTTTGCTATGAAAGAAGTATATACAATGGTTTTCTGTGAGACTAACTGGTGAGAAATTGTGAAAAAAACTTATTCATCAGACTTAAGTAGATAGAATTCAGTTGTACAGAGAACTTGTGCAGTGTGCTCTCTTTCAGTTGAAACATTTCTCATAAATATTGCTGCTCTGTGATTTAACATCATGATGCAAATACTCATTATCCACACAATTATCATTTGCCATTCCATTAAATTTCAATGGTGAATTTCTTGGGCATGAAAGATTTCTTCAAAACCTTGTTGTCTTTTGCCAACCAAATGCTACATTGACAAAATTGTGCACATTGTACCATAGGATTTCTAACTTGCAAATGTGTATAACTTGTCAATGGCAGATGTTATTGACAACTGAAGAGGACAATTGTTGTAATTGTAGGAATAACCAGTTTTTGCGTATTTTCCAGTGAAAAGAAACTTGATGTTGTTAACCTACAACCTGAACTTGCCTTAAGTTTATCATTTTTACTATGCTGGTGAAAAATCCAAGCAACAGGAATATATTTTCCATGGTTAACCAGCCTGTAGGTCAATGTCCAAGGGAGGGTCCTCTAAAGTTTTTTGATATCACACCCTTTTTGGTAACTCCATTTCTTAAGAGCTGAAAAGGTCATTGATATTCTAGCCTGCATTAAATCGAGTAATATGCTCAGCTTCTATGGAATGGTGACTTTGATAGAAGACAGGACACTTCACTTCTGTTTTGCCATTACTCTCATATTTAGCATCCTCAATTGCTGCATGCCAATCTGCAACACCTTTCACTTATTTTATTTCATGAATGGCAGACCATGTGTAGACTTTGCTAAATTTATATCAGTCTGCAACAACTGGGATCTTACAAAATTCAGGCCATTTCTGCCGCAAATTGTAACCGCTACATGGATTGTAGTCTGCCGGACTTGAAATTATTTGATTCCTGTAATCAACTTACACCAGAATTTTGACCCATATTGGGATATGAGAATTGCAGCAAACGAAGGTCATTTATGAATTCTCGTGCCGGTGTGATGCCAGGTACGTAGGTCGTACTTCCCAGAGATTAGGTGATAGGATAAAGCAGCATGTCCCTACTAACATTCGTCTGCATAATTTTCGGCAAAGAGAACAACCACCCCGTGGGTCTAAACAACAACCTAGTCTTAAACATGATTCTGCCATAGGACAACATCTACTCGATAACCCGATTTGTGCGGAAAATTACAGCGAGGATTTTTTCAGAATCATTGGCAAAGCAAGATCTTTGTTTCACTTAGGGGTTTTGGAATCTGTCTACATCAAAACCAAAAGGCCGGTTCTGTGTAGACAGAAAGAGTTCGTTTTCTCACTTGGACTCTTCAAATAATTCATTGGTCCTCCCGCTGTATCCGACCAGCTGATTGGTGTTTAAAACACAATGCCAATTCAGCTTTTCGTTCTTTCTGATTGGTGCATTTCGAGCCGCATCTGGGTATAAATTCCGCCTTAGTCTATTGTTTCGGTCTGTTTCTGACGTTCATACTCTGAGGAGTGTCAGACGAAAAAAGCTTTTAAGTATGCCCGAAAATGATTCCGCTATTCATCGCAATTTTAAAACGAAGATATGTAATTGATTGAACTAAACGCTTTTTAAGCCTAAAGTTAAATTCGAGAAGTTGCTGTAAGGCTGTAAGCGTATGTCCCGAAGATTCGCTTTATTGGTCTCACACGCAACACGATCAGGTTATCGTGTCCCCGACAGTCCATGAAGAGAAGATGCAACATTTTGTTCAATACCTGTACCTCACCGTTGTTGGCTTCATGAAAACAAGTTGTATACTGTCTGCACCATTCCAACAAAGTAACTGCGTGGTTCTGTATAGCTTGCAGCAGAATCTGTTCCATGGAGATTGAAGGAATGGAAAGCAGAATGTTAATAGTACCATCCAATTGATTTTTAGAGTGTTTTGCTGTTCTCCTGTGTTTTCACCTGGGATGTATGCCGCATTCTCATATCCTTGGCTCTGACTCTATCAGCAATGGCAATTTCAGATTGCTTCAGCGTTTGACGACACAGTTCTGAAATCTCTTTTCCCGTTTTCCCGCAACTCTTAGCAAAAGTCAAGAACCGCTTTTATGCTGCATATTCTTCTTTGTGCTTCGTAAGATATCTGATGACGAACGTAGTTTGTTCAATGTGAATGGAATCAGGCCTTACCGTCAACCAATATAGGAAAATATTTCTCTTTATAGATCTCATCTATAATGCGACGCCGTACATTTATAGTGTACATTCACTTTGTTTGAAAGCTGTATTTACATCCCTGACCACTTTTAATCCTGGCAATCCTTTGAAATTACTTTAAATTCATATTGCGCCCAGATAACACAATAGTGGGAGAGAAACAAAATATGGAACAAAAGATTTTCATTTGTTTTTAACAAAAAAGCTAAGTTATGGATATAATTAACTATCTCGCTATGTTTTAGCAGCAGCTGCAGTTACCAGGTACAATTATTCCAGCTAGCTCGACTTGCAACATGTATTTTAGACACTGAAGAAATGTCCTGTTAAGTTTACATGGGGCGAAACTTGATCTTACGTCTTTTGATGTGTTTTTGGACAAAGAAATATGGAAACATTAACTGACTTGTGACAACATCAGACAGATTGCTATGATTGCTATGGTAACAGATGACGAATCGAATGCAGCCAAGCCGAAATACCGTATTTCCTCTAATAAGCGTCCGAGCTGCTCATTAATTTTAAGTCGTTTCTGGGGGGCGTCTATTTAAGGGAGATGCTTTTTCGAGGGAGGGCGCTAATTAAATTTTAAGTCGTTTCTGGGGGGCGTCTTTTTAAGGGAGACGCTGTTCGAGGGTGGACGCTTATTTAATTTCTCATAATTTCACTTAGAGGATATGTAATAAATAGATAATTTAAAAGAAACATATTTATTAAAGTTTAATGAAAAGTTAGATGTGTATTACGTTCAGCTTGCGTAAATATTGTCTAATTATTGTAGGAAAGCTTCACCTTACAACGAAGGATGCTAGGCAAGCAAACGTTGTAAATGATAAACAAACAAAATGAAAAAAAGTACACACTTTTCGAATTTTCTCTTTGAAAAAAGGTTGTGACTAATTTGCCATATTTGATTTAATAAATTGGTAATCGAGTAAATGGATCAGGCTTTTTTCTCATCCGCAATTTTTTTTCCGAGGGTTGCGTTCTTTCGAGGAGGGCGGTCGTTAATTTTTTTGTGTTTCTGAGTTGCAGGGTATCTAATCTACAAGACAAGTGTTTGCAGAACTTTATGTGACCTTTAAAGCCTTTCTGTATTCGCAAAAAATATAAAAAAAGAAATAAACCTAAAACTACTGCTGATGGTTGTAAACAGAAACAGCTTAATTCACCTTTCAAAAATCAGGAAAGCAAAAGCGGAGATACGGTTCAAGAATATTATCCAGCGTACGTAGAATTGAATCTTGAATACTGATATTTTATCTCTCAACGCACAATTTCTCTTCTGATTTAGCACCAAACTTAAAAGCCAGCATGACAAAAATCCAAGGGAAAATATTATTAATTTATTCCGAAATACTGGAAACATAAGGTTGACAACCAATCAAGAAGCGCAGAAATTGCCGTTCCATGTGCTTGATTTGAGCTGCGTGAATAGTGAGGCCCCAAAGAAACTACTTAGCTGAACAGTTAAAAGAATTCTGACTTACATATACGTTTTAGTGGTTGAAAACAACTTATGTTTTCTAATATTTAGTACTCTACAATTGATGCAAATTGATTGCAAGTGAGACAATATTTTGCTAATTTTCCTTTTATTTTCTGGCAAATTTCATGCGACATACATAATTGAGCTCCTCTGATCACTGTCTTTCCAATGATATATCCCCCATGCGAAATCAAAATAAAAAAATATACCATGTGAAATAGGGTTAAACCTGTCCAAGAGTATGACATGGTTTCAAAATCTGTTATCTATTATCATTATGGTCTATGAAGTATAATTTGTTATTTCATTTTGACACTCTACTCATTGGGTTGAAACCCACTAAGGCTTCCTACACCAGGTCCACCATTTCATGCGCTTGGCTTTTTAATGCATTTACCTTAAGCCCTGGAAAAATGAAGTGAACATTTCCCTGAACATCTTCCAAAATTGAAGTTCATTGAAAAATCCAGTTCATTTAGCCACCTTTTTCAGTCACTGAACATTGTTCAGCGAAAGTTTCATCGGAGTAATAAATGTTTCGTGAACAAAATTTGCTCAGTGGTTTGTTCAGGTCATTTGGCAACTCAGCTTAACAAACACCAAACATTTTCCCGAGATACCCATGTGCTTTGCAGCAACTTTGTCAATTTGCAATTGAAAATTTCAAATTTAGCGCCAAAATAACTGCATGAGGCTCAAATGCTCAGCAAATGTTCAGTAAAACGTTTAGAACATTCAGTTCATTTGGCCACTCGACGCTTGATATAGCGTAAAATGTTTAGTGGCACGTTCAGTGGCATGTTCAGTTCATTTGCCTAGGGCGTTAGAATTCTATACATTGGTAAATTACAGAAATGAAATTTAAATGCCAAATCAAAATTAGAATTTAAATAGGAATTGAATGCATTAACTTATATGTCAAAATTATTATTTTCCTGAAAATCCAGGGTTGCTAATTGTTCCTCTAGATTTTGTGATAATGATAATAAATAATATTAAATAATAAATTCTTTGTTTAAGGTTGACGTAGCTGATAGCACAAGGCTAATTAATGCCAACCATAACTAATAACAGCATGAGTAATAAAAGCAAAACACAATTTAAGTTTAAAAGCTATTCTAAATATACCCTAAATTTACAATATAAGTTTTACATAATCTACAGTTGCACTTCAGATTCAAAAATTTGATGTCCTTTTTAAAATGTTTTACGGAATGGGACTCCTTTAAATGCAATGGTAAGTCTTTCCAAAGATTTTGTCCTAAAAAGCTTATATTTTCTAATCCATAGGCTGTAGTCCTAGGTTTAGGCGCATATATGTTGTTCGGAATTCTTAAGTTATAATTTATCTTTCTCTCTACAAAAATTTCTTTCATGAAAGAGGGATTTAAATTCGTCTTTGTTCTGTAAATTTCGGTGACGAGCAACTGCAGATTTCGTTGATGAATGGAGACTGATTTATCTGTAATTAGCTACTGTCCGTTGGTATGGATGTTTCATGACAGACATATCAATGCAAAAATTAACCAAATCCACGAAAGGGCACTACGTATAGCGTATCCAGATCAGACCTCTAGTTTTGAAGAACTGCTAATTACAGATTAATGATTAATGATTGTGGACTTTGCTGATGTTTTTATTTCTTTTGCTTATTTTAATGTTCATTTTTCAATTCCTATTTCTCTCTTTCATTCTTGAAATCACGCGAAGAAACGGTGAATACATTACATAAAATAGAGTTCAACAATGATAGAATCTCTAGTTCTTGGTTCTTTCAATGTTCCCCTTGAAGTATGAAGTTTGAGAAAATATGAAATGCTTTTTAACGTAAATTAACATTTTTGCAAAGGAGAGTTGGAATGGAAATTCATCAAAAGCGGATAATATTAACCTCAGTTTGACCTTGTTTGTGTTTTCGTTGTAGCATACACTGCTGGAGATGATAATGAAAAGGCTATTGCAGCATTAAAAGCGTATTTCGAAGGAAAAATTAATGATTTTGATCCAGTATGTATGTTTGCTTTTGGTCGTTCTTTCAGCTATTTCTTTTATTAGATTTTTAAGATTTTTTATTGTAATGACAGTTTTGATTCCCTGGGCTTCATTCACATCCGATCTTTTGTTCTCTAGTGCAAATTCCTTTTTGATTTCCAATATGTGAGAATTCCAATGTTTTGTATCCAGTTTTACGTTTTGATTCTTGAATTCAGACTTCCTGATCCAAATTGTTGATATTTTGATTTTAACTGTCAACAGCTGCTGTCAAATTTTGATACATCGATCCCGGGATTTGATTAGTCCAAAATCGAAATATGGGAACCATTCTAGATGTTCTAGAAAACTTGAGCCATCAACAATGCCGATTCTTTTGTATGACAGCCCGAAAATGTTTCCACTGTTTATCGCCATTTTACTATGACTTAGCAATCTTTGGAAGCCTAAAATTCCTTAAGATAACAATACACTTAACCTTTCTTAACACAATTAATAGCTTTTATACTTAAAATACTTTACGGTTTCATTTAACGTGGTGGTGGTTTTCATAACTATTCTGTCGAGTATGCTGTTGATCTTGCTTTTGATTATTTTCTTTTGGGTAATCCTTTTTTCAGATTACCAAGTAAGAACTAATGATACTGAGCACTTTTGCTGATATAGCTGAAATAGAGACGGGGGATACTCCTCACTCAGGTTTAGCATATTCTGCAACGTCAATTTTAGGCAGGGTTAAGTTAAATCTGAGGATGGGTCAGATTTTTGGATGATGTAATTTCTTGTTTGCTGTTTTCATCATTAAACTTATTTTCATGACAATCTGTTGCTAATTATTTTCATGACAATCTGTTGCTACTTATTTTCATGACAATCTGTTGCTAATTATTTTCATGACAATCTGTTGCTACTTATTTTCATGACAATCTGTTGCTACTTATTTTCATGACAATCTGTTGCTAATTATTTTCATGACAATCTGTTGCTACTTATTTTCATGACAATCTGTTGCTACTTATTTTCATGACAATCTGTTGCTACTTATTTTCATGACAATCTGTTGCTACTTATTTTCATGACAATCTGTTGCTACTTATTTTCATGACAATCTGTTGCTAGTTATTTTCATGACAATCTGTTTCTACTTATTTTCCTGACGTTCGGCCGCCTTAAAGAACAAATGTCACTTTTTGCAGTATTGAAAAGATGATATTTTGTGTTATTGGAATTCTCATTTCTAAAATCAGATTGACATTCGCGATTCACTGCCAGGGCTTCAGTTTGCAGTACAATAGACTTCTTTTACTGTGCTTAATCGAGAACTTTTATTCCAATATTTGGATCGTAAATTCCAATCTTTTTCTTATTTTATTTTTTCCTTTTCCTCTTCATATCACTCTCAGGCGAGACTTTTTTATCTCAACTTCTGGATAAAAATTGCTGATCAGGATGTTAAGAAGTATTCATGAAGTATTCTTTAGTTCTTTTTCCTTTAGGATGATATTGAGAAAAAGCATGCTGTATTTATTGATTTTGCAGAACTGGTGAATGATACAGGTCAGATTTTTCTCTTAATTTTAACACAACATTGGACCTAATAGCTTAGTAACAGCCTATTTTTTGCCTTACAAAAATAACCGAGTTTAAAATCAACTGTGAACTTCTTTCTTGCTAATTTAAACTTTTAACTTCAAACTTTAAATGTGAATTTCGTTATGGAAAACGGAGAAAGAATAAGTGTAACGATGCAATAAATTTTGCGAAGTGACAACGGAAGAGTTGCTAGCTAGTTAGAATGATACTTCAAAACAAAAACTTAAAATATCCGGTCTAAAGGGTCATATCTATTGCAAGTACTGAATGATCATAGTGTCATGGGTGTCTGAATTATTATCATTTTCTATCAAAAGCGTCATTATAATTTATCTACTGTACACTTAAAGCAGCTGTAGAGGAATCTGGTATCTAAGGAGTCTGCAATTTAACATTAGAAATTGTGCTTTCACGGCGTAGTTGGAGGGGATAGGCTTTTGATTTTTGAGATAAATGTTTTCGTTATAATGAGTATTCTAGAGATAAACGAGAAATAAGAAGATATTGAATGGACATTGAACTGTTTATATGGATTCTTATATTCTTTTGCTGGGTTCATCACACAGCTTATGAAAGAAATCTGTCTGTTTTCACTACATGCTCGGTTTGACAGAGTGAAAATATGCATTCTGCATCTAGGAAATAGCAAACATTGTGTTATAATGTAATCTTACATCGCTTGTTTCATTGACTGATGTATGAATGTATATAATCAGAGGTTGTGATTTGAAAGTGTTTAAGTTTGCAATGTACCCTAAAAAATAAAGAAACATTTTTAATATTAGACGCTCAGTTTCAAATAATATGGCTTTAAGTTTGTATGCTTGTTAAGGTCAATTCATACCCAAAACCTTGTTATATCCAAAGACAAACAAAAAAGGGCTCCTTGGGCACTGCTCTCGATATTCTAAATGTTTATTTGAATCCCCTGCTGCCTTATACTGGCTGAAAGACAAATTAAAATCATCTGGAAAGCATTCTTGAGTCAAATTGTTTGAAACCAACGATCATTATCTTTATTGCTGCAAATAACACAGCCGTATCACTTTCTAATAAATTTCGTTAAACATCTTTGGCCAAAGGCTGAAAGGTATAGAAAATAATGTTGAATTAGGCTTGTAAGCAGTTACCCTGAATTAAACAACCAACGCTTCGAGTTTCACAGTTTCCTTTATAATAAGCGAAGGCATTAGCTTCAGCGTGAGCGAAAGCATAAAGGCCTGGCTAAACTAGGAGACATTTCGCACGTGACATTGATGTCCCCTCGGTGTCTTCTAGTTTAGCCACCTCGGAAACTGTACCGCAAGACAAAATTTGTAGCAAGAGGCACGCAAACGTTTCTGAGAGACAACAGAAACATTTCTTGTCTCCGCGACATGCAAATGACTCGGGGGGACATGTTGCTTGCTTGTCACTCGCATGTTTAGCCACTCTGGAGACACGCCCAATACAGTGTCGCGCGCGACAAGTCTTCTAGTTTAGGAGCTGCGCTATAGTGTCTGATAGTGATTCCAACTTCTCACGTACGAGGTTGTTTCACCTTCTCATTCCGCGATATTCTTCTGATATCATAGTTCTGCTGACGCCAAAAAAGCGTGCAGATGCATTTAAATAAGCACAGCATTAGACATCGGGTTTCTCTGCATCTCCAAGTCTAAACATTTCAGATGACGTCGTAAGCGTACAAGAAAAGCATTGAAACTGAAATGTGCATTAACAAGAACAAGCGCAAAAATTTTGTTAACTTTTATTACTCTTATCTAAATTTACTTGTTAACATCTAGTATTTTTATTTCATTTGCACCTTGATACTAACTGTCTTGCAATATTTTCAGACTTGAAAACCGAATTACCGCAGCTATCATCCGATTTACAAAGTAATCCCGAGCTTACTTTGAAAATTCTGAATTTGGCATTTCATGAGGTAAGATGATATTTTCATTTAGTATCTTAATAACTTAGAAGTCTTTGTCTGTATTTCCTCTGAGTTTTTTATTTCGATTGACCTTGTTAAGTTGCCCTTAAAAATAAAAAGAACAATAACCTTATTTAACATAAGAACTGGAAATCTTTTTTTTTCAACTAAAACTACAAGTCAAACATGAATTTGCATCTTGCCAGGTGAAAAACGAACGGTGTATGGAAAAGTACTTCAAATTCTATCAATAAAAATATATAATAAGCTTAAATTGTAAGCAAGACATTGTGTAAAAAAGAATTTTTGCAATATTTTATTCTTAGAAAACTTCTTTATTGTTACATTTTTCACTTATAAGATTTTTGGCCCATAACTTTGATCCTATCCCTGCCAGATGTCTTTCTTGGTGAAGGTACAGTAGAGAAATTCTATCTTAGTTCAACCTTTCTCAGGTTTTTGAAAAGTTTTAGAAACATTTTATATTTATAAAAATTTTGAAACCATATAAAAAAATGATATCTGATATGATTTGGCATTCTCAGAGGTTCTCCAGCTTCAGGTGAAGAGTTTTTGAGTTATTTATGGGTTTCTTATGAGAGTTTTTTTAGAAAAGAAAATGAAAATGTGGATTTTTCCTAGTAATAGAGGATGTTTTTCATGACAATAAATACAAGACATTCGCGAAACCATGCTTGTTTCTGCGCTTTATGGGAGCTGTAGTGAGGGATATTCTGTTCAGCTTTATTTCCCCGAAATCTAAAGGTTTTATTTTCGATTGAATATCAATGTAACTGAGTATTGAAATCAAACTGCTCATACAGTTCAGAAAAACAATTAAAACATCAGAAACAACAATGTAACCTCGGCATGCTTTCATCATATTATATGGCTTGGAACTAACCTTCGCCACAGCCTTCGCTGAACAACGCGAGATATGTCGTTGGAAAAATGCTTCTCTCGCCGCACAGACAAAATAAACAAATAAGGAACAATCTTTTTTGGTATATTAAAACACTTTTAGAGGTGCTGAAGTTCAATTTTTTTAACTTCTACTCGGCTTACGGGTGTATAGGAGCCCTGAAATCTGGAACTTCTAAGACTTCTCTATTGATCCTGAGATCCGACTGACCGTGTTCTTCCTGGAAGTAACACCCATATTTTGTAATGAAAAATTTTCAAATCAAAAAATAAACTACACCATCGTTATCAGCGATGTTTGTTTCATAAAATAAGACAATAAAAATTTTGGCTACGTAACCAGTTTAAAGTAGATGCAGAGAAAGGCAATTAATAAGTTAGTTAAAATGAAGAGAGCAGGTATATAATCTTCCTGTCCTTAAAAAGTTTGAACTTGATTAAGTTTCCACTTGCGCAGGATTAAACTTTTGGGTCGAAATTTTCTAAGTAAATCATGTTGTTTCTCCAGGAAACTATTCTCAAACAAACCGAGTAATGGTTTCAAATTTTCTCTCTTTGATCTTTAACTACTGCAGAGCATTTGAGGATTCTGTAACCTTTTATAATGTAACATTGTATTTCAACACCTGGTCACTTCGGTGCTTGGTCACAAAATCTAACCTAAGCTCCCCTTTTTTAAGAGTTCACTAAAGTTGTTTCTGCTTTGTTTTGAGTTAATTGCTAAAGGATACTTCAGCATGCAGCTGCTCGAGCATTTAGCTGTTCACATTCGACACACGTGAAGCTCAACTCTTAGCTATGATTTAGACTTAAAGACAATCATTTATTCCAATTTTATTCTTTAAATAATTGAATTTTTCTGAAGCTGATAACTTTTTTTGAGCGAAAACTTAACTCCGAATTGACACCACTATATGTTCCATTTGTAGGCTCTAATTGACTGCAGTTTCCGCGAAGAAGCACAAAGTATTCCAATACTTTCTGATATACCATCCATGAACGTAAGATTGTACAATTATGAACCAATTACGTACCTCAGAAATCTCAAAGCGAATTATTATGGTAAGGATTTTTGTCTGCTACAATGTTTTAGCTTTTTTGTAGGTAATACATCGTTTTATCACAGCCTTCTGCAAAGTTGAAAATCGACTACGATTGACTCATAGCTTTTCGACAACTGTTCCAACCATGTCCAACCAATGTGAACTCCCGTTGATTTTGACCTTTACGTTGGTATTAACCACGTTAACAACGTTTACACGCCATGCTCTTTAAATAGAAATAGCTTTTATTAAATTTTAAAATAAACGTTAGATCAGATAGAAACACTCCATTCAAAGCACTGGTCTTCCACTATTGTATTTTTGGCTTAAAGCCCAAATGGAGGCCATTTCTTAATCTAATTTTCAGTCCTTCATTAATCGAATCGGCGTTTTATGTTGCGCCTTATATATCGCTCTTTATGAAATTTTACTAGGAATTCTATGCCAGTTGGGGTTAAAATTACAGTAACCTGACAAGCTAACAGAGCTTGAAAATCATTTTCTTCGCGACGAAAATTAGTTGCATTGATTGCCTTCTCAATGATCAAGTTTTCATTATCAATTACTATATCACATGACTGCTATCACTGCGACAGGCAACGCTGTGATTAGCATTGTTTCCATGGAATATGCTGAAGCGCTTCTCGAGTAATGGTCCCCTTCATGTTTCTTAATCATCCCGTTAATTTATTTAGGATAATTTCTTGATGGCAGAATTTATCTACTATAGATTTTAATTTTTCGTTATTGAGTTGTTCGATTTTCAGGTAAATTCGTATCTGTACGTGGTACAGTTGTCAGAGTGAGTAATGTAAAACCAATGGTAACCCAAATGGCATTTACTTGTTCTTCTTGCAAAGCTTGTCAGGTACGCGCCAGCTTAATTAAAGCTAGCCATATTAATATTTAATACACTAAGGTTTGAGAAGTATTGCACCACCTTGCTCAAAATGGCGGCAAGCTGTGGCTCTAGGCCTAAAGCAAATTATTTCCATAATATAGGCAACAGGGCTCAGGAGCCCCTAGACTTTAATCTTTGCGGGAAAATATTCTCCATTTTCCTGGCTTTGAGTTAGAGTTCAAAATTACGAATAGTTAAAAGTTTTGACAGAGAATTTCATTCAAAAGTTGAAGCAAAGTCTTCTAAATGTTTAGGAACAATCTCTTTCTACTGGTGTCAAATCCATGATAAATTCACGGGGTAAACTGGCAGAAAAATAATACATTTTGTTGATATCCTATGAAGAATTCTCTGACCTTAATTTTAACTGTTTGTTACTTTTAATTCTAACGAATGCCAGTAAAATGGCGAATATTTTCCCGCCAAAACTGTAAGTCAAGGGGCTCCTGAGCCCTGTTGTCTTTGTTATGAAAATAGTTTGCTTTAAGCCGAGAGGCACAGCTAGCCGCCATTTTGAGAAAGGTGGTGCAATACTCTTCGAACGTAAGTGTAGCTATATATAAAAACCATTGTTTCTTCATCAGTTGACTCATTCAGTTTGGTCTTATGAAAGATATTGTCGGAACAATTGTTTAATTCTAGGGACGTCTTCACGCTTTCTGTCTTTATTTTTACACAGAAAACTGTCGATAGATATGGTTGCTTGGTAATCTGCAAGTTTTTATCTCACACACAATAATAGTACCGTAAAACTATTTGGGAATCGACTGGAGTCATTAAAGTCTTCATTTGTTTGGATCGATCGGCAAATTATTATAAGTTTTTTCTGATCACGCATAGTGAAGAATCAGCTTGTGTTTCGACACATGAGATTCTAAATATGGCAGTAAATTTTTTTGTACGGAGTGTATTTTGCAGTGCCTTAAATGAAGAAATTTGACATCATAAATAGGCGCAATCAAAAAGCTTAAAATATTTAGACCCGAATTTTGATCGAAATTCGCCAGTCAAAAAGTGCAACTAATCATTTATCTCTAATTATTAATCAGCCTTTATTTATGACACTTTATGCTCTGAAATTTGTCAGAGGAACTAAAGTTTTTTGACAATTTAAACATCTTTTGCTGTTTTACGCAATGTTGAACTTTATACTGGCAAAGTTTGTAATCAGTTTGTTTCTCACACAATTTACTCGTTTTTTAATCCCTTCTTTTTTCAAGTTTGAATTTTTTCATTAGTTGTAACTTTGTTTTATTTGATATATATTTGTAAATGTTTAATTGAAACCTCTTTCAGAATACTTTTAAACAGATTCGCAGAAGCAGTCGTCTTTTTTCTGTTTTATCAATGTAGAGTACTCGTTTAACGTTGGGGTCATTGTGATTGCCCATGAGTTTTGGATAAACCATACTTCCATACTCAACGATAAGCATAACCATACTAACGATAACTATGGCTTAGGACATTCGATGGATGCAAATACATTATTTCCATATAAAGCGCAACTGAAGTAATTAAGCGTTGCTTTGAGCGAAGTACAGAGAGACAGCCGTTGGTGTAGTTTTTATTTCCGTTTTGACAGGTCTTGACTTTATCAGATGGACGGTATAGCACTCCTAGGAAGGTAAGCTGAAACATGGTCATAACGATCAGTAACATTTGCTCTACTGAGCTTGTTATTTTGATGTCACTCTCCCTTTGATGGGCTATCTTCTTCTTTCTTCTTTCTCATCCCGGCCTAAATCGTTTTTAACTTTCTCTGTCTGATGCTTTCAACACCATTTAGCTTGCGGGATACAGCGGGAAGACGAAAAAATTACGACAAGGACTTATTTAAAATTATTTGCAAAGCAAGATCTTTGTTTCAGTGGGGGTTTTGTAAGCTGTCCATATCAAAACCAAACGGCCAGATTTTCTCATTTGCACTCTTCAATTGAATCTATCGGTCTTCACGCTGTATCTCGCAAGTTGACTGATGTTTAAAACACAATTCAAATAAATAAACATTTAGAATATTGAGAGCAGTGCCCAAGGAACCCTTTTTTTGTTTGTCTTCATATATAAGAAGGTTTTCTTTCTGATTGGTGCATTTAGATCTGCGTCTGGGCATGAATTGCTCCTACTCAAAAATCGCAAATGTGTCTGTGAATGTCAAATCTAATTAAATATGGTTACAGAACGTTCGAAATTATCCATCATCGTTTAGATATGACTGATCTTCAAAACTGACATTGTTGGCTGAGTGGTGTGTTAAACCAAATTGCTCTGTACTGAAGTTTTGATAATGCACGAGTTTGATTTCTCCATAGTGTACAACTCAAGAGTGCAGATCACATTCATTCATTCCTAACAGAAGTTCCAAGTTGACGACTACTATTGATAGTCAAATAATCAAGTGAGTCATAGCTACCCCTACATTCTGTTATCATAACAACTCGATTTGTTGAATTCACGTATTAGTCGAAGCTTTACATTGATATCTCATCCATTCTATTCAGGATTCAAGAGATTATGCTTGATGAAAAAAGAGAAGCTGGCAGAATTCCTCGAACTGTTGAGTGTGAACTGTTCTCTGACCTTGGTAATTCAACTTTCCTGCAAATTGCGCTATCTGAGGCATTTTTCATTGTTTGTATTCTTTCTTGCTCTCTTTTGTTTAAGTTTCTTTTATCTACTGAATGTCAAGGATAATGGCAACTCTTGTCCTTCTACGTGACGTAACTACTTTCTTTTAATTGAAGAATGGTCACTTAGTGAC
Source organism: Chrysaora quinquecirrha (assembly GCA_014526335.1). Classification (NCBI taxonomy): domain Eukaryota; kingdom Metazoa; phylum Cnidaria; class Scyphozoa; order Semaeostomeae; family Pelagiidae; genus Chrysaora; species Chrysaora quinquecirrha. Next base: position 10,506,189 of record JACTAT010000037.1, read on the forward strand.
TGTCTACAACGGTATTCGAATTTCTATGCCTAGAGTTGATATGTTTATCTTCCTGCAGATGCTTATGAAGTAAACGTTGTCCGCCTGCCTACCGAAGGGCCAAGCGAAAACTTTTAAAATATATTTTGGCAGGCAAGGTTTAATCTTAAGATTTACCGAAAAACTCCAGACACATTTCAAATGATAAAAGGCAAGCGAAAAATATCAGCACAGATTAAGGCAACTTCAGATCAAATTGTTTCATATCAAGACGCGGTTTAAGAGTTTCTTCGTGTAGGTTATTCAGTGGTAGTTTATAGTGCCTAATTTCGGATGTTTTGGTGCAGCTGCATCACAATTTTGATAACGTTGTTGCTCAAGCCAATATGTTTTGTATTATAGTTGACGTTTGTGTACCTGGTGATATGGTTACTGTGAATGGCGTGGTCCGGCTTTCTAATAATGATGACCGTAAGTTTGTATTCAAAATTTTAGTACTGTTTTTGCAACATTTATTAACAGCTAATCACACAGTAAGCCAAATTCTTTAGAAACTGCCGATTTTCGTTTTCAGATTTGCTTCCAGTATCCTGCTTTGTGGATATATTAAAGATAAACTTAGCAAAGAACAGAATTTAGCAACTGCTTTGAAAGTGACTACCAGAATAATTGCGAAAGAATACATGAAAAAATTTTACCATTACATTCATAGAACTAAAAGCGAAGCTTTTTGGTGTTTGATAGAATGCTATTTGAAACAAAAATTCATACTTTAATTTCGACATCAAATCTCTATTGAAGATGTGCTCCCAACCAAGTTCTATTCTTGTGTTCAATGTGGGGACAATTTTTAGTTGCGCGCCAAAATATCTGTAATCCGAAATATGGAATTGTGGAAAGAACGGTTGGAAACTCTTTGCCTGCGGCAGCCTGAGGGTATCGCTGCCTGCTATGCTAGCGGCTAACGTCGGCATTAACGGATATATGGAAACCAAGCTTTAAGTCCCAGTCAAACGGTCCAAATTTTCTCTTTAAATACATAGAAGTGTTGAATATCCTCGGCCAAAATTATTACGTGAATCAAATTTTGTTTTGTTCCTGTTTAGTTGTATTACCAGTATGATATAGGTTGAAATTATGATTTACATGCTGCATTGTTTGTGCCGGGCTAGCCTTCATTTCTTCATTTGAATTAGCTATTTATCAGAGTTATTTTTAGACTCATTTAGTTCGTGATATTTCTATTTTGATTTCAGATTCTTCTAAGAACAAAGAAAAATGCATGTTTTTACTTTACATTCATGCAAACTGTCTGATGAACTTTCGTGAAGCCAAGAGCAACGGCGAAACTGAAAATCAAAATAACGAATTCTCTTTAAAGGTTTGTAGCCACGTTATTTATCAGATTCAATGAAACAAATTAAATTAACTAAAACTCCAGTTCAGCAATTCATTCCAGAAAGTGATGTCATCTTCTAGTTTTGGATAATATTTCAATGTACATAATCGTCTATCATGGAGATCTCAAACCATATCAACATCACCGTAATAAAGGTTCATGCATTCACAATATAACACGGTAAAATTAAAAGTTTTCAACGAAATCCATGACGGTAAATGAATGAAGCAAAATGTTTGAAATGGGAATTGAGAAAAGATCTATTGCCATTCCTAAACATTTTGTATTCATAAAAGAAATAAGTATGATGCCTAAGACCAATAAGAAATATTTCAACAATGGTTTTAACAATATTTGAGAGTGATACCATGATAGGACATTTAGGAGCATATTTGACGTCAATACGTTATGTTATCATTTAAATGTACATATAATGTGATAACAATTCATTTAGGAACTTTATGCAATCAGGGAAATTCATTCGGAAAAGAATTTGTTCAAACTTATCGTTGGGTATGTAAGTTTTCATCCTTGAGATAAGCATTATTTATTATTGAGATATTAACAAAAGGATATTCTTGGTTGGTAATATGAGTGCTTAACCTTTTTTGACGTGTTTCTTCTTCATTACCAACATTAACGTCTTAAGATAAGTCTTTCATCCATTGTTAAATAACGGTTGGATTTTCTGATGCCGAACGTTCAGAAGTAAGGAAGATTGACACTTCCAAGTGTATTTTTCTTGAATATCATTGTTTACACTGATGGAAGTTGTAACAAAGGGTGTATCGACTGATCAAAAAAGCATTCAGTTTTAAGGTCATAAAGAGATTTCTCATACGCTAGTTAGAGAATTACATGTTACTGTGATTGTCTTTTCTCTAATGCTTACGATTTGAAAGTAAGAATGCACAAAACTCCCAGGCTTACGGAATTTTCCACTGCAGCACATGGTGCAATTTGTTGCGTGTTTTTATTCCAAACCATTTTTTATGCAGGTCACTGTGTCCATTAATCTATGGCCACGAGGTACGTTGCTTATCCATAGTGCTATCTATTTTTTCGTAGAAAAATATTTTGAGTGAGAGAGCCATGATGAAATGTTGCAAAGCTACCAAACGTCTTCATTACTGCATTACCTTAAGGGAATTAATTTTCCCGGGAACTTATTTTCGCTGATTTTTTCTCAAAGATTTTGCGGAAAAACGGAATTTATTTTCGCGGTTTTTCGTGGATTCGTTGATGAAAGGAATTTCGCGGGAACTTATTTTCGCGGATCAAATAATTTTCATATAAAAAAGAAAGGAAACAAGGAATAGTTTGAGTGCCTTTCTTTCTTTTTTGGACTAGAAATCTTACAAAGGATACAAATGATACTGTAAATACAGAAGCAAAAGCCATATTTAGTTTTTTCAGTGAAATATTTCTCTAAATTTGACAAAAGCCTGCAAAATTTGCAGATTTTGTTGAAATTTTGGAAATTTCGCGGCAATTTATTTTCGCGGGCAAGCATATTTTGGGAATTTCGCGGGAACCAATCTTCGCGGAAATGACCAAAATCCGCGAGAACCGCGAAAATTAATTCCCGCCAAAATATATTCCCTTAAGATAGATGATGAGTGTTAACCCAAGAAAAGATGAGAATTATCATTTGTAACTTATCAGATATTCTTTGCATTGAGCAAATGTTTGCAATTAACATCCTAAATATATCTTGAAATTTAGGTTTGAATTACTGCTTGTTTTAAAACGGACTAAGCTTTCCAGTCTTCTGTATATTACAAAAACTTTGCCGAGCGAAAACAATATGACAAGTATGAAAATATATCCAATCGGGCATACAACGTAATTATGAATAGTATAACCAGAAGCTTAAACATAGAAAACAAACGAGAGATGACAATTGTTTGTTTATTAACTGTATATTCGACTGTACTTTCCAACAGTCATCATCAGAGTAACGATTTACTTACTGCAACGGTTAAACATAGAATTCGAAATTTGAAATTATACAATTGTTGTCATAGAGGCTTTACTGGATTACTAACAAAAGGGGAAACCTGAATCAAAATGACGTAAATAACGGTATTAATTGAAAAGTTTTAGTGGTATTGATTTATCTTGCTTGTTCAATGATGGTTTGAATTTCTTTATTTCCAGAGCCTCTGATATTTTTCTTTTATAATAATTGCAATGATTTTTCGATAATAGCGTAAGGTCTTCCAAATTAACAATATTATGTCCAGAATCCGTTGAGTGTGACAGAGAACAATAATTTGTTCATCATCTCTAATGAACACATATGCCCCTAGTGTCCAGTTGGGGGAATGAGATCGTGTAGTTCATTTTGCAAGGCTCTTGTAATGTTCAACTCTAAAGGCCATAGTTCACTCATAATGTCCTTAGAGGACATTTTGTACAATGAAAGCAGCGGACCCTTCAGAATGAACTACGTGGTCTTTCTGGGTGTCCTGTATTCCCAGAGTTCCCTCGTTGGCTCTTGGTGTATGCAGATACTCACGTCTTTCGGAAACACATCAAACTCTGTGGTCATTCTGGATGCCCTGTATCCCTAGAGTTCTCTCATAGCCACTTGGTGTATGCACATGTTTTTAATAATATTATCTCAGCTATTTGTTTACATTAAGTTGTCATGAGAACGTTTGCTTGCTTTTTCATTGCAAAAATTGAAGGGGATTGACCAAAATTAATTGTTTCAATAAAATAAGATGAAATTTTTTTTCAATTGATGGTTGCGTTTTTCGTGCGTAAGCTGGACTGCATTTTGCATAAATAGCGAAGTACTTGATCTGTTAAACGTACAGGCATCGCAAGCAGCAAGATGGACTGGTCAACGGTCGAGGGGGCAAGACAGCAGAAAAGAGTGCTGATTCTTCGGGAGTCGAAGGACAAGACGTATATTTGTCCTGTCAAGCATTGTGAGAAAAGAACATTTTTCAGCAAAAGAGGCTGCAGAAAGCATGTAGACACGAAACACAGATGGTACTATTTCTTTGACGAGAAGCCTAGCGAGAGATTGATTGACCAAGCTTTGAAACAACAATCTACACATGCGAATTCAGAAAATCGAGGAAACTTAAAGAAGCGTGCTGACACAACAAAAAAGGCCACATTTTTCAATTACAAATGGTATCGGAAAGAAATACATTGAATGGTTGGGTGCTGTTTGTGGAGGGGGTATGACAGAGACACAGGCCAGTCAAAATGGGACAAGAGTGATGAAATTCTTGAAATTTTGCAGCGAGAACGATGAGGAGGAGCTTACTGAGGAGCATATTGATTACTGTATTGGTTCTGCGGGACTGATTTGCAATTTCATTGAACACATTGGAAAGGAATGGGGACTTGGCAGCTCTGCGCAGTTCGGATATTTACAAGCTATTACAGATTTGATTGACTTTAGAAAGTCAAGCGGACTGTCAACTGTAGTTCTTGGAAACTTGGCCATCTCCGAAGTCTACATCAACAGAGGAAAGAGAGCATTGACTCGGCGAAAGATTTCCGAGTGGTCAAAGAATTTATCGGTGGAAGTACTCGCTGCCAATAATCAATGGGCGACAATGGATGAAATGGAAACAGTTATACCGTATCATCTGTCGCGGTACAAAGACGTGTTATTAAGATGCAAGACCTACCCTTTGACGTCAGTTACTGCTGCAGAATTGACTTTCGCCACTCGTTTCGTTTCCGTTTATCTCTTCACGAGAGTAAAAGGATCTCGGCCAATGACGTATCAATATTTGACACTCGGTATGTTTGAAAAGTCGAAAGAAAGCGATGGCTTCGTGGATCAAACCGAATTTAAAACTGCCCAGCAATACACATTCGACTCGTTAATTTTCGACGAAACAAGTACACGAATAATTGATGATTATATTGTGAACATTAGACCTCTGTTAAATCCGAAATGCGACTATGTTCTCGTCACACGAAGTGGCACTCAATTTAAGAAACTGAGCAATCATATGTCAGAGCTCGTCTTTCAAGCTATCGGGAAATATGTCCATCCAACAAGGTATCGGCAAATAGTTGAGACCGAAAGCTCACGAGTGCTGTCGTCCGAGGAGCAAAAATCGATTAGCCTGGATCAGAAACACAGCTCGCAAGTAGCAAGAACGTATTACCAGAAACGAAGCTCTCGTGAAATAGCTGAGAGTGGAAAAACAGCAATGAAAAAACTTCGGAATAACCAAGTAGAAAAAATGGTGAAACGAGAAATATTTTCTAGTGAAAGTGAAATGTCGGACAATGACAATACGAAAACCGATGGCGAAGACGGTAATTCAGTTACTAAGACAATCTCAGAAGAAATACAACCACTGAATTCTCTACCTGATCCAGAGGACAAAAGTGATGTCATAGTGCCAGTTTTTCAACCACCTGTGAGGAAAGCAAGTCAAGTAAAAATTAAGTCACTTGTCAGTGCAAGGGTTCCTTTCACGAAGGAAGAAGATTATTTCTTAAAAAAAGGGTTGAAGATATACGGATTTGGCAAATGGACAAGCATGCTGCGAGACCCGAGGTTCACGTTTCACGAAAAAAGAACTGCAGATTCCCTCAAAAAACGTGCAGAACTTTTATCTCGAAAATAGACGTTGTTTTGAATTGATTTCATGAATTTGTTTTGCAATTTTGTAACTTGACAATTGTGATAATGATAAGAATAATGATCATGCTATTTATTGCTAACCATCTCTCACACGAAAACTTGTTCTGAGTTCCTTATTTTCCTTCATCATTTATTACAATGATGCTTTTTTAGGTTACTATGGTTATTGTTGTTGTTAGATGATTTAATGCTGTTGCTGTTGCCCACCCGTCAACTTTAATGTTTGTCAGAAAAATTTTACTTTTGCAGAGTATGCTGAGTAATAATGAATAACAATGAGCTACGCGCAATAACGATGAGCAATGGTGAATAAGAATATTTGAGTTCGAGGTCAGTCTCGATCCTATGAATTCTTATTCATCGTTGTTCACTGCTGTTCCGCGTAATTCACTGTTGCTCATCACTGCTCACTATCTCTTAGATGAAAACTTGTTTTGAGCACAGTTCTGATTTATTATTATTATTATTATTATTATTATTTTTATTATTATTTTTATTATTATTATTATCATTATCATCATCATTATTATCATTATTGTTGTTGTTGTGAGATGATGTAATGCTGTTGCTGTTGCACACTCGTGAACTTTAGTGTTGGCAGAAAACTTTTACTTTTCTAGAGTATGCTGAGTAATAATGAATAACAATGAGCTACGCGCAATAACGATGAGCAATGGTGAATAAGAATATTTGAGTTCGAGGTCAGTCTCGATCCTATGAATTCTTATTCATCGTTGTTCACTGCTATTTCGCGTAACTCATTGTTGCTCATCATTGCTCACTACCCATAAGATGAAAACTTGTTTCGAGTTTGAAATTGTTCAATGCGAATATTAATTATGATGATAATGATGACGATGTTGTTGTAGCAGTTAGATGATGTAATGCTGTTGCTGTTGCACACACGTGAACTTTAGTGTTGGCAGAAAACTTTTACTTTTCAAGAGTATGCTGAGTAATAATGAATAACAGTGAGCTACGCGTTTTAGCAATGAGCAGTGGTGAATAAGATGATTTGGATTCGAGGCTAGCCTCCATTTCAAGAACTGTTATTCATCGTTGTTCACTGCTATTTCGCGTAACTCATTGTTGCTCATCATTGCTCACTACCCATAAGATGAAAACTTGGGTTGAGGTCAAAATTAATGAGTTAGGTATATTTAGTTATGATGACGTTCTTCTGTTACCATGGTTTCTCGATACCATGGTTTCCTTCTGTTACCATGGTTGTTGTAGGATTATGTAATGTTGTTGCAGTTACCGGAGCAGCGACTAAGAAAGAAGTTTTATTTGAAGCCGTTTGTTATTTTTATTAATTGTTTCTGAAGTGTATTTTTACTAAGTAGCTTATTTGATGAAATTGAAACATCATTAACACTAATTGGAGAACTCAAAATTCGAGAAGTAATTAACACAATTTAAGTAACAAAAATTTGAAAACAAAAACATTATTTAACATAAGACATTTAATTGTTCAAACTTCATTCGATTCTTCTTCAGACGTCGACGTAGCGATCTTCCTGACCTTTGATTGTCGAGGAACAGTCATCGTATTTGGTCTTCTCTTTTCTTTACTGGAAGGTTGCTTTGAGATGATGTTGTTTTCCTCCATACTTTCATCTTCATCAGAGGATTCCCTAGGTGTGTTACTGATGTAGGACTTTCGGTTGCCCTCGAATTTTTTCTTCATTTGTTCTTCCCACTGCGGAAATCTTTCCTTAAACAATTCTAAGTCAAATTCAGGTCTTGGTGTGTCTTCAATCAATAGCCAGGCATCGTACATGGAGTAAGGTTTATACCAATGATTTCTCCTTCTTCTATCGAACCTCTCTAAATCATCTTCTGTTGGATTCAGTTCCTCCCAGCGACGTGTTGACATTGTTGTCCAGAAGACAGCTTTGTGGTATGCGTAATCATTAATGTCTCCGCTGGCAATGTAGCTTTCACTTTCAGCTCGCATCCAGTCATCAGAGGTTTTGTCTTCGAAATTCAGCAAGGTCTTCTCGACCGTTTCAGTTGGCACCATGCCCGTTGGTGGCTTGACGGCACTAGCGACAATGGCATCAAAGTCTTGGGAAAATTCAAGCTGCTCGATATCTTTGACGTCTATTAACTGTGCAGCACTTTGTTCCGTGAAGTCATTGTACAGTGCTCCTTGATCTTCGGTTTCACACTGTGCTGACGGATCTTCGTCTGACCAAAGCGGTGTTTCTTTGAGACGCTCAGCTGCCCAATGGAAACATTGCATGCAGTGTTTACGTAACCAGTTGGTAGCGTACGGATTTTTGACCGGCTAGTGCAATCGCTTAGGAGTCAAATTGTGCACTTTATGATACAAGCATGAAATTTGGCACAAGTACAGAGTTTGATGCGCCAAACAAAATTAGAAACAGACCCAACTCAGAAAATGCCCCCGAAAGCTATTTTTAGACTGGGGTACTTGACCCCAATCCCCAAAAACTTTTTTTCTATAACTCGGAAACTATTAACGATACAGAACTGAAAATGAGTACAGTTACATATTTTAATATGCTTAATACAACGAAAAACAGATCCATTCAAAAAAATTCCCCCGAAAACTATTTTAAGACTGGGGTACTTGACCCCAGCCCCAAAAATATTTTTTTCGATAACTTGCAAACTATTTCCGATACGCAACGGAAAATGAGTACAGTTACATATTTGGTATGCTTAATACAACGAAAAGCAGATCCATTCAAAAAAATTCCCCGAAAGCTATTTTTAGACTGGGGTACTTGACCCCAGCCCCAAAAGTATTATTTTCTATAACTTGCAAACTATTTCCGATACGCAACTGAAGATGAGTACAGTTACATATTTGGTATGCTTAATACAACGAACAACAGATCCATTCAAAAAAATTCCCCCGAAAGCTATTTTTAGATTGGGGTACTTGACCCCAGCCCCAAAACATTTTTCCTCTATAACTCGGAAACTATTTACAATACAGCACTGAAAATTAGCAAAGTTACATATTTGGTATGCTTAATACAACGAACAACAGATCCATTCAACGAAATTCCCCCAAAGTTATCTTTAGACATGGGTACTCGGGTGTAGCCCTCTATAGGGTTTCCAGCTCAGAAGTTATTACGATTCGAAATTCGTGTGACGTCATCAAAACGCAAAACTGATACCTTGAGTCTTAACCGTTTCGTGCATAAATCTTTCTTTTGATGTGTTCAGTGTTACTTTTAGGATAAAAGCATCATGTTCTCGATCACGTACGCTAATTTTTGTCATTTCAAATCTTAAATTATGAAGAATGCTCGTAATTTCAATTGCGATGCAGCTAGGGTTCCGAACTACTATGAATGTTGAAAAAGATGCAAAAGATAAAACATTTTCTGCTTACTTTCTCTGAGAATGGTAATATGATTGAGCTAGATAGATCTAAGCACTAAAACGTGGATCTCAAGGTAATCATATACCAAAAATAGGGGCACTGCTTACAAAAGTTGAACAGGCGCAGTTTGATACGTGGTCACTTGGTTAGGAAGAATGCTAAAAGAAAGAGGGGAACTGCCATTGAGGGTTGAGTTTCATTGCATAGACGAAACTCCATATCATCAATAGGTATGACCATTTCAGTCGACAAGATTGGCGAAAGACAAGAAGAAATTGCGCAGCCACTTGCCAGCTACTTACGATTTTTCTGAAATGAACTGGAGCGAATCTTAGCGAAGCCAATCGACCGATTCAGTTTTAGTTCAATATTTCGGCAACAAAATTTGTGCCAGAATAGGAGCCACAAGCCAGAAATATCTGTATCTGCGAACTTACCCTATAAATCCTATTTAGCCTTTTTCTTACGTTTTTTTATTATTATCATTCAGTGCTCGTCTCTGCTATTATAGGAGAACTCATCCCACAAAGCCGCACTTACAAAGTTATACATTTGTCAACGTAACAACTTGCGAACTGCGTCTCTCACCTTGAAGCTCTAAAAACGTAATCAAAATTCTTCGCAAAAGTCAATTCAAATAGCTTATCGATTACTGTTATTGTAATCTTGTATAAATCTCTGTATTATGCCTATTAAGACTGATAAAAAGTGGCACACTTCGTACTTTAGCACGAAAGTGAACGGATTTTTCTGTGTCTCAGGTGAACCGTAGTATTTGAATTCCTCCAATCCACCACCAAGCCTGGTTTCCAAACTAGCAATATCCGTGCCTATGCCTTCGCCTACTTCTATGCCTTCATCTACACCTTCGCCTGTGCCTATGCCTTGGCCTACAACAATGCCTCCATCTATACACATACACCTGTTCCTGTGCCTTCGCCAATGCCTTTGCCTTCGTCTACACCTGTGCCTATGCCTTCGCCTACACCAATGCCTACATCTACACCTACACCTGTGCCGATGGCTTTGCCTATGCCTTTGCCTTCATCTACACCTGTGCCTGTGCCTATGCCTTAGCCTAGACCTATGCCTTCACCTACACATACACCTGTTCCTGTGCCTTCGCCTATGCCTTTGCCTTCGTCTACACCTGTGCCTATGCCTTCGCCTACACCAATGCCTACATCTACACCTACACATGTGCCTATGGCTTTGCCTATGCCTTTGCCTTCGTCTACACCTGTAGCGATGCCTTCGCCTACACCTATGCCTTCATCTACACCTACACCTGTGCCTATGCCTTCGCCTATGCCTTTGCTACATCTACACCTACGCCGGTGCCTGTGCCTATGCCTTCGCCGATGCCTACACCTATACCTATGCCTTAGCCTAGGCCTATGCCTTCACCTACACCTACACTTGTTCCTATGTCTTCGCCTATGCCTTTGCCTTCATCTACACCTGTGCCTATGCCTTCGGCTACAACAATGCCTTCATCTACACATACACCTTTTCCTATGCCTTTGTCTATGCCTTTGCCTTCGTCTACACTTGTGCCTATGCCTTCGCCTACACCAATGCTTACATCTACACCTACACCTGTGCCTATGGCTTTGCCTATGCCTTTGCCTTCGTCTACACCTGTAGCGATTCCTTTGCCTAGACCTATGCCTTCATCTACACCTACACCTGTGCCTATGCCTTCGCCTATGCCTTTGCTACATCTACACCTACGCTGGTGCCTGTGTCTATGCCTTCGCCGATGCCTACACCTATACCTATGCTTTAGCCTAGACCTATGCCTTCACCTACACATACACCTGTTCCTGTGCCTTCGCCTATGCCTTTGCCTTCGTCTACACCTGTGCCTATGCCTTCGCCTACACCAATGCCTAAATCTAGATCTACACCTGTGCCTATGCCTATGCCTTCGCCTATGTCTTTGCCTATACCTATACCTGTGCCTTAACCTACACCTGTGCTTTCATCTACACCTACACTTGTTCCTATGCCTTCCCCTATGCCTTTGTCTACAACTTATCGACATAGGTGTTTGCCGTCTTCTCGAACATTTACGGCTACATAATTCAAATTAAAGACCGTCGTCATAAAAAAGTAATTCGCTCTATCTGGCTCAATCATATTACCATTCTCAGAGAAAGTAAGCAGAAAATGTTTTATCTTTTGCATCTTTTTCAACATTCATGATAGTTCGGAGCCCTAGCTGTATCGCAATTAAAATTACGAGCATTCTTCGTAATTTAAGGTTTGAAATGCAAAAATTAGCGTACGTGACCAAGAACATGATGCTTTTATCCTAAAAGTAACGCTGAACACATCAAAAGAAATATTTATGCACGAAACGGTTAAGACTCAAAATATCAGTTTTGCGTTTTGATGACGTCACACAAATTTCGAATCGTAATAACTTCTGAGTATTAAGCCAAATCGAATTGGTGTTTGATAATTTTTTGCTCCATTTCAGATGTTCTTTCTGACCATATCTTAAAAACACAAAATTCAAAAGTCAGATTTTCACTGACCGTAACTTTTCTACATCATCGATGACGTCACAACCATTGATTTGCCAGAATGTTCCCAAGTCTTAAAATGACCACCAACCACCAAAGAGTCCAAAGCTACTTTAAAATTTCCGGTTACTCAGTGTGCTAGAATGTTGCCAAAAATGCCCTGTCTAAAATCTTTGGGGGCTGGGGTCAAGTACCCCAGTCTAAAAATAGCTTTCGGGGGAATTTTTTGAATGGGTTTGTTATTCCTTGTATTAAACATATTAAAATATGTAACTGCACTAACTTTCAGCTGCGCATCGCAAATAGTTTCCAAGTTATAGAAGGAAACTCTGTGGGGGCTGGGCCCAAGTACCCCAGTCTAAAAATAGCTTTCGGGGCCATTTGCTGAGTTGGGTCTGTTTCTAATTTTGTTTGGCGCATCAAACTCTGTACTTGTGCCAAATTTCATGCTTGTATCATAAAATGCACAATTCATACCGATTTTGGTGTTTAGCGAACCCACTAGGCAGAGATTTTGTTTCGAAAACCATTATTCTTGAGCGAATGGCTTCTTCATCTACTTCGCTGAATGTTGGAATTTCGTTGCAGGTAATGTAAATTCCTGATCGATAGACCACTCTCACCGCTTCTTTGTGTTTCTGTGGGATTGCGACGTATCCACCCTGCAGGATTCTCTTGGCATCATCTGCTGTCAAGGCATCTGGAGGCCATTCATCGACAAAAAGGCACTCCGTTTCTGATGTGAGCATGCTGGCTGAAAAATGTCGATCTCTCGTGACTGAGGCCAGTTTGTCCTGTGAAATTATACCCTCATAAGGGGCAAACCAATTTGTCTTGCCAGAGTCTGGGTCTCCAACGCAACACAACTTCTTTGTTTTCTGGGGAAACTGATCTTTCAGTGCAAGCTGATACCATTTTTGCAAAAAACCGAACTAACTGGTCGTCTTTTGGCAGGCTGTTGCGCAGACTATTCACAAACAAGCTGGGATATGGTACAACATCTTCTTTAAACGTATAGCTCACATAGGCTCTTGGAGAGATGACACCAATTTTTTCGTCTGCAATTATGTTTGGGTAAAAGGACTTCTTTGAGAAACTGAAACAGACACCATAAGGCTTCACCTCAACCAAGTCGTAGTCGATTTCGATCTGTCGTATGATTTTACAGCCCTTGAATGATAGGATACTGGCCACAGGATGCAATACAGAAGTGAGGACGTTGGCCAGCTGGGTGTTGCAGAGCAATGAATGCAGGAATTCCGTCACTGTAGAAGCTTTAATGAAAGCGTATTTTCCTGAAAAAGATAAATTTTTCAGATTGATTGAGCTCTCAATTCACATGATATTTAAGTCATCAAGTTAATTGAAGAGGAATTTATAACGAATGCTAAACCGTTAACTTACCATTGGGTACTTTTTTGTAAATATATCCTCGATGGAGGCGTGCATCTAATCTTTCCATTGCTCGTTTTACGACATCTATTGCAATGCAGATTTTATCGCTCGGCTTTGCTTGCAGTTGCTGCGAGAAAGACGCATCTGATGTTGATGTTGATGACTGTGCATCGTCGGCCGTTGTCCTCTTGTCCACAAGATCGTACTCGAAATTGGTGTACTTGATTTGATTGAGAGCTTTTATGAATGCTTCTCCAAATTCTCTTTTGCATTTTTCAGTCATAGTTATTCGTACTGGCTTGAATCCGAACTCTGCAGTTGGTTGAACCTAGAATAAATTGGAAGGGTTTACATCTGTATAAATAATCTGAGTTGATTAAAAGTGAGAATTAATGCTGATTTTTTTAAACACATAGATCATAAGTATTACCTCACAATTCGGGACTCGCACTCCAGTTGAAACATGAATGTACGATGATGTGTACTGTTGCGCTCCATCTTTGGCTAGCTGTTCGGCGTAATAGGACTTGTGGTCTTTCAAGGCTTGACATAACGTCGCTGTGTAGTAACTTGCCGTGTTTTCTCGTTTTCGAGCTTGTATCGGTCGACAGTTCTGAATCTCCAGTCCGGATGTCAGCATGACTTGAATCACTTTCTTCTCCATATCCTTTAGGCTGTGCTGTGGTACATCGACAACAATCCAAAAACTTATTCCCGGCTTGGTTTCTGAGTCATCACTGTCCGATTTATCTGAATCGTTTCCAACATTTTCTTCATTGTCATCTTGATTTTCCTGCCTCGCCGTCTTCTCAGTAGCCCCTCGTGTGTTACTTTTTCCTGCTTTTACCTCTATGCCTGTTATGCATGTCCAGACGATCAACGTATCCGGCTGATTTCGCAATAGAATCTCTAGTTGTCTTCTCTTCATTGCAATAAGACATTTTGCGAGTTCTTCATCTTTTTTCCTGGCATTCCAAAGAGCTCTCACACTGATTACCGAATAAGACTTTGCCACGACAGGCACGACAAAATTCTCCAGAGCCTGTGACAGAGTTTTCGACCCAAGACGTCTAGCTGGCCTCTGTGAAGCCATTTACCTATTTCAACTCTATATGTTTTTACCTATTTACACTTAATACACCAACCTTTAAACTACATCAACTCCTTTGCTTCTTGTATGAATCGATGAACATTTACCTGGATATATATATATATATATATATATATATATATATATATATATAATATATAATATATATAATATGACAAGTATTATATGAAACGATTGCGAAAAGCTTCGAGACTTTTGTCAATTGACTGGCATATCTCTTCATATTTACAGCTTGTAAAAGCTGGATTGGTCCTTGGCTTATTTGGAGGAACACCAAGGTGTTCAGATGACAAAGTACGTTTTATTATGCCAATTACATTTTATCTTTTTGTAATCTTAAAGCAATGAATACACAATTAGGGGACAAAAAGTACTATTTTCAGCTAAATATATCAAGAGTTCTCTACGAAAGCAGCGATGCAAGAACCTCTTCTCTTATCTTTAGATATAAAATTTCATGGTTTTCCGAGACAAAATGGTTGTTTACCGTTAACATTTTCGTTTAAAGTGCACTTCCAGAGCAGATAAATTGGATTGAAATTTTAATAATGCTTTTAGGTGAGTAATATTTGAAGCTGCTGAATTAGTAGCTACGAAAAAATTGTCATTTACAGCAGTCTTCAATTATGCAGGAAAATTCGCATTTTTCAAAACTATTGTTGCCGTGAAGTAGTTCAAATTATTATTCAAGCCAGTTCCTGACTTTTGTGAAAGAGGAAATGAAAAATTAGCACCATACCCTCCTTTGTGTCTTACCAAAGTTACTCATTTAAAATTGTTAATAACATGTCAACCCCATGCATTGTCTCTTCAAGTACTTGTTCCCTGAAAAATTTAACGGTCAACACGTTTGGACTAGCTTCACCCAAAACACCATAAAATTTTCTATTAAAAGATACGAGAAGTTGTTTTTGAAGCTTGACGTTGTTTTTGACTTTTCTACTTTTCTTTATTACTCATAGAGTCAGATTCCAATGAGAAGTGACCCACATGTCCTCACTGTTGGAGATCCAGGACTGGGAAAAAGTCAGGTGAGGACTCAGAAATTTCTAGGATGCATAATATCTTTATTTAAATTTAATTTACTGAATTTTCAATTTTCAGCTCGCAAGGCCGGCCTTTTGACCACAGATACGTTAATATTTATCAAAGTGTTAAAACTGAACTATCATGTATATTTGCAATATTTAAGCGTGTGCTTCTGTTGTTGTCTGAAGGTTTTCAATATCGCACTTCATCGTGGTGCAACTACGTTTTATTCAGCCACTTAACATTAAATTTATATTTTAGATGTTACAAGCGGTAGCGAATGCAGCTCCAAGAGGTGTCTTTGTTTGTGGAAATACAACTACTACATCAGGACTTACTGTATGCTGAGCATATTCTTATATCTAACTTATTTAACGCAATATTAACGCACATTCCATACCTGAATAGACTTTAGCATGTACTCGCGTTGTAAACATTATTGTCGCTTAGAAAAATTATATTCATTAATATTCTATAATTTCAGGTGACACTGTCTAAGGAATGTGGCTCGGGAGATTATGCCTTAGAAGCTGGAGCACTGGTGTTAGCTGACCAAGGTAAAGCAAGTTTCTTCCTTTAAATTTCTTTCCATTCTAGTTTAGAGAACTAAAATGACTGACTTCGAGCGCGATATCACTACAAGTGTTACGACACATTTCATCAAGTTTGTTGTTTGCACTCTTTCATGTTAATATCTTTCTAGCATGTAATTAATAAACGGTTTGAATTTTCTGCCTTAAGTTTCCTAAAACTCGTATGAAAATGCATCTCCTTGGTTGCATGTCAAGGCCACAGTTTTATCCTAACAAAACATGGCGATTACGTTCTTTCCTCGTCTTCGCCACTGATACTATGAGTTCATCATTATTTACCGTTAGCGTGAAATATTTTCTAGACTTCTTAGCAATTCTGAATTTTTGCGAGGTTCTTTATCAGGCAATAGGAAACAAAATAGATGCATAATCAACAGAATCTTTAACTGCAACTTCAAAAAAATATTTCCGTTTTCCTACAGATACATAAGATGATCAAAAATGATAGAAATTACATTTCTAGTTTTGAGTGGGTTTAACCTCATTTATATTTCTTAAATGTAGCTCTTCATCATGTTTAAGAGAAAAAATGGGTCTCTATGGTGAACTAAAAGCCCTACAAGATCCTTACCATCATCATTTTGGCTATGAATTTCACATTTTTATTCATCTTATTCATCTGTGATTTTGACTACTGCTTTTAAGATCGAGTTAATTATTTTTTCATCTTTAGTAACTGAATATCAATTAGGAATTAGTCGAAGCAATTTTTTAAATGTTTTTAAACAGGTATTTTCATCGTTTTATAAAATTTTGATCGTTGAATATTAAGGTTGCTGCTGTATTGATGAATTCGACAAGATGGGAAATCAGCATCAAGCTCTGCTGGAAGCCATGGTATACTGCAATTAATCATGTTTTCAATATTGCTTATAAGGTAACTAATTTATAGTATCATTCTTCATTAGCTGAAGATGTCCTTGATCTTTGGTTTGTTTATTTGTTGTTTTTAGGAGCAACAGAACATTAGCATTGCAAAAGCAGGCATTGTTTGCAGGTATGTCAACCATTCAATCCCCTGAATTCAAATGATAATTGCCAATTTGTTTTCTCTGATTTCCCTTATTTCCCTGATATCCTTTTCTAAACATGCTGAAAATCATAAATCTACAGTAATCTCACCGCATATTACGCCCGTCTGCTAACATTTAGAAATCGCAAGCAAATAATTGACAAATTTAGGAAATATCTCTGCCAACCTACCTTAAATATACGACTTATCAAATATTTAAAACAAAAATAAAATGACCAATTATTTGTTACTGTTAAGCAATTTGTAATTTTGTTACTACGAAAACAATGTCCGATGATGATGCAGCATAGAAACTTTAGACAGATATTGCATTTTAAGCTTTGCTAATTATTGACTTGTAGACTTTTCATGTGATTGTTTTTGTTTTAGTTTGCCAGCTCGAACGTCCATAATTGCAGCCGCGAATCCTGTTGCAGGACATTATAACAAAGCAAAGACTATATCTGAAAATCTGAAGTAAGATGAGTTTAGCAGGACAAAATTCCCTATAACTTTTAAGTAATTAGGTATAAGATGTCAAAATATATGATAACATGTAACTTGCAAATTGAAAGACATTTAAGTTCAGAATAAGTCGTTTTTTGCTTTTTAATGCGATTTTTGGTATTGATGAAATAAAACTCAGCTGAAACTCAGGTTTACGATAAGCTGAGGTAGATCCTTATTTAGTCGAATCAAGTCTGCTGATCATCTCCAACTTTTTCTTTTTTGGAATAACTTTCATTTAGAACGCAAGATTGGTTCACAGCTTTACTGAGTTCTCTGATAGCTACCTGTGATAAACTCATAAATAACTGTATCTGCATCTGCACTCTCTTTCAGTATATAGCTAAATATGATGTCCCTCGTTTTTCTTCTAGATTAAACAGTGCCTTACTTTCAAGATTCGACCTGGTAAAGAATCTATTGAATTCCTTTTCATCCTACCCCTTCGTTATGATTATTCAGCTATAAACGAGTTTTATCATCTGAATTTAGGACTTTTGTTGTAAAACTATTATTTTTTTCAGGTGTTTATTCTTCTGGATAAACCCGACGAGGTTGGTTAAATTTAATATTATACGAAACGTATTTGATAATGTCACATTGCTGTACTATTCCTTTCATGACACTAGAAGCAATAATATCATTGGTGGACAATAGAATTGCATCACCTAGTTGAATATGATACTCTGAAGCCATTAAAAATATAAAGAGGTCATGTGGCCATGTTCCCACTAAAATTAGGTGGCATAAAACGTCATTTCATTCACCTTCACATAAAGATAAATTTGCTGACGTATAACGGATTGATATTTGAAAAAGAAAAAGAACACAAAAAATGAGGTGCTGTGACTTCGTAAACCAACGGAATGTTTTTACGACTAATTATTAATAAGAAATTTTGACAAGATAAAATACTTATTTAAATGAAAATATATGAAATATTATATTATATTTTGCTTTCAAACTTGAAGTTTGGTATTATGAAAATATTAAGTGAAAATATTCAATTTACTCTGATTTAAAGCCTGAGTCTGGAAGCTTTGCTTACGTAATTAAGGTTTTGCTAAAAGTTTGTCTTCTACGAAGGAAACGAAGATTAAGGTGTTGCTTATGATAACATTTCTTTATGATCAGATTCTACACTTTGGCTCACCAAGTGTAGATTGAATTTTAACAAATAGCTTCATAAAATAGAATATACAGGCATATGGCATCTCAAGTGATTGACAGAATCCGTGATCCTCTGTTAGCGCTGCATGCCAGTTCAGCTCTTGAGGTTTTTTTTTAAACGCCTAGAGTGTCTTTTGAAGGGGCTTGTTTTTCCATTATGTACCCCTCTGACTTACTCACGAGACAGGTTGGAGTCGGAGGTCCTCCTCCAGTCTAGCTGCACTGATATATGGTGCAACTAGTCTTAAGTCTACTGGTCGTATTTTTATTGGTTTCCTTACATCTCTATTGAGAAAATGCTAAATCAAATGGTTGAAAGCCCATTTGCAGCCTCTTAGTGCACTTAATGTCGGTATTGCTCTGTTGCAACCCTTTGGTGCTGTTTAATAGACTATCTGTGTCTCCAGGTTGCAGTGATCCTTGCTCAAACTTTGGTATCTCGATGACGTTGTTTGAGCATCACAAGGAATGCAGCAGCAATCGTTGCAATAGCTTCACATTTAACAATAAAGCTTCTGTTTGACCATGATCGCTGAATATTGCTCATCTTTATTTTCCCAACTATTCAGTTGATGTGAGGTTGAATTCCAAAGATTGATTTTTATAAACTCGCTGAGTGATGTCATATTTTCTTGTAGCTTGTAGTTTTCAAAAGATAATGTAATATTCTCTTGTAGCTTCTTGACTGTATCATATCTGAACATGTAATGGCTATGCATTCGGGAAAACAAAGGTATTTGCTTGTTGAAAATATTATAAACGCTTTTTCATTAATTGATGCTGTATATGCAAAATGACCCCCCAAGTCCTGCTTAGGCTTGCTCCTGGTATTGTTCGTTTTTTATTAAATTAATTTATCGTACTCAATATCAATTTTGTATGTGCTGTCTCCGTTAAACTCTTATTGTAAGATTGTCATCATGATGTTTACAATTTTTGAAATCTTCACTTATGTTTAACATTTTCTAGCGCACCTCCTACAAAAGAACACTCCAATGAGGTAATACCAAAGATTTGATTCTTTTGCCTTCTACCACAAGTTTGTTCTAAACTTTCATTGAAATTGATCAGATTTCATCTGATTTAAATAAGTAACAATATTGTAAAGGGTTTCGTTCCAGGTGATTCAATTCAATAGCTTTACTGCTATTATGCTCTTATATTGGTCAACAAATTACTTATTAGCATAGCTCGGTTAGCGAATTTAGTGTGAAATCTTTTTCTATTGGACTCCTATAAAATTCTGGTTTACTTATCGACAATTTTGGTGCTTCCTACTTGCCCTGCAGAAACGATTCTAGGTCAGTAACCAGAACTGAATGGAGTTTCGTATGAGAAATTTGCAGCATGTCTGCCAACATCTTGCCATTGTGGACAAATCGAGATGTTCACTGCAACTCGTTTCCTCCATATGAGCAAAAATATCATGTTAGTGTTGGAATAGGATACTGAAGAAAACAACACAGAATACTCATACCAGTAATTTGCTTGTTTGCATCCTTAAGAACACCCCCTTATTTGTTCGTGCTGTAGTTTACATATCCGGTTTTAAATAAATAAAAAACATTTCAGAAAATCCCAGAAACTCCTGATCCATCAAAAGAGCAATGGGATGCTGATAAACCCTTATGTGAAAGATTAAAAGTAAGTATACGAATATAAATTGTCACACATTTGCTTGAACGTCGAATGTTTATTTCTCTCGTTTGACGTTAAGACGTTGGTTTCTTTACTCTACAGGTGTTAAAAAATGAGAAGTTTGATTCTTTGCCTATTCCCCTTCTTCGAAAGGTAGGACATAATAAACTTTCACTAATTTGTCTTTATTATTGAGCATTAACCTTTCTCACAGGCACGCTAGTCCTATATTACTAATATGCTTAAATGCAAATCAGGTTGCCCCATTGTTATGGCCCTTTGTTCGATTGAACAAGAAAGGCTTTTTCCCTGGGCCACCTAGAGATGTGCTTCCTTCTTTAATCGATCCCGTTTCTGGCCGGACACTGTTTAAAGATTTTGCTAAGCGTTTTGAAACTTATAAGTTGGTTAAAATTTCAATTTTCTCTCGGCTCAAAAAAGTTTTGATTTTGATGGCGGCCATCTATTATGTTCCTTTCGCCACATGTACATTGAATCTTTTGCGTGCAACTCTCAGGGGTTTGTTTGTTCAATGACTTGCGACTTTAAAAGCCTGGATTCCATATAAAATCATGCAACTATCGCACAATCGTGAGACGTGAGAATTTCTTTTCGCGCGATTATCGCACGACCATAAATACAAATTGTGACGTTTTTGTCGTAGCAGAGCGTTCACGATTACATTTCAACGATTAAGTTGTGAGGCAGTCTTTCTTGCAAGATATTTTGAGATATGAAAATGAAACACGCTTTCCAGACAATGGATACATTTCCCAACGGTATATTTATTGGAAGCGTGCGATTGTGTCTTATCTCTCAACTTCACGCTTAAATACAATACTACAGTACTGTTGTCAACAAAAAAGGCTATTCCGATTCAAACAATGTAAAAGCTTTTTATGTCAACAAAAGTCCCAAGACGAAAGTAGAATTGTAAGAGTTAAGAATAAAATTTGAAAGAACGTGAGAGTTTCTGGTTATTTTTCAAGGATTTTCTGCCACTAAATAAATGATTCGAGGTAAATTGGACATTTCTGAGTGGTTTTGGGTGCTTTTCGTCAAGTTATGGTTCGTTTTGAGTGCTTTTGGCTGGTTTTGGGCGATTTTGGGTTGTTTCGCGTTTTTGGTAAGTGCGTTTTTACGTTTTCAGGGGTCAAAGGACACTAGGAGACTGTAGGCCTAATTCATTTTGCAATTTACTCATATTCTTTCCGTTTCAAGAAGAGTTCTTGCTTTGATTATTTCCATAAATCGCCAGGCTAAACTTTGTGTTTACTGTTTCAGTGCATTTGAAACACTATTAAGAGGCCATAAATTTTTCGGGTTTCAAGTTGAATGTTCCTTTGAAAATTCAGAGCACAAACACACAAAATGAAAATCGTCCCGATATAGTGAGATACTTATAGTTCATGAAGGACATTTAAAGTTTGCGATGAGAAAGGGATAGGATTTCGAATTTACGCAGCAGTAACACTACTAATTTTGCGTCTTAAGTTGACACAAAAGCGTTGGCAATATTCTCAGTAGATCTGGCAATTCGGTGACAAAAAAATTCATTAAGCATTTACCATACTGTCGAACTGTTAGACTTTCATTTAGGCTCTTAATGATAGGATTTTCGAGTGCAGATAGGGTATAGAAACGTTGCATTAGAATTCAAGTGGATGGAACACAGTCAGAGATACCCTTAACCTCCGTGACTCACTGGCTGACATTCAGCTTTCATATTATAATGATGATGATGATGATGATGATGATGATGATCATGATGATGATGATGATGACATGAAGATAATGATGATTGTGATGATGATGATGATTATTATTATTATCATTATTATTATTATTATGATTTTGAAGGCATGATGATGATAATGATAATGATGATGATGATGATGATGATTTGATGATGATGATGATGATTATGATTATGATGATTAATATGATGATGGTAATGATGATGAGGATGAGGATGATTCTAATGGTGATCATAATGTTACGGTGATGATAACTATGATGATGATGATGATGATAATAATGCCCTTTTTTGACCACAGTTTAATACCCTATTATCAATTCACTTATGTGTTTAGCATTAGACTAGCTTTTTAACTTGACGCCCGCGATGCGGGCGACATTTTTACCTTGACACCCGCGATGCGGGTGAGTTTCTATGACACCCGCGATGCGGGTGAATATTAGTACCAGATTAGCCTTGGAAAGACAAGATACCACTCAGCTGCCTTTTAACTTGCTGCATTTTAACTTGCAGCCTTCTGAACTTTCGCTAGAGTCCGGGGAGGTTAGCTCCCCATGGCATCCCACAACCTCCCCGGACTCTAGCGAAAGTTCAGAAGGCTGCAAGTTAAAATGCAGCAAGTTAAAAGGCAGCTGAGTGGTATCTTGTCTTTCCAAGGCTAATCTGGTACTAATATTAACCCGCATCGCGGGTGTCAAGGTAAAAACTCACCCGCATCGCGGGTGTCAAGGTATATTATCCTAATATAAGCATACAAAATATGACACCATTTCACTGCCTTTGGCTTACTATTTTCTTAACAGTTATTTTATATTGTGTCTTATTCGAATGTTTTATTAGATATTTTATGTTGTCTTATTCGAATAAAGTAGACTAATGCTTGTGCAGAAAGGATTGGCATGAACCGAAAATGCGAGGATTAGTATGGAGACTTGATACTGTGAAAGGAAATGGTGCTGATGAATCATAAGTGATGTTAGCGTAGTTAAAAGCAGAAGAATTAATTACCTGAAAATAACTTAGCCCGAGTGGGGAAAGGCCAAAGGATTACGACACTTTTGTTAAATAAACAATGGTTTCTTCACTGTACACTTTACAGTAACATCCTTAGAAAAATATTCTGTTTGATGCAGAATTTACAATCCATTTCCCTGTTTTACAACTAATATGCGTCCCATATTAAACAATGAACATTCGCATAGGCATAAAAATCTGACTGTCCTTTTATATAATATGCTGCAATTCTAAAATCTAGAATAAAGATTCAGTATAATTTTATACCAATATGATGTAAAATATATATATAGTACAAGATTTTTCCACAAGTGGCATACCACAATAGATGGGATTCCAACCTGGACTGCATGATCAGAGAGCCAACAACATTTCCAACTGAGCTATAGAGCTCAATGAAATCGCTGAGTAACTCTTTGAGTCATACA
Organism: Chrysaora quinquecirrha; assembly: GCA_014526335.1. Lineage (NCBI taxonomy): Eukaryota > Metazoa > Cnidaria > Scyphozoa > Semaeostomeae > Pelagiidae > Chrysaora > Chrysaora quinquecirrha. The sequence goes on from JACTAT010000037.1 coordinate 10,529,751, forward strand.
GCCCAAGGCTCCCCTCCGTTTGAATTTTGTGTTTCAGCTATGTTGAGCCTTCTTTAGCACCATACATATTTGTACATATTTTTCATGAATGGCGAACACTAGGATAAATCTATCCTAGTGTTCGCCATCCATGAAAAATATATATAGTACAAGATGTATCACAAATTAAAGTAAGATTGTAACAATGACCAATAAAACTTTGGTAAAGTCGTTTTGTATTCTTATCTCCCTATCATATTGACGTTAATTAATGGTTCTCTTTTTCAGATTATCGTCCTTTTGATCAATTTAGCTAATGCGTTTATATCAGTCTTGCTTTAATATTATCTCTTGTTTTATTTTCTTAAATCTTAGTATATTGCATATGCAAGAAAATATGTTCATCCAAAGCTGTCCGAGGAGGCTGCCAATGTACTTCAGGTAACAACCGAAATACCGTGTTTCCTTCAACAAAGTTTTAGTTTTTAATGAATTTGAAGTGGCATTTATTAGAGCGCATTTCTTAATAAGTTATCGAAACAATTTACTGAGGTTTTTCATAATGAGAAAGATTAACAGAAATTTTTTCATTTCGGAATATTTAATGGATCGTTTTAAAGTAAATATAGATGCAGATATGTATAAACTTCAGAAGGAAGAAATTAATAATAATGTTGAAATTGTTCCGTTTTTGTCACACTGAACTTAAAAAAGTAGACTTGATAGTTTAGGACCTCCTATTCCTTTTACCTTTTAAGCCCTTGATCACTTGAGCACAGAAACCTGAGGCTTTTCCGTTGTTTATTTTTCTGCATAACGGCAGTAAAGTTAACACAAATAAATTTCTCCTTGTTTTTTTTCTGATTTTTCATGCATCCTAATCACCATTCCCCAAAGACACTGAAAGGAATCATAACAAAAGTCCTTGACAAGAGCAATGATATATTTGATACATTTGGAAGCAAACAAATATGGCGCGCCAAACCGGCCAAAAATATAACTTTTTCTGACAGCAATTTTATATATTTTTCTGCACGACTTTATATTTTTGTTGCACGACTTTACAACTTTGCAGACAGAACAATATTTGTGCTCGATGATTATCAACTTTTGCTGACAGCAAAAAGTTTTACGTTTTTTACTGTCAGTAAAAGTTATTTCGCTGTCAGCAAAAGTTATATCTTTTTCAATTTCAACCTGTCAATCAATCAATCAAAAATGTTCACGGGGTTTATATGACAAAGCCTTTGTGGTTTATGGAGCGATTCTCAGCGAATACTCCTTTAGCCTCCTACCTCGCACGTTTATAGATTGTTAGTGGTATTTGTAACAAGATGGGAGGAAAAGAGGAAGAAGCTGGTGGATAATTAACACGGAATAGAGTATACACTCTCTTTATGAGCAACTGGCCAATAAGAACCAATTAGGGCTGACATTTGTTAATCTTTTTAGATAGCTTTCTCTACACTGTATAGACTACATATACAGTACATCATAGCAAACTTGACAATTCCCGGGTATGTGCCGCCCATACATACATATGGGTGGGTGGGTTTTTGGCCCAGAAATTCTGTTAACATGGTTGATTTAAAAAAAATCATCATATAACAGGGGGTAAATCGAAAAAATGGAAAAATCGCTTTAATTCGAGTTAGTAGAATAACGTGCTGATATCTTATCGCCTTGTTGCAGATGTTTGCAGTGCAATTTCAAGCGATACACTCATTTTTTTTGCAAGAAACTATGCTCTGAGCCATATAGTAGAGTTTTTTAAACTTTGAGCACAATTGGTAAGGTAATCGTAGCAGCACCTTTCCGCCCATCATCGATAGGTCATGTACCCCTGGGGTGAAGAAAGAGCTCTTCTGGCGATTTGACAAGAAAGGAGACCAGATCACCTCAACTCAATTATTAGGTATCCTAGGCCTGTATCCGCCTTCCTCCAGCATCTATTCCTTAACTCGTTGCTGCAGCTTTTCCTACGATTTGTAGAGGGAATAAACCTACTATTAGGCCATATGAATAAAATGCTTTGATTTGAGTAGGTTGCAAAGGAGTGGCCAAACTGCAGTGATGGTGGCCTCAGCGCAGTGACGTCATAATCAGTGACGTCATCAGGTCGCGCTATAGTGCGACGGTTTTTATGAATATATTATGCTGGTTTCTCCAACCTCGTTTTCAAGAGTCTCACAGGGGTATCATCAGTGACGTCATCAGATCGCGCTATAGTGCAACGGTTTAATCTAGCGCGATGGTTTCTCCAACCTCCAACTTCGTTCCCAAGGATATCTGTTGTTGTTGTTGTTATCTCAAACCTCAACAGATACCCTTGGGACCGGCTTTCAAAAGTTTTTGGCTTGGAATAATTAGCATAAATTATGTAAATGATTGCAGCAGTGGCCACAGCTCTTCAACTCGTCAATGAGTTTGAGACGCAGCAAAATGTTTTCGTTCGGTTGCACTTGCTTTCAACGATTCATTTCAAACAAAATAAAAAATAAATGCTTCAGAGGAATCAGAAGACAGAATGTTGAAGAAATATCTTAGAAATTCATGTTAGCAAGCTCTTGCTGTTGTTAGAAGTTATCAAGTTTGTTTATACTCGGGTTTATACTGAAAGTTTTATTGAGAGCTTCTACCGAGTTTTTACAAAAGCCATGAACTTGTATTACGTGAAGAATGAAGATTTTCGCTCATTATTGCTAGATACATTACTGCAGTGCCTTCCTATGCATTTCAGGTCAGAGCAATTTATTTAAGCCGGTAACTTTTTCTTCTTGAAGATTCAAGTTGAATCATAAATATTTGCTGCAGAGAAGTTTGCTTTGCGATGCGTGAGCGTCAATGAGAATTCTCCACTTTTGAAGTTTTGTGCAACAAAATAAATGTTACAAAAAGCGACAAAAAGTTATTGCCGCTCAAATTTAAACAAACTTTTTTTCGAAAGTGCAAATTTTAAACTATTTCAGTTCATTTCGGCTTTCTTGAAAATTATTTTTCCTTTATCTTTTGCTGCTCAAAATTTTACCGCGGTAAATGCAAGTTTGTTTTCTTCAAATCTTCTGTATTTTTGCCGTGGAGATGTTAAACTGCAGCTATAATTTGCCTTCATCATTCCTTGTCTGTCTATTCTTTATATCCTAGTTCAAAGCAATAACATTTTAGCTGCTTTCTTTGTCATTTAGGAGTGGAAAAGCCCCGGGTTTGTTTTGAAATTTCTTTCATCAGGTCGAACGCCATTGGCGACTTTCTAATTTATGCGGACAACAAAATTTCTATTGTTCGGTCTTAGCCAATCAGAATGCAGAACAGCCAAACCGGTTCCAGGGTCAAATGTGGAAGGTTCTATTTGCCCTGGGTACGAGGTTGCTCCAACCTCAAGAGTTCTTACAATCCTTGCATGAAACCGCTAGCCTCGTTTCCGATTTAACAATCTAGAAGTTTCCAGAATGTTCCAGAACATCTCTAAGAATCCTACAATCTGATTAGCTAGAACTTTCTAGAAGTTTCTAGAAGTTTCCAGAAATCCTACAATCTGATTGATTAATTATGATGGCGTAATAATAAATCGAACGCGACGTTCGAATCGTTTATTAAATAAAATAGCATAATAATCCTGCAATCTGATTGGCTAGAACTTTCTAGAAGTTTCCAGAATGTTCTAGAAGATGCTAGAACCGAGAAATCTTACAATCTGATTGGTTTATACTCAAAACCGGTTTAAACCGGTTTGTTATGGATTTCATCATGATGGTGTAATAATTCGAACGTCACCTTCGAATCCATGGCTTATGATAGCCTTATATTGTTTATACGCAAAAGTATTATCTAAACATTACAATATATTACCTATATACTCTATAGATAATAGCAATTTATTTATAGCATCGTTTTCAAAGAATGTTCACACAGAAACAAGATTATATTTCTAACAGACAACTAATAAAGAATAATTTCTAAACATTTTTTAAGTATAGCTATTTCTAGCTATTTCCATAGTATGGGAATAATCGAGTACTAGCATATTCAACTTCTTTCACACCAGCATCCTCAGAATTACTAGCTTCCTCTTCTTCATCATTCTTTGCTTGACGTATGATGAGATATTTTCTTTTTTCAATGGCATAATCTAAGGCCTCTTGCATATCCATACCATCTTCCTTTTGTGCTTTTCGCATCGTTGCTATGACTGCAGTCACAACAGCATCATTTTCAAAACTTCTATTATATAAAAATTTACGCCTGAAGACTTGCAGTATGTTTTCATCTTTATCAACTTCCCTACGCATTGAAGGCCATACATTCCCTAAAGGAAGATCCTCCTCAGTGTTGACAGTTTCATCATCATCATGGTCACTTTCAGCTTCTATCTCATCATCATCTGAGTCAGACTCTTCACTACTCTCCTCATGCATCTCTTCTTCATGTCGCTTAACATTACTTTTAAACTTGGAAGAGAATTCACAATGATCACATTTATACTGATTCATGATTAGCTGTTTGCTTATAATTGTCGACTACCACTTAAACACCTGAGTCCTAGAGCATAAACTCGCTTGAATTTATAGACTGATTCCTCCATTCAATATGATGCGGGAAAAGGAAGTCCGCACTTGCGCAGGAAGGTTGTTTCAAATCAAACCATACCTTATCCTTAACTAATCATCTCTTAATCATACTGACTAATCATACCTAATCCATAGTTAATCATTACTGATCCTTAACTAATCATTATTTCATCCTTGCTGATCCTAACCTAATCCTTACTGATCCTTAACTAATCATTACCTGATCCTCACTAATCATTACTGATCCTTAACTAATGATTACCTGATCCTCACTAATCATTACTGATCCTCACTCATCCTTAGCTGATCCTTACTGATCCTAACCTAATCCTTACTGATCCTCACTAATCATTACCTGATCCTCACTCATCCTTGGCTGATCCTTACTGATCCTAACCTAATCCTTACTGATCCTCACTAATCATTACCTGATCCTCACTAATCCTTAGCTGATCCTTACTGATCCTTAACATATCATTACTGATCCTTAGCTGATCCTCACTGATCCTTACCGATCCTTACCGATCCTTAACTAATCATTACTGATCCTCGCCCTGATCCTCACTAATCATTACTGATCCTCACTAATCATTACTGATCCTTAGCTGATCCTCACTGATCCTTACCGATCCTTACCGATCCTTAACTAATCATTACTGATCCTCGCCCTGATCCTCACTAATCATTACTGATCCTCACTAATCATTACTGATCCTTAGCTGATCCTTACTGATCCTTAACAAATCATTACTGATCCTTAGCTGATCCTCACTGATCCTTACCGATCCTTACCGATCCTTAACTAATCATTACTGATCCTCGCCCTGATCCTCACTAATCATTACTGATCCTCACTAATCATTACTGATCCTTAGCTGATCCTTACTGATCCTCACTGATCCTTACTTATCCTTACCGATCCTCACTAATCATTACTGATCCTTAACTAATGATTACCTGATCCTCACTAATCATTACTGATCCTCACCCATCCTTAGCTGATCCTTACTGATCCTAACCTAATCCTTACTGATCCTCACTAATCATTACCTGATCCTCACTAATCCTTAGCTGATCATTACTGATCCTTAACTAATCATTACTGATCCTGGGCTGATCCTTACTGATTCTTAACTAATGATTACCTGATCCTCACTAATCATTACTGATCCTCACTCATCCTTAGCTGATCCTTACTGATCCTAACCTAATCCTTACTGATCCTGACTAATCATTACCTGATCCTCACTAATCCTTAGCTGATCATTACCTGATCCTTAGCTAATCATTACTGATCCTGAGCTAATCTTTACTGATCATTGCTGATCCTTGCTGATCCTGAGCTGATCCTTAATGATCCTTAGCTAATCATTACTGATCCTCAACTAATCCTCCTAATACTTTACTAGCTATTTGAGCCAATGAAGTTGTAATGTTCTAGAATCTCTGATTCAAGACATTGCTCATTGGGTTAAAATAGCTAGTTAAGTATTAGGAGGATTAGTTGAGGATCAGTAATGATTAGCTAAGGATCAGTAAGGATTAGTTAAGGATCAGTAAGGATTAGCTAAGGATCAGTAATGATTAGTGAGGATCAGGGCGAGGATCAGGTAATGATTAGTGAGGATCAGTAAGGATTAGTGAGGATCAGTAAGGATCAGCCCAGGATCTGTAAGGATTAGCTAAGGATCAGTAAGGATTAGTGAGGATCAGGTAATGATTAGTTAAGCATCAGTAATGATTAGTTAAGGATCAGTAAGGATCAGCCGAGGATCAGTAATGATTAGTGAGGATCAGGTAATGATTAGTTAAGGATCAGTAATGATCAGTAATGATTAGTGAGGATCAGTAAGGATTAGTGAGGATCAGTAAGGATCAGCCCAGGATCAGTAATGATTAGTTAAGGATCAGTAAGGATTAGTTAAGGATCAGTTATGATCAGTAATAATTAGTGAGGATTAGTTAAGGATCAGTATTGATTAGCTTAGGATCAGGTAATGATCAGTAATGATCAGGTAATGATTAGTTAAGGATCAGTAATGATTAAGCAATGATTAGGTTAGGATCAGTAAGGATTAGCTAAGGATCAGTAAGGATTAGCTAAGGATCATTAAGGATCAGCTCAGGATCAGCAAGGATCAGCAATGATCAGTAAAGATTAGCTCAGGATCAGTAATGATTAGCTAAGGATAAGGTAATGATCAGTAAGGATCAGTAATGATTTGTTAAGGATCAGTAAGGATCAGCTAAGGATTAGTGAGGATCAGGTAATGATTAGTGAGGATCAGTAAGGATTAGGTTAGGATCAGTAAGGATCAGCTAAGGATGAGTGAGGATCAGTAATGATTAGTGAGGATCAGGTAATCATTAGTTAAGGATCAGTAATGATTAGTGAGGATCGGTAAGGATCAGTAAGAATCAGTGAGGATCAGCTCAGGATCAGTAATAATTTGTTAAGGATCAGTAATGATCAGTAAGGATAAGTGAGGATCAGTAAGGATCAGTAAGGATCAGTAAGGATCAGCTAAGGATCAGTAATGATTAGGGAGGATCAGTAATGATTAGTGAGGATCAGGGCGAGGATCAGTAATGATTAGTTAAGGATCGGTAAGGATCAGTAAGGATCAGTGAGGATCAGCTAAGGATCAGTAATGATCAGCTAAGGATCAGTAATGATTAGTGAGGATCAGGTAATCATTAGTTAAGGATCAGTAATGATTAGTGAGGATCGGTAAGGATCAGTAAGGATTAGTGAGGATCAGCTAAGGATCAGTAATGATTTGTTGAGGATCAGTAATGATCAGTAAGGATCAGTGAGGATCAGTAAGGATCAGTAAGGATCAGTAAGGATCAGCTAAGGATCATTAATGATTAGTGAGGATCAGTAATGATTAGTGAGGATCAGGACGAGGATCAGGTAATGATTAGTTAAGGATCAGTAAGGTTTAGTTAAGGATCAGTAAGGTTCAGCCGAGGATCAGTAGGGATCAGTAAGGATCAGTAAGGATTAGTTAAGGATCAGTATTGATTAGCTTAGGATCAGGTAATGATCAGTAATGATCAGGTAATGATTAGTTAAGGATCAGTAATGATTTAGCAATGATTAGGTTAGGATCAGTAAGGATTAGCTAAGGATCAGTAAGGATTAGCTAAGGATCATTAAGGATCAGCTCAGGATCAGCAAGGATCAGCAATGATCAGTAAAGATTAGCTCAGGATCAGTAATGATTAGCTAAGGATCAGGTAATGATCAGCTAAGGATTAGTGAGGATCAGGTAATGATTAGTCAGGATCAGTAAGGATTAGGTTAGGATCAGTAAGGATCAGCTAAGGATGAGTGAGGATCAGTAATGATTAGTGAGGATCAGGTAATCATTTGTTAAGGATCAGTAAGGATCAGCCCAGGATCAGTAATGATTAGTTAAGGATCAGTAATGATCAGCTAAGGATTAGTGAGGATCAGGTAATGATTAGTGAGGATCAGTAAGGATTAGGTTAGGATCAGTAAGGATCAGCTAAGGATGAGTGAGGATCAGTAATGATTAGTGAGGATCAGGTAATCATTAGTTAAGGATCAGTAATGATTAGTGAGGATCGGTAAGGATCAGTAAGGATCAGTGAGGATCAGCTAAGAATCAGTAATGATTTGTTAAGGATCAGTAATGATCAGTAAGGATAAGTGAGGATTAGTAAGGATCAGTAAGGATCAGTAAGGATCAGCTAAGGATCAGTAATGATTAGTGAGGATTAGTAATGATTAGTGAGGATCAGGGCGAGGATCAGTAATGATTAGTTAAGGATCGGTAAGGATCGGTAAGGATCAGTGAGGATCGGCTAAGGATCAGTAATGATTTGTTAAGGATCAGTAAGGATCAGCTAAGGATTAGTGAGGATCAGGTAATGATTAGTGAGGATCAGTAAGGATTAGGTTAGGATCAGTAAGGATCAGCCAAGGATGAGTGAGGATCAGGTAATGATTAGTGAGGATCAGTAAGGATTAGGTTAGGATCAGTAAGGATCAGCTAAGGATGAGTGAGGATCAGTAATGATTAGTGAGGATCAGGTAATCATTAGTTAAGGATCAGTAATGATTAGTGAGGATCAGGTAATGATTAGTTAAGGATCAGTAAGGATTATGTTAGGATCAGCAAGGATGAAATAATGATTAGTTAAGGATCAGTAATGATTAACTATGGATTAGGTATGATTAGTTAAGGATAAGGTATGGTTTGATTGGAAACAACCTTCCTGCGCAAGTGCGGAATTCCTTTTCCCACATCATATTGAATGGAGGAATCAGTCTATAAATTCAAGCGAGTTTATGCTCTAGGACTCAGGTGTTTAAGTGGTAGTCGACAATTATAAGCAAACAGCTAATCATGAATCAGTATAAATGTGATCATTGTGAATTCTCTTCCAAGTTTAAAAGTAATGTTAAGCGACATGAAGAAGAGATGCATGAGGAGAGTAGTGAAGAGTCTGACTCAGATGATGATGAGATAGAAGCTGAAAGTGACCATGATGATGATGAAACTGTCAACACTGAGGAGGATCTTCCTTTAGGGAATGTATGGCCTTCAATGCGTAGGGAAGTTGATAAAGATGAAAACATACTGCAAGTCTTCAGGCGTAAATTTTTATATAATAGAAGTTTTGAAAATGATGCTGTTGTGACTGCAGTCATAGCAACGATGCGAAAAGCACAAAAGGAAGATGGTATGGATATGCAAGAGGCCTTAGATTATGCCATTGAAAAAAGAAAATATCTCATCATACGTCAAGCAAAGAATGATGAAGAAGAGGAAGCTAGTAATTCTGAGGATGCTGGTGTGAAAGAAGTTGAATATGCTAGTACTCGATTATTCCCATACTATGGAAATAACTAGAAATAGCTATACTTAAAAAATGTTTAGAAATTATTCTTTATTAGTTGTCTGTTAGAAATATAATCTTGTTTCTGTGTGAACATTCTTTGAAAACGATGCTATAAATAAATTGCTATTATCTATAGAGTATATAGGTAATATATTGTAATGTTTAGATAATACTTTTGCGTATAAACAATATAAGGCTATCATAAGCCATGGATTCGAAGGTGACGTTCGAATTATTACACCATCATGATGAAATCCATAACAAACCGGTTTAAACCGGTTTTGAGTATAAACCAATCAGATTGTAAGATTTCTCGGTTCTAGCATCTTCTAGAACATTCTGGAAACTTCTGGAAAGTTCTAGCCAATCAGATTGCAGGATTATTATGTCTATTTGTGGAACTTTCTGGAAACTTTCTGGAAACTTCTAGTTCAGATTGTAGGATATTATGTTATTTTATTTAATAAACGATTCAACGTCGCGTTCGAATTATTATACGCCATCATAATTAATCAATCAGATTGTAGGATTTCTGGAAACTTCTAGAAAGTTCTAGCTAATCAGATTGTAGGATTCTTAGAGATGTTCTGGAACATTCTGGAAACTTCTAGATTGTTAAATCGGAAACGAGGCTAGCGGTTTCATGCAAGGATTGTAAGAACTCTTGAGGTTGGAGAAACCATCGCGCTAGATTAAACCGTTGCACTATAGCGCGATCTGATGACATCACTGATGATACCCCTGTGAGACTCTTGAAAACGAGGTTGGAGAAACCAGCATAATATATTCATAAAAACCGTCGCACTATAGCGCGATCTGATGACGTCACTGATTATGACGTCACTGCGCTGAGGCCACCATCACTGCAGTTTGGCCACTCCTTTGCAACCTACTGATTTGCTCAGAGCTCTGTCTTCGTCTTTTTCTTCCATCTTTGCACGCGGAGTGGAAAGAAGGCTAAGAGAGATTCCCCGTAGTTTTACAAAAGTTATATGTGCCCGATTAAAATATGTGCCCGTTTATAATAATCGATCACAAATATTTAAAGTCGTGCAGTAAAGATATAAAGGCGTGCGATACAAATATAAAGTCGTGCAACTAAAATATAACAAATTACTGTCAGAAAAAGTTATATTTTTGGCCGGTTCGGCGCACGATAAATAAATGCTACAAGTTGCACTGACTGACTGCAAATGATTTGTGCGAAATGGTTCATTTCCTAGGGACTTCTTAGCAACATTTCTTATACTTCTGCAAAATAAGAAACCATATTCCAGAGGTTCAGGTTTAACATTTTCTGCTTGCTAAAGCCAAAACAAAAGCGCTGTTTTCTGTAACAGTGCAGATTTTTGCCTAATTTCCAACCTTTTCGATCTAGCTAATACTTACAAGAACAGAATTTAAATACGTATCAAGTAAATGTTGTAATGAATATTGAGGAAGTAAGTTGCAAAATAGATTTGTTGAATACGCACGCTAGTGAATCTATACGCACTACTGTGGTGGATACGCACTACTGTGGTGGTGTATTTTGCGTACTGTGGTGGGGTTTTTTGCGTACTGTGGTGGATAAGCTCTACTGTGGTGGGTTATTATGCGTACTGTGGTGGGTTATTATGCGTACTGTGGTGGGTTATTATGCTTGTTGTGGTGGGGTTTTTTGCGTACTTTGGTGGATAAGCTCTACTGTGGTGGGTTATTATGCGTACTGTGGTGGGTTATTATGCTTGTTGTGGTGGGGTTTTTTGTGTACTGTGGCGGATAAGCACTACTGTGATGGGTTATTATGCTTATTGTGGCGGGGTTTTTTGCGTACTGTGGTGGATACGCACTACTGTGGTGGGTTATTATGCTTGATGCGGTGACATTCTTTTGCTGTCTGTGGTCTGTGGTTGATACTCACTATTTGGGTGGTTTTTGCTTCATATTGTATGGATACGGCTTTGAAAAAACAGGTCATTTTTGATCGTCACTGATCTTTTGATCAACTACAAACAGATATTTTGACTATTTAAATTCGAAAGTCGAAAATTTTACCAACTGTAGGAAATCGATGACAGTCTTGTGCTAAAAGCATAACCCCAAGACATACAGAAAGTCTTATATTTTCTGAGCCTGGTTTTAAAAAAAAAACGTAGCATATTATGAACTCTCAAAGATTGTAAAAAATCTCAGATAAACGTCAGAAAAAATTCTTTCGATGTGGTTTGGGCCGGGCCTGCCCGCATTATTCCAAACACGTGAAGTATTAAGAGAAGAAGAATATTTTTAGACTAAAAACCCAGGCTAAGCAATAAGACTTTCTGTGTGTTTTTGGGATATTCTTTTAGCTGGGACTGTCATCAATTTCCTGTGGTTGATCAAAAGATCAGTGACGATCAAAAATGACCTGTTATTTCAAAGCCGTATCCATACAATATGAAGCAAAAAAACCACCCAAATAGTGAGTATCAACCACAGACCACAGACAGCAAAAGAATGTCACCGCATCAAGCATAATAACCCACCACAGTAGTGCTTATCCACCACAGTGCGCAAAAAACCCCGCCACATGAAGCATAATAACCCACCACAGTAGTGCTTATCCACCACAGTACGCAAAAAACCCCACCACAACAAGCATAATAACCCACCACAGTACGCATAATAACCCACCACAGTAGAGCTTATCCACCACAGTACGCAAAAAACCCCACCAAAACAAGCATAATAACCCACCACAGTACGCATAATAACCCACCACAGTAGTGCTTATCCACCACAGTACGCAAAAAACCCCACCACAACAAGCATAATAACCCACCACAGTACGCATAATAACCCACCACAGTAGAGCTTATCCACCACAGTACGCAAAAAACCCCACCACAGTACGCAAAATACACCACCACAGTAGTGCGTATCCACCACAGTAGTGCGTATAGATTCGCTAGCGTGATGCGCATCTCGTATAAAGTATAGCTATAGAATCTTTTGCAATGTTTGAAAATCAAAGCTTTTGCAATGAGTCTACTTAACCTAAGTTAGACATGAAATATTTCTGAAAAGGGATAAATAGCTTTTTAAGTCAGGCCTCTGTGGCGTGCTTTTCCAATGCCATTGTATCAGCACTCCATTTATCTCGTTAACAGCTTGTACGAATGAGCTCGAAATGTTGCTTGCATTAATTTTGATTCAATTATTTTCTTGCAGGAGTTCTATCTTACATTAAGGCGACAGTATAGAGGTCCAGAAAGCACCCCGGTTACAACAAGGCAGCTAGAGTCACTAATTAGGCTAACAGAGGTAAGCTGATCGTTAGTTGGTTGTTTTATACTAGCCCTTGCCCTTGTGAGTGAGACCACCGCCTGAGCAAGGACCTCCGCTTTCAAGGACTTCCTCCTCCCAAGGACTCTTGGGTGAGGGATTAAGCCTTTAATTTGCTATACTTGCTCTGAATGTTAATCTTAATGTTAATCCTAATCTTACTTACTCTTAATGTCAATCTTATTCTTAGTTTTGGTCTTTGTGTTAGACTGAAATTTAAAACTTAATGCTAATGTTTATCCTAGTCTTGAACTTAACGTATAGTTAATCATAATCTTAATCTCAATCTTGATGTTAGCCTTGTCTTAGTCTTAAACTTTAAATGAATCTCAATCTTGAATTTTAACTTAACTTCAACTTAAATTTCAAAATAAATGTAAATCCGATCCTCAACTTAAAATGCGTCTTAATGTTGCTTGCAACATAAGAATAAAGCAGTTTAAACTTAACCGTTTGCTGCTCATGTTCCTTAGTTTTGTATTTCTTGTTGCTGTTCAGTCATGCTCCTTTGTCCTACCTTAGCTTGTTCTTTATTACGGTCATCAGTTCTGTTTCTTAACCTTGTTATTGCTCATGTTCTTCAGTCCTGTTGTCCTATTTTTTTGCCATGTTACTCTGTCTTGTTTCTTTTCATGGTATTCAGCCCTGTTCCTTCGTCCTGTTCCCTAGGCTTGTTCTAATTAATGTTCCCCAGTCCTGTTTCTGGGTCCTGTTCCTAAGCCTTGTCACTGCTTGTATTCTTCAGTCCTGTTTGTTCGTCCTTTTCCCTAGTCTTGTTCTTATTAATGTTCCTCAGTCCTGTTGGTCGGTCCTGTTCCCCAGCCTTGTTGTTGCTCATGTTCTTTCGTTCTGTTTCTGTGCTATTTTACTCCGTCTTGTCTTCAGTCCTGTTCCTTCGTCTTGTTACGTAGTCTTGTTCTGATTCATGTTCCTCAGTCCTGTTTCTCGGTCCAGTTCCTTAGTCTTGTTGTTACTTATGTTCTTCAGTTCTGTTCCTGTGTCATATTCCTTGGTCTTGTTTTTATTCATGGTCGTCAGTCCTGTTCGTTAGTATGTTCCTCAGTCTGGTTATTATTCATGTTACTCAGTCTGGAATTCTATGTTATATGACTACCCATAGAGTTATAAAAATTGTATTTATATTCAACTTGTATTTAAATTCAACATTGCTTAGATTTAATTTGTTAAAATTTATGTTGAAACTTGAAAAGAATAATGTTACATTTAAACAGAATTTGATTTAAAATTTAATTCAAAGTGAAAAGGCGGAAGTTGCTGTCACTACATGTTTTGCGGAAGTCATGTCAGTGATCACGCACGCACAACAGCAAACAGCGAGAACAGCGAGGGGAAGATGTTTTTGAGAGCGAAAATTCGCTGATGAATTCTTAATGTTTTGAATCATTTCAAAAGGAAATCGTCCGGTATGCCCAGAATATGTAAATCCACAAGGAATCCCAGGGTAAGTTTTGTTAACAGAGCTTGGCGATTTAAAAACAAAGGCGCCAATTCGCCTCGACGTCTTCTGACGAAAACCCATGCTGTGAAGACAATTGTGAAATTGTTCGAAACGTCGTGTTACGAAAGTCAAAAACGGGAAGCCCCAATTACCCCAGAAGAGAGAGAGGAAAGAGAAATTAGGGGCCGATGGCAAGCCTACCCCCAAGTCTGCGAGGAAAGAAAGCAGTTCGAGTTGGGCAGCTTGCACGGCAACCGAGGAATGACTATCAGCAAAACGCGCGTAGCTTCGATCTCTATTTTAGTATATACTGACTAGCCCTTGCCCGTGTAAGACCACCGCCTTATGAGGACCACCGCCTCCAAGGAACTTCGCCAAAAACAACTTCCACCTAAAAGGCACCGTGCATTGAGGTGACTATATTTGCTGTTAATTGAAATCTTGACCCTAATCTTAATGTTAGTGCAGTCTTAATCTTAGTCTTCAACTTAAATGGAATCTTAATCTAGACTTGTACCTGAATTGGAATCTTAACCATAATCTTAATCTGAATGTTAATGTTAATCAGAATCTGACTCTCAATTTCAATCCTAATCTTACTCTTAATCTTAATCTTAATGTTGATGTAATCTTAGTCTTAGTAAGTCGTTAAGTCCAGCTTGATATTAGTCTTAGTCTGTTTTAGTCTTGGTCTAAGTATAAGCCTTTGATTTTTGAAGTTAAACTTAAAGTTATTATTAATTTGTAAACTGAAGCTCATTTTCAAATCAGTCTTAATCTGAACCTTTATGTTATGTTAATCCTGATGTAAATCTGAAATAACATTGAAACTTACAATTAATGTTAATGTTGTTGTTTATTACCACATGCAATACTGTCAATCTCAAACTTTATCATAATCTTAATTCATCTTCATACTCTTAGATGCCAAATAACCGTCCCCCCCGTTTACTAATTTAGTTTTTCCCCCCATCCCCGAATGTTGTTATGACCTCCATTTATTAATTTTCGAAGAAACAATTTCACTTGTGAAAAGATTAAACAATCCAGACCTTATAAGGACCCCCCAGTTTATGAATGTTTTGAACAAAATTGAGTATTGGCCTTCATGTTAATATTAGTGAAAATGAAATTAATGTGAAATTTAAAATAAATTTTTATATTATTCTAAATTCTTCAGCTGCAATAAAACTTTAAATTAAAATGAAAGATGAAATTAAAATAGAAATAAAAACCAAATGAAAATGAAAGTTAGTGTCGAGAGATAAATTGATAATAAATTTATAACTGAAAAAATATGAGAAAAAATAGATCTAAAGATTTGAGTCATTCAAAAGACCTCCTAGTTTTGTGGAAGTGACTTTTATAAATTAAAAAGAATGTTGAACTATTTAAATCACAAAAACAAAAATACCAAAAATTTGCCCTTGACGGGACTTGAACTCCAGCCATTCTGGGTAGCAGGCGAGCATTTAACCACTCAGCTACACAGCCGTATTGATCAGTCGACAATAATCTCCTAGTGATCCTTATGTTCATGGAAGGGAACAACAAAAAGCGTTAAAATATTATGTGTAACGAACTTAAAAATTACACCAAAAGCAAATTTTAGTTACCAGACGTCCCCTTGGCATTTTGAAAACATTTCCAACACGAAAATAACATAAATAAAAAAAATCAAAAGGAAAAGATTTACCCCTAAGGGGAGTCGAACTCCCGACTCTGCATCGCAGCGCAGGAGACACGCCCCCTTACCGACCATGCTATTGTGCCTATTAGTGATTTAGTGATAATCCTCCTACAGAAAACAATCGGGCGATGGCTAAAACAGGCACCAATGACGCACATCAAAGAAGGGTTAGCCCCTTTTACCCCAGATACTGCAGCAGACAGGGAAAAACGAAGGAGTTTTGGCTCGCCTACCCCACGGGCGGCAGGATAGCGTGAAAATTGCGTCTCGGAAACTCAAACGACCTTCCCGGGCGGATTTGAACGAAAAGGTGACTTAATCCGTTTTCTGTTTTAGTATATAAGACTAGCCCTTGCCCGTGTAAGACCATCGCCTCATGAGGACCACCGCCTCCGATAAACTCCGCCAATAAAAACTTCCACCTAAGAGGCACTGTGCATTGAGGTGGCCATATTATCTGTTAATCTAAATCTTGATCTTAATCTGAATGTTAGTCTTGTCTTAATCTCAGTCTTCAACTTGAATGGAATCTTAATCTTAACTTGTACCTGAATTAGAATCTTAACCTTAATCTTAATCTAAATGTTAATCTTAATCAGAATCTAAATCTCAATTTTAATCTCAATGTTACTCTTAATCTTAATGTTAATGTTAATCTTAATCTTAGCCTTTGTAAATCTTGAACTCCACCTAAATATTTTCTTAGTCTGTGTTAGTCTTGGTCTAAGTATCAGTTTTTCATTTCTGAACTTAGACTTAAAGCTATTCTTAATTTGTAAACTGAAGCTCATTTTCAAATCAATCTTAATCTGAGCCTTTATGTTAATCGTCATGTAAATGTGAAATAACATTGAAACTTACAATTAATGTTGATGTAGTTGTTTATCACCACATGCAAGAATGTGAATCTCAATCTTATCATCATCTTTATTCATCTTCATACTCTTAGATACCAAATAAACGTCCCCCGTTTATCAAATTTTGAATTTTTCCCCCACCTGCAGGGCCTTATTAGGACCCCCCATTTATTAATTTTCAAAGAAACAATTTCACTTGTGAAAGGATGAAACTACGCTTATTATTTTTCCCCCAACCCCAGACCTTATAAGGACCCCTTGTTTTTTAAAATTTCTACATAAATTCCCAGCCCCCCCCCATTGATTAGGACCCCCTGTTTACTTGGTACTTAATGGCCTTAATGTTAATTTTAGTAAAAGTGAAATTAGTCTTTAATTTAAAATAAATGTCAATATTGTTCTAATTTCTTCAACTGCAATAAAACTTTAAATAAAAATCGAAGATTAAATTAAAACTAAAATAAAAACCAGATGGAATTGAAAGTAGTGTCGAGATAAATTGAAAGTAAATTGAAAATAAATTTATAATTGAAAAGATATGAGAAAAAATACATGTAAAGATTCGAGTCATTCCAAAAAGCATTCTAGCTTTGTCAAAGTGACTTTAAGACATCGAAAAGAATTGTAAACTATTGAAAAAAATTGTAAACTATTTAAATCACAAAAACAAAAACACCAAAACTTTGCCCCTGAGGGGATTTGAACTCCAGACATTCTTGGTATCAGGCGAGCAGTTAACCAATCGGCTACATAGCCGTGTTCATGAGGACACGATAATCTCCTAGTTGTCCTAATGTTCATGGAGGGGACAATGAAAACACGTTAAAAAATTATTTCTAAGGAACTTAAAAATTAAACCAAAAGCAAATTTTAGTTACCAGACGTCTCCTCGGCCTTGGGAAAACATTTCCAACACGAAAAGAACAGAAATAAAAAAATTCGAAAGGAAAAGATTTTCCCCTGAGGGGAGTGGAACTCCCAACTCTGCATCGCAGCTCACGAGACACGCCACCTTACCGACAGCGCTACCGTGCCTTGTTGCAATTCAGTGATAATCCTCCTACAGAAAACAATCGGACAATGGTTAAAACAGGCACCAATGACGCACATCAAAGAAGGGTTAGCCCCAGTTACCCCAGAGACTACAGCAGAGATGGAAAAACGAAGTAAACTTGGCTCGCCTACCCCAAGGGCGGCAGAATCGTGCGAAAATCGCACGTCCGAAGCTCTCACAGCCTTCCCACAGGGACTATTACAAAATCGGTTTCCACGGCAACAACTATTTTAGTATATAGAGACTAGCCCTTGCCCGTGTAAGACCACATGAGGACCACCGCCTCCGATGAACTCCGCCAATAAGAGCTGCCACCTAAAATGCACTGTGCATTGAAGTGCCTATTTTTTCTGTTAATCTAAATGTTGATCTAAATCTTAATGTTAGTCTAGTCTTAATCTTAGTCTTCAAGTGAAATGAAATCTTAATCTAAACTTCTACCTGAATTGGAATGTTAACCTTAATGTTAATCTAAATGTTAATCTTGATCTTAATCTGAATCTGTATCTGAATCTAAATGTGAATCTGAATCATAATTCTAATATTAATCTTAATCTGAAGCTTAATCTTAATCTTAGTCTTAGTTAATTTTGAACTCCATCTTAATATTAGTGTTAGTCTTTGTTAGTCTTGGTCTAAGTATCAGTCATTAATTTTTAACTTAAACTTAAAGTTCATTTTCAAATGAGTCTTAATCTGAACCTTTATGGTAATGTTGATGTAAATCTGAAATAATGTTGAAACTTAAAATTAATGGTTAGGTTGTTCTTTATTGCCACATGCAATAATGCCAATGTCAAACTTTATCATCATCTTAATTCATTTTCATACTCTTAGGTGTCAAATAAGCCTCCCCCTTTATTAATTTTGAGTTTTTTCCTCCACCCTCCAGACCTTATTACACCCCATTTATTAATCTTTGAAGAAACAATTTCACTTGTGAAAGGATGAAACTACGTTTATTAATTGTCCCCCAACCCGGGACCTTATAAGGACCCCCCTTGTTTATTAAATTTTCTACAAAAAATTTCCCACCCACCCCTTTATTTGGACCCCCCGTTTATTTGGTACCTAAGAGTGTCAGCCTTAATGTTAATATTAGTAAAAGTGAAATTAATCTTTAATGTGAAATAAATTTTAATATTATTTTAAATTCTTCAGCTGCAATAAAACTTTAAATTAGAATCAAAGATGAAATTAAAATTGAAAGAAAAGCCAAATGAACATGAAAGTTAGTGTCGAGAGTTAAATTGGAAATAAATTTGTAATTTAAAAGATATGAGAAAAAATAGATGTAAGATTCGAGTCATTCCAAAAAGCATTCTAGTTTTGTCAAAGTGGCTTTAAAACATTGAAAAGAATTGTAAACTTTTTAAATCACAAAAACAAAAACACCAAAAATTTGACCTTGAGGGGATTTGAAAGTCATTCCAAAAAGCATTCTAGTTTTGTCAAAGTGGCTTTAAAACATTGAAAAGAATTGTAAACTTTTTAAATCACAAAAACAAAAACACCATAAATTTGCCCTTGAGGGGATTTGAACTCCAGCCATTCTGGGTAGCAGGCGAGCAGTTAACCACTCGGCTACACAGCTGTATTGTTCAGTTGACGATAATCTCCTAGTGGTCCTCATATTCATTGAAGGGAACAACAAAAACATGTTAAAAAATTATGTCTAACGAAATTAAAAATTACACCAAAAGCAAATTGAAGTTACCAGACGTCTCCTTGGCCTTTTGAAAACATTTCCAACACGAAAATAAGAGAAATAAAAAAATTTGAAAGAAAAGATTTTCCCCTTAGGGGAGTCGAACTCACAAATACGCATCGCAACTTACGAGACACGCCCCCTTACCGAGCGTGCTAGCGTGCCTTATTGCGCCTTGGTGATAATCCTCGTATGGAGAACAATCGGGCGATGGTTAAAACAGGCACCAATGACGCACATCAAAGAAGGGTTAGCCCCAGTTACCCCAGAGAATTTAGCAAAGACAGAAAAACGGAGGAAACTTGGCTCGCCTACCCCACGGGCGGCAGAATAGTGGGAAAATCGCGTCTCGGAACCTCGCACGGCCTACCCGGACGGACTCTCACAAAATTTTCGCTAATCCGATTCCTATTTTAGTATATAGAGACTAGCTCTTGCCCGTGTAAGACCACCGCCTCATGAGGACCACCGCCTCTGATGAACTCCGCCAATAAGAGCTTTGACCTAAAAGACACTGTGCATTGAGGTGGCTATATTTTCTGTTAATCAAAATCTTGATCTCAATCTTAATGTTAGTCTAGTCTTAATCTTAGTCTTCAAGTTAAATGGAATGTTAATCTTAACTTCTACCTGAATTGGAATGTTAACCTTAATGTTAATCTAAATGTTAAATTTAATCTTAATGTTAATCTGAATCTGTATCTGAATCTAAATCTGAATCTAAATCTGAATCTTAATTCTAACCTTAATCTTAAGGTTAATCTTAATCTTAGTCTTAGTTAATCTTGAACTCCATCTTAATATTAGTCTTAGTCTTTGTTAGTCTTGGTCTAAGTATCAGTATTTCATTTTTGAAATTAAACTTAAAGTTCATTTTGAAATGAGTCTTTATCTGAACCTTGATGTTAATCTTGATGTAAATCTGAAATAACGTTGAAACTGGAACTTAATGTTTAGGTTGTTCTTTATCGCCACATGCAATAATGCCAATGTCAAACTTTATCATCATCTTAATTCATCTTCATACTCTTAGATGCCAAATAAACATCCTCCGGTTTATTAATTTTGAGTTCCCCCCCCCCTATTTATTAATTTTTGAAGAAACAAATTCACTTGTGATAGGATGAAACTACGTTTATTAATTGCCGACATTGATTTGGACCCCCCGTTGGTATACCTAATGGTATTGGCCTTAATGTAAATATAAATAAAATTGAAATTTAATATAATTTATAATTTAAAATAATTTAATATAATTCTAAATTCTTCAGCTACAATAAAACTTTAAATTAAATGAAAGATGAAATGAAAATAAAATCCAAATGAACATGAAAGTTAGTGTCAGTGTTGAGAGATAAATTGAAAATAAATTTATAATTGAAAAGATGTGAGTAAAAATAGATCTAAAGATTTGAGTCTATCCAAAAAGCCTTCTTGTTTTGTCAAAGTGACTTTTTGTTATTAGAAAAAATTGTAAAATATTTAAATCACAAAAACAAAAACACCAAAAAATTGCCTTTGAGGGGACTGCTATATTTCTCAGTAGAGGATAATCTCCAGGTGGTCCTAATATTCATAGAAGGGAACAACAAAACACGTTAAAAAATAATGTAAAAAACAAAGTAAAAAGTTATACCCAAAGCAAATTTTAGTTCCCAGACATCTCCTCGGACTTTTGAAAACATTTCCAACACAAAAACGACAGAAATAAATTGAAAGTAAATTTATAATTGAAAAGATATGAGTAAAAATAGATCTAAAGATTTCAGTCATTCCAAAAAGCCTTCTTGTTGTGTCAAAGTGACATTTAGATATTAAGAAAAATTGTAAAATATTTTGATCGCAAAAACAAAAACACCAAAAGTTTTGCCCAGGAGGGGACTTGAACTCCAGACATTCTGGGTAGCAGGCGAGCAGTTAACCACTCGGCTACATAGGCGTGTTTTTTAACAGATGATAATCTCCTAGTGGTCCTAATATTCATGGAAGGGAAAAACAAAACACAATAAAAAATTATGTCTAACGAACTTAAAAATTAAACCAAAAGCAAATTTTAGTTACCAGACGCCTCCTCGGCCTTTTGAAAACATTTTCAACACGAAAATAACGGAAATAAAAAAATTCGAAAGGAAAAGATTTGCCCCTGAGGGGAGTCGAACTCCCAACTCTGCATCTCAGCTCACGAAACACGCCGCCTTACCGACCGTGCTACAGTGCCTTGTTGCGATTAAGTGATAATCCTCCTACAGAAAACAATCGGACAATGGTTAAAACAGGCACCAATGACGCACTTCAAAGGAGGGTTAGCCCCAATTACCCCAGAAGCGAAGGCAGTTTGCAAAAAACGAAAGGGTGATGACACGCCTACCCCACTGTCGGCCGGGCGGCGAAAAAGTCGGAAAAACGTACCACGTACGAGGTCGGCTGAGCGACTCTTACAAAATCGGTTGCCATGGCACTTACCATTTTAGTATAGAGAGACTAGCCCTTGCCCGTGTAAGACCACCGCCTCATGAGGACCACCGCCTCTTGAGGACTGCCGCCTCTCACGAACTCCGCCAATAACAACTTCCACCTAAAAGGCACTGTGCATTGAGGTAGCTATATTTACCGTTAATCTAAATCTTGATGTTAATCTTAATGTTAGTCTAGTCTTAATCTTAGTCTTCAACTTCAATGGAACCTTAATCTTAACTTGTACTTGAATTGGAATGTTAACCTTAATCTTAATCTAAATGTTAATCTTAATCAGAATCTAAATCTCAATTGTAATCTTAATGTTACTCTTAATCTTAATGTTAATGTTAATCTCAATCTTAGCCTTCGTAAATCTTGAACTCCATCTTAATATTAGTCTTAGTCGGTGTTAGTCTTGGTCTAAGTATCAGCCTTTCATTTCTGAACTTAAACTTAAAGTTATTCTTAATTTGTAAACTAAAGCTCATTTTCAAATCAGTCTTAATCTGAGCCTTTATGTTAATCCTGATGTAAATCTGAAATAACATTGAAACTTACAATTAATGTTAATGTTGTTGTTTATTACCACATGCAATAATGTCAATCTCAGAATTTATCATCATCTTAATTCACATGCATACTCTTAGATGCCAAATAAACGTTCCCCTGTTTATTAATTTTGAGTTTTTCCCCCACCCGCAGGGCCTTATTAGAACCCCCTGTTTATTTTTTTAGAAGAAACAATTTCACTTGTGAAAGGATGAAACTACATTTATTAATTTTCCCCCAACCCCAGATCTTATAAGGACCCCTGTTTATTGAAATTTCAAAAGAAATTGCCAGCCCCCCCATCAATTAGGACCCCCCGTTTATTCGGTAGCCTACTTAAGAGTATTGGCCTTAATGTTAATATTAGTAAAAGTGAAATTAGTCTTTAATCTAAAATAAATATTAATATTATTCTAATTTCTTCAAGTGCAATAAAACTTTAAATGAAAATTGAAGATGAAATTAAAATTAAAATAAAACCAGATGGAAATGAAAGTTAGTGTCAAGACATAAATTGAAAATAAATTTATAATTGAGAAAATATGAGAAAATATTGATCCAAAGATTTGAGTCATTCCGAAAAGCCTTCTAGTTTTGTGAAACTGATTTTAAAACATTGAAAAGATTTGTAAACTATTTAAATCACAAAAACAAAAACACCAAAAATTTTCCCTTGAGGGGATTTGTACTCCAGCCATTCAGGGTGGCAGGCGAGCATTTAACCACTCGGCTACACAGCCGTATTGTCTAGGGGAGGATAAACTCCTAGTGGTTCTTGAATTCATGCAAGGGAACAACAAAACACGTTAAAAAAAATAATGTGTTACGAACTTAAAAATTATACTAAAGCGAAATTTTAGTTACCAGACTTGTTCTTGGCCTTTTGACAACATTGCCAACACGAAAATAACGGAAAGATAAAAATTCGAAAGGAAAAGATTCTCCCTTGAGGGGAGTCGAACTCCCGACTCTACATCTCAGCTCACGAGACACGCCGCCTTACCGACCGCGCCACCGTGCCTTGTTGCGATTCACTGATAATCCTCATACAGAAAACAATCGGACAATGGTTAAAACAGGCACCAATGACGCACTTCAAAGAAGGGTTAGCCCCAGTTACCCCAGAGACTACAGCAGAGATGGAGAAACAAAGTAAACTTGGCTCGCCTACCCCAAGGGCGGCAGAATCGTGCGAAAATCGCACGTCCGAAGCTCTCACAGCCTTCCCACAGGGACTATTACAAAATCGGTTTCCACGGCAACAACTATTTTAGTATATAGAGATTAGATCTGAAATGAGTTTTGATTTTTCCAGTCTTGTTGATATATACGTTGATGATGTGGGAAATTTGAATTTGGAAAGGTCTTTGCAAGGATCAGGAATGAGCAAACGTAAACAGGTAGAGATTTCATGTTTTTATGTTTGATACCATCATGTGTTAATATCATCATGTGTCACCTTAACGGAATGTACAATACTTTCTTCATTGTCGCTTTCTCTTATTTACGTTGTCGCTTAAGCACATTAGCTATCTCGTCTTATTCATACTGCATCGATTTTTCGGTTTCATTGGAATTAATTTGTAATATGACCATTTTCTTCAATTTTTTTATTCTATTATTTTTTAGATAAAAAAATTCATTACAGAGTTAACAAGAATAGCAGATCGAGATTGCAATTCACTCTTCAGTTATGATCAAATGAAACAACTGGCTTTGGTAATAGCTTGCATTATAAATTTTAAGTTGAAATCTTCCAAAGTTTATTTTTCTAAATACCTATAATATGTCTAATGAATTTAACTAGTGCCATGCCATATCTGATGAACTTAGAAACTGGTCTGCATGATTGGAGAGCTAACGTCAAGTCGTCCAGTCTACTGAGCTAAATATCTCAATGAATTGAACACCCAACTCTCCATGTCATTCGATCACAGGCTCTTGTCCCTGTAGCCTGCGCCGTAGACCCAAATCTCGAAGGACAAATCTTCGAGATTTGGGTCTCCGGTGCGAGGTGTTGTTCCTGTTAGTCTGAGGTTTTTCTAAAGATCTTTTGATCATCACTGTTCGATTGTTGTTCATCTTGTTCATCAGTGCTTTATTGGTCCTCATATGATTCCATTGATTTTCATCGATGTTCACTGGTATCAATTAATGTTTATCAGTGTTCCAGCTTGTATGATCCTGCAGTTCAAAATATTAAAACACATTTTTATTTCAGAGCATGAAGCTACAGACCGGTAATTTTCAAGAGTTCGTTGACAGCTTGAACATTCAGAATTTTTTAATTAAAAAGGGATCTGGTTGTTATCAGCTGCAAACGACAAATTTCTGAAATGTTGATAATTAGTCACCAAACTGTTTGTATATTTACTGTATGATATTTCGACAAAGAATATAGTTCTAAACAGAATAGTACTGAGTTAAAAGTTATTTTGTTTGTGTATAATATTTCATTCAATACATATTGCAGTTTTTCGAGTTAAGAAGATTTGAGTAAAGAATGATGGCGCTTTGAAATTAATAATAAGATAAGTTTATTAGGAAAATTTTCCATGCCAGGAAAACCCATGGAAGACATTAAAGCCTGGGGCTCTATAACATAGAGTAGACACAATAAAACAGAAGAGTAGACATAATAAGATCCATTTGTTGAGAGTATTTGCGATCTTTTTTGGCTTAAGCCAGGCGCAAACCGTGTCAACATGTTGGCCAACATCGCTGCCAACAATTGTTGGCCAACATGCTGGCACGGTTTGCTATAGATGTTGGCCTAATAAGCAACATTTTGTTCACGAAAAAATGTTGGCCAACATTTTTTACATGTTTAAAAATGTTGGCCAACATTTTCATAGATTTAATCAAAATTGGTGTGTTGGCACGGTTTGTTATGTCTCGCCAACTTTTTGGCACAACATTTTCAATTTTGGTTGTTATTTCGGAGTCCTTGAAATAATGAGAAATGGATTTAAGCTGGCGTTTTGAGTTGTACCACGAGTTTTTTCTTCTTCGTCGTCAACAAAAAGAGCAAGCAATAAATAAACAGCTGCTTCCTTTTTGGCCATGTTTGCAAACGATCATTTGTAGATGAGGTAGGCAACCCAATCATCTCAGATGCTGTGATGGTATGGCAAACCGTGCCAACATGTTGGCCTATTCTCAGTCAACATGTTGGCCAACAATGTTGGCACGGTTTGCGCCAGCCTTAATTAATGCGATTATAATCAGAATATGATTCTTACTTGCGTCACCAAACCCTTAGGTTGCAAAATCCGCGTTCATCCGTCTTTGTTTGTTTTTTTTTTGTTTCAAATATGATCGATTTTTTTTGTACAGTGCATTCTCAATCAACCCAACTTCGATTAAAGTAACGAGATTTGAAAGTATAAATTTTCTGTAAATTACGTAGTTGGTCTAGTAGCCCAGGGCTACCATATCTGCTTGCGCATTAAATGGGTAAATATTTTCTGTGCGTTGTTAAATGCTTCAGCGTTTTCAGCAGTCTTGCGCGATACCAAGGTATCAGAACGAAACAGCTTCAAAAGCGAACGATCACAAGAATTTTAAACTTGACTGATTTTGATCGGGTTTCGCAACTTCAGGCGGATGAAGTAAATCTTGTAAAAATCCAGCCTGTTAGTCACTACGACACCCTTCTAGCAGTTTTCAAGAATTACTGGCGTGCGTGATTGTACATTGTCATGATGATCACCATAAACAAAATCTTGTACCCTTATGCGGCGCGAAGGGCACTGCGTCCCTAACCGGAAAATCTGAAGAATTAGCGCATTTTGTAGATGAAAGTGTGACCGATATTGCGGGTTAACTCTTGTTCGACCCGACATTTGAATGAGACCTTGCATTTTTTGCAAGAAGATTGAAAGTATTGTATAGTAGTACCTGTCTTCTAATAATAGGACTAAACCTCCAAGTGTCTTTACAAAATTAGATAAAGATCAAACCTCAAGACGCTAACTTCTTTTGAAAGGATATCGCGAGGCTTTTTTAGAAAACAAATCAGGCTCCTATGTTGAACACATTTTCAGATGCAAACCAATCTAAGTTGTTAAAGTTGTCGTTTCCAGTGTTGATTAGATGTACCTGTCATGGCTTCTTACTTCATTATTCTTCTTGTTAGTTTTTGCTATTTTAATTCTTTAATTTCAATTTTATTTCATTGTGTATTGACGTGATATAGACCCCGTTTACACGGTAAAATACCATTAGGGTGCAATATGGATACGATTTCATTGCGTTTACACTGAAACTCATCAGGAACGGATCCAAATGGATCTACCAGATTACCATAGATGACCAAAAAAGATAGGATCCGATCCCGTTCCGAAAAGGGAACAGATCCATACCCGTGTAAACAAAAAGCCTTCGTAGCCTTTTTGGGAACGCATCCGTTCCCGTTTAAACGGGGGTGTTAGTCCCACTTCTATCTACTTTGTTGTGATGTTTCTATTTAAAAATTAATTACTTCTTCTTGTTATGTTTTGTTTTGCTTCTTCTGCGGGCGTATGAAAATTTATGAATTTAGTTTTTCAATATATATGTTTTCCTTAAATCAATGTCATCGTCACACTCTGTGGTCTGTTTCTGACTTTTATCCTCTGATTAGCACCCCGTGTAACGTGTGTGCAGTACCGTGGGGGATGCGCAGTACTGTGGGGACTTGGGGAGTGTTTAGTACATGCAGGGCATTTTTTAAGGATTGTTAACTAGTGGGGCAGGGCAAACTTGTGAAAAGGGGCCCAAAAATTCCGGTATTCAAAAATTGGTTTAAACAATGCATAGATTCTGAACAACAATACAAATAGGTCTGTAATTATATAACATTGTTGTTTTTATAGTACAGGCATCAAGTTTGCATTCAAAATCTTTTTAACAAAGTCATGTTTCTTTTACAGCTCTCAGGGCCGCCCGACAGAAGTTTTCTAGGGGGAGGGGGTTGATCGTCTCGATTTGCCGACTAAACAAAGTCAAATTAAAAACATCCTTCTGATCCATCAAATGGGCGTAGGAAGGTACCTAAATTTTGATGGCCACGAGTAAAATGGGAGCACTGCAGTAGAGCGTGCGCCGAATGTGCACCCTATTGGGGGTCTGGGGGCATCCCATGCTCCCCGAAAAATTTTGAAGAACACTGAAGCAAGAATCGCTCTAATGGCCCTTCCCGAATTCTTATAATGCTGTTTTGTCGGACATTAATTGTGGAGTTTTTACAGAATTCTTATGGTCTTTTAGTGGTACAAAACTTCAAAGTTGTAATAAAAAGCCAAACATTTTTGAACATCTGAATTCCTTACGAATCCAAAAGACTGAGACTAACGTTATTGCTTGCTAAAGAGCCTAATTGATACAGCATTGCATTCAATGTATAGATCTCATGACTTGTTTCTTTGGGGCATAGCAGCTGGAGAAACGTCAGACATTGTCAGAAAATGGAGAAAATATGGCATATTCCCATGTTCCCGAAAATTTTGATTCTATAACTTTGATCTGTGGCATCGAAATCAATTGTCGTATACTTCATATATACTTCATATTCTTCACGTAGAGAGTTAGTTAAGCGACCAAGCAACAAGAAAGCAAAATCGTCATTACACATTCAACGCCCAGTTAACACATGGTCCACAAAGAATTATTCTTTGGTGTTTAAAATTATTTCAGTCCAAAAAGGGGCCCATGTTTTGGGGCAAATAGTCTGTTTTCTTCTTCACTACTGGGGCACAAAGAGGGGCCTACTAGGGCAATTGCCCCAAAAAACCCCCTTAAAAAATGCCCTAAGTACATGTGGGGAGGCATCCCTGAGTACCGTGGCGGGTGTTTAGTACCGTTGGGGATACCATGATTTCTGTAGGGAGGCATCCTGAATACTGTGAGGGTGTTCAGTACCAGGGAGCGCCTTTTAAGTACCGTGTGTGATTAGCGTCCAGATGATAAATATTGTAATACAGCTACTTTTTAGGACTATATGTTTCTGTAAAATGTATTTCTCTTTCCAGTTTTCTAGTGTTTTCTAGTATTTCTTTACGTTTCTGTTAGATTTACTTTGTATTTAGCACATTAGGTAATCGTATTTTCTAGGTATCTTAGTTGCGTCATGCTTTGTTAGTTGGCAGCTTTCGCTTTCGTGCCCTTTCTAACTGTTTTTCTAATGATTTTCTTTGTTTTTTTTGGGTCATTTAGTTTCTGTGCGTGGGTCATGAGGCATCTTGCGCGCTTATTAGCATGGCTCATGTGTCGCTGGCTCCTCGTTATTCAGTTGATTAGGCAGCTATAGTTATTATCATGTTTAGCTTATTCTTTTCTCTGTTTGTAACAATGCTTTGTTTTACTTCTTTGCCAATTCGGCTAGATGCTTCATTTGTGTATTTAAGTCCGCTCATTTCATCATTTTCTTCAATTTACACTTAACAGTTGAGTTCATCGGATATGATTTTGTAGTGAATTAGACATTCTTTAGTTTAGGCCCTTCCTTATCGTTTTTAGGCCATTTCTATAACCATTCATTCATTCTGTTGTTTCACATCACTCAGCAACGCATCTCATTATTTCGGCATCACCACGTCATTCGCTACACCCACACATGCCTGCATTACATCATCTCACCAGGTCATTCCCGCATTGCTTCTACATTGCCTTATTTGTCACACTTTTCGATTCTCGTTGCATTTCCTTCAACATCTATTTTCCTTATTTGTGACGTTCATATTCTCAACCAACTTCCGTATTTCAACTTTAAATATCTGTGTTTCCTTGTAAATATTTAGTTCAGTAGATAGTTCAGTAGATTGTTAATACGAAACGCTCGTCTCTTTCTCTGGTCTTTCTCTGGCTCCCTGTTCCTTGCACGTTAAATCAAGCATCAATCGACGAAAGACAGTTCCTCTGGAGTTCACAAGCAGTTAAATTAGTAAAGCGGTAACACACGCATCTGTTTTACTAAAAGTTTGTGAAAATTATATCCAAGTGTTTTACTGGTGTTATGTCTGCGGCGCTCATTAGGTGCTTGTGAAAGACCTAAATGGAGTTTGGGCTATCTGTAAAACATGGAGTGTGGAATTATGGAGTGGAATGGTGGAGTGGAGTGGAGTGATATGGAATACGCTTATTTTAGGATGTTTTGCAATAAAAAATACATCAAAATGCTCCTCGTAGTCTTCTCAACCTATTTAACTCATAATATTGCTAAAATATGCTAACATTTTCATGAAATTACCATCCCGATCAAAACAATTGAACAAGACAGCTTAGACGCGAGTTTTTGGATGAAAAATTTGTAAAACATGGAGTGCTGGAGTGGAGTGGAATGGTCAACTGGAATGTGAAAATTAAAGGACATATGTTGAGAAAAATGTAACAAAATTTATACCAAAATCTTCCTCTTGGTCTTCTGAATTGAAATAACAGTAAACTTTATATAAATATTTTCAAAATAAACGTCTTTTCGAGTATGAAGAAAGCCCTGCCTTCTGGCATCTTCCTTCACATTTCAAGAATGCAGACAGTAGATGAAAGTCGAGCCGCAGGGCAGACATGTTGCAATTATCTCATTAATGTAAATAAGAAGTCTTGCCAACACTTGTAGCGTTTTCGACGGGGGTTCGTACAGGATCGTACAACAAAGGCTTACTCAAGTCGGAATGCTTTGAATATTTATATTGCATCACGAAAATAATTGAAAACAATGTCATGCACATAAACTCGATCCCATTGAAATGCAAAAGCTTTTTTTCTGTGACACGGGAAATTGATGCAGGGAATCGCTTTTGTGAACCTCGGACTGAAATATCAAAGATTTTTCAGTATTATAAAAATCTTTTTCTAGTCGAAACACAGACTTATTTTATGATTCCCAGTAACAGAATCAAAGCGAGAATAAAACCAAATTGAGATCGCTCAAACTAGCCCCAAAGGCCCCGTGGTTTTGACGAGCAACAATCAGAAAAAATCTCTGAAACCGCTCCTTGTATAGACTTACCCTAAGTAGTCTAAATCTTTCTTTATCCCAAGACAAATTCATAACCGAAATGTTACAGCGTAGCGGAGGAGACAATGAGAAAAATGAATTGAGTCCATTGAGTCTCATCTCAGTTCACTTTTCTCAATGTGTCCTCTGCAGCGCCATCATATTTCTGGCATGACTTAGTGTTGGGATAAGGGAAGTTTACCCCTTGTACAAACAACATCGAAAATCCACTTTTCCTCTCAGATGTAATAAGTGCAATACATAAGTCTGTATTTCTGTTAGAAAAAGATTTTTATAATACTGAAAAAATCTTTGATATTTCAGTCCGAGGCTCAAAAGAGCGACTCCCTGCATCAATTTCCCGTGTCACAGAAAAAAAGCTTTTGCATTTCAATGGGATCGAGTTTATGTGCATGACATTGTTTTCAATTATTTTCGTGATGCAACATAAATATTCAAAGCATTCCGACTTGAGTAAGCCTTTGTTGTACGATCCTGTACGAACCCCCGTCGAAAACGCTACAAGTGTTGGCAAGACTTCTTATTTACATTAATGAGACAATTGCGACATGTCTGCCCTGCGGCTCGACTTTCATCTATTGTCTGCATTCTTGAAATTTAAAGGAAGATGCCAGAAGGCAGGGTTTTCTTCATACTCGAAAAGACGTTTATTTTGAAAATATTTATATAAAGTTTACTGTTATTTCAATTCAGGAGACCAAGAGAAAGATTTTGGTATAAATTTTGTTACATTATTGTCAACATATGTCCTTTAATTTTCACATTCCAGTTGACCATTCCACTCCACTCCAGCACTCCATGTTTTACAGATTTTTCATCCAAAAACTCGCGTCTGGAAGCTGTCTTGGTTCAATTGTTTTGATCGCGATGGTAATTTCATGAAAATGTTAGCATATTTTAGCAATATTATGAGTTAAATAGGTTGAGAAGACTACGAGGAGCATTTTGATGTATTTTTTATTGCAAAACATCCTAAAATAAGCGTATTCCATATCACTCCACTCCACTCCACCATTCCACTCCATAATTCCACACTCCATGTTTTACAGATAGCCGTCTTGCCAACACCTGTAGCGTTTTCGAAGGGGGTTCGTACGGGATCGTACAACAAAGGCTTACTCAAGTCGGAATGCTTTGAATATTTATATTGCATCACGAAAATAATTGAAAACAATTTCTTGCTCATAAACTCGATCGGCATAGTATAAAAACCATACCCCAGGATCCAGGACCCAGGACCCCAAGTATGACCCTTATGTACTGAAAATCGAAAATGACCCTTAAGTACAAGTGGACCTTTTACTTCCGTTAGTCAAATATGGCGTATCGTATATCAGCAGACCTGTCAAACGCTTCTGATCAGTGTCAAAAGCTCTAAAGCGTACTTCCTGTTCTTTCGTGATTTTGTAATGTACTTCGACTAGAAAAAGATTCTTATAATACTGAAAAATCTTTGATATTTCAGTCCGAGGTTCACAATAGCGATTCCCTGCATCAATTTCCCGTGTCACAGAAAAAAGCTTGTGCATTTCACTGGGATCGAGTTTATGGGCCTTTGCACACTAGAGTACTTTTCCAAATTTTAGTAGGGATTAACAAATTAACACCTTTTTTCCTAGTGTGCAAGGACTTTTTTGCATTTTCTGCTATCCATAAATTCTAGTAAGGATGAAACAGGCCGACTAATTAAATATGGGCAGCTCCCGAGCTGCCCTTATTTCTGCCAAATGTCATCACGGATTAATTTCTTGACCTGAAGCGACATTTTCTTGCTTTTTTCATTCGTTCTCGAAACAAGATGTCGGATGAAGAGTTTTTCATGCTTTTTTATGATTGTTTTCTATTTGCTGGAGCAAAGCGGCCAGGGCAGAATGCAAAGAATGATCTTGATATTATCTGCATATGTTAGAACTTTTACACTTTTACAAATGCAACAAGCGGCATTAAGGTTCTTTATTCAACAATATTCTGAAGAGCTAAAGTCGGAGAACTCAGATTCTGAAATTTAATTCATGTCATTCACTAAATATCGAAAATAGGCCATTTCAAAATAAATATAATTCAAGTTGATGGTGCATTGAGGGTGAAAGAAAGAAAGAATTCTTCTCAGACGTTACCGTGAACCCTATCAAATCTGTCATCAGAAATGATTGATAGAGACTATTTCAGGGCATCAGGAATTTATGGTCGGAACTGAATAATTAGCAATTTAGCAAATTTTGGCAGAATTTTAGGTCTAGTGTGCAAAGGGCCTATGTGCAAGAAATTGTTTTCAATTATTTTCGTGATGCAATATAAATATTCAAAGCATTCCGACTTGAGTAAGCCTTTGTTGTACGATCCCGTACGAACCCCCTTCGAAAACGCTACAGGTGTTGGCAAGACTTCTTATTTACATTAATGAGATAATTGCGACATGTCTGCCCTGCAGCTCGACTTTCATCTACTGTCTGCATTCTTGAAATTTGAAGCAATTTACAGAAACGTAATAAAGGTACCCATTAGCCATGTTTGAAGAATGAGATCAGCTCAGATCAGCCCGAGATAAGCCTATTAGCTTGCAGCTTGCAGTGTTGAACAATCTCCACAATTGTTCCCTCTGATTCTTACTGTTTCAGGCTTTGTTCCTGCTTTCCCCCGCAATCATCATTGATCCCTATTTAGTTTAAATTTGCCCTCGCTTGTTTGTGGTAATTTCTTTTTTCCGAGTTGTTCCTTCATCTTCTTCAGTGTTTCCCTGTATGTTCCACCTTGACCCCTCTCGTTCTCATTTATTCCCGCCGATTTCCACTTCGTCCCAGTTGTACCCTCCGATTCCAAGTTTTTCCCACTTCTTTTCAGCATGTTACAATGATTCTATTCAGTTCCGTTTATTCCCACTCATTCCACGAGTTCCCAGCTTTTTGTTTGTTCCAGATTTTAGCGCATGCTGGCTAATGGCTTCCTAATGAGTTTGTTGTTCAAACTCATGCCAAATTTCAAAGACTCAGAACAACTCAGAACAACCTCTTCGATTGTTTTGATTGTATGCATTTGAATTGCAATTAAAATAATTAATTAACTCAATGATTGTTTAAATTCTGTGCACAGAGAATAGAAATTCCGATCTTATTGTTACAACATTCCTGATTCCTATCTATCTAGGTGTATTTCATCCGGTTTGCCGAAAACCCCTGCATAATGATTGAATTCTTCAAACATAAAAACGAAATCAATGAATGAATATTAAAATACAAAATTAATTAAAACACAGAATCCGTGTATCTTAGGAATCCGTGTATCTTAGGGCCATCTAATATTCATATTTAAAACTACTCACTGATTTTGCGATTCAGGCAAAAGTGTGTGGCATTTCGCTTTCATATTTAGTAATCAAAAATCAAAAACAGATAAGCAACTGGCTACAACAAAAATTTTACAGTCAGTATTTGTATTCTTAAAACTAAATATAATCTTTGGAAATTTTTTGCTACGTTATCAGTCAATGTAGATTTCATAAAATGATGTTAAATATCACCGAAACTTCCTAAAGCTGTTTTCAATTTTCTGCTCAAGAAAGAAATTGTAATTTCTCGAGAAGACAGGGGGTTTCCTACAAAAATAATGCATAGAATACTGTCTGTCAACCCATGCTGTTTTTTAATGATACCAAAGCATGCCACTAGCCAGCATACTGTTTGAATTTTCAATGGCTTGTTTGCAGAATCACACGAGACTCCGAAGGGCTACTGCTGTTGTTAAATATAGTAGACCGGTCGCTCAAATCATATCTCGGATATTATTATCATTATTATTTTGTAACAAAGGTATTACACTCTTTTTTTATAAGAACCTGATAATTTTTTCCGAGGCTCGTAGCTCTTATTTTTTGAATAATTTGAGGCTCGAATGTTCTTAATTGGGTTCTTATTTCAACGTTGATATTTCTGCAACTAAATTGTTTCTACGAACAATAAATAACAGCTGGGCACATCTTCTATATATACATTTATTTAGTAATTTCATAGTTTTGTCATGTTAAGATAAAATAAGATAAAATTCCAAAAAAAAACATTATCTTGTTTCTTATTTTTCATCCGAGGCTGGACATTGTTCTTATTTTTTTGGCAACTCGAGCCTGGTGTTCTTATACATAAGGTGTGTTCTTATAATAAAAAAGACCGCAGGCCAAGAGGGCCGCTAACCTACAAACAAATAACATCAAATTTATTCACTATAAAGTTAAGGTTAAGAATAAAAATAAGATTAATTACTAGTGACTACGGATAAATACTGATAGATACACTCTTTTTTATAAGAACCAGGAAATTTTGATCGTAGCTGGCTGTTCTTAATTTTTTTCTGTTTTTGAGCCTGAAATGTTCTTCATCTGTTCTTAATTCCTTGGTTACTTGGAAAGCTATATTTTTCAAGGAATGTCTGGGGTGGTAGTAGGTTAGCGTAAAAATGAAGCATTCTTGTCTATTTGTGTTTGTGTTGGCTTAAAATTTACGTTCAGTCTTACTGTCGTACTTTCATATGTAGGGACCCGTCATTATTTATGACCGGGTGGGGGCTGAAGAGAAAATGGCGGGTTAACTGAAAAATATTGATTGCATTGGGTGGGGTAATAAAACTGCCTTCAACATAAAGGTATATTCTATCGCAAAACCAAATTCATTTAAGCAATTAAGCCATCGATATTAAAATTACGCTTCGCGAAATGTCCATGCTTTGAGGGAATTAATTGCAGCTATTATCCTATTACCAAAAAAGTGCGAGGGTAGGGTTATTTTTCTGCTTTCCAGTTATGGGGTAAAGAAAATTTTAGACCAAAAATTGGTGGTGTAAAATTTTCTTGATGGTACAAAATACTTTCTCTTCGGCCCCTTAGCTGATATTCTTGGTGCTTTCGAAAAGGCCTTAAAATCTG
Source organism: Chrysaora quinquecirrha (assembly GCA_014526335.1). Classification (NCBI taxonomy): domain Eukaryota; kingdom Metazoa; phylum Cnidaria; class Scyphozoa; order Semaeostomeae; family Pelagiidae; genus Chrysaora; species Chrysaora quinquecirrha. The sequence continues at coordinate 10,565,164 of JACTAT010000037.1, forward strand.
GCCAAAATCCAGGCTCGTGTTCTTATAAAATTGTTCTTATAAAAAAATAGTGTAATAAGCTACTGTAATCTTCATAGTATTAATAATGTTCAAGAGAAAAATAATAATACGTGAGCTAATTTTCCCAAATATGTAAATATAAAACTAGTTGACATTCAATTTTTAAACGTTTTGCTTTCGCTTTATCAGTACTTTGCTTACCAACTTAAGTGAAATCAAATTTTTCACATAATCTTTAATCTTTTGGGAAAAAAATTTGTTTGAAGTCAGTTTATTTTTTGCTCGTTTTGCAATTCTTTGTTATTCCTCTGATAAACGCCGCCCTATATTAAACGCCACACTGAAAAGTTTGATTTTGGAATAAACACGCTTTTAAGGGCAAAAACGGTATTCTTAAGGCAAAAAGTGCAAAGTTAAAATAACGTAACTAAAGCAACTTTTGTGTCTATAAGAGGTCCAACAATAAGAAACTTGTTGAATTGCCCGAGCGAAGTTTCTTATAAGAAAACTGTTTGTAAATTACTTACAATTGGGAAAGAAAGTTCAAATTTTCAAATATAGCTCTTCTTTCGTTCAAAAATTTGGCATAACATAAGGAAATGGATCTCGTCCCCCAGTATTATATTATTAAAAGTATTCCAGTATTTGCAGTATCTTTCAGATGTTACTATAAGAGGAGGAGGTGCTTGTAGGGCGTGTAATTTTCCACCTTCACTCTACTTAGGCCTATATGCTCCTTGCACAGAAAGGGTGAATTTTAGTGTCCAAACGACATTTGTACCATTTTAGGAAAAATTCAAAGTCCTTTTAGAAGGTGAGTCTTTCAGGCAATCTTTGATGCTTAGACTATTGTTGAAATGACATATACATCGTATCGAACCATCCGAGATATGTCTATTTTTCATTTTCAGAAAATATGTCATTCAGGTAATCTTGGACAAAATATTTGGAAAAAGGCCTCTTAAAAAAAAGGAATCTTGCTTATTCAAGGGATCCTATTCTACAGTAATTCCAAAACTCTCTTAACCATAATATACAGGGTGTTCCAAAAAAAGGAACCCGGTAAAGAAACCATAATCGAGCCGTAAAAATTTAATTTTCCAGCATGAAATTTGGTACGCATATTTTTAAAGTAATGAGAATTATGCCGACATCGATTTGCTTTACTTCATGAATGACCCTAGAATGAAGCAAAACTTTTGACACAATTATTTTTCAGTGAACACAAAGAACGCAAGACAGAGTCAAATGTGTACTTCAAAAAAGCACAACTCACGATAAACAATTTTTTAAACAATTTTGTCCGTCTAAATCAATTATTTTTCAAACCCTTGGTTATATCAATAAACCCTTGCTGTAACTTATTGCAGCAACAGAAATCCTCAATTGCATGAAATGCGCATACAATTTGAACACATGCTGTTTTTTGTTAAATAATAATAAAATACATGCATAAGCATGTTTAGCAAAAATATATAATGGTCTAATACCAACCCTCGCTTTGCGCCGCAGACCATGGCCATCTATTGCGCCCCCAGTACATCTATCTGAGCTTTGTATATTCATTTATTCTTTCTATAACTTTTGGTATATTTTGTGTATTCTTGTTTTGGTATATAGCCTCGTACTGACTCATCAGCTGATCCCCATATAAAGCATTTCGGGGCTAAGATCAGTATGCTTTGTTTACATATGGGTGCCCCATTGTTCCAGCGTACAGGAACAATGCCAGTATTATGAGGCCTCTCCATCCAAATATGTGCATATGGTTTGTTATTATTCTATTCATGCATATTGAATATAAAGCCATGAAAATCTAGATTGATCTATACGCCCCTGCGATCTGCGCTGCATAAAATTATGATATAAGTTTCAGTTATGAAGAGTCGACTCGGTTGAATTTTCAAGTATATCAATCATAAGAAATCACCTATATTGTTTTACTGTTATATACAAAAACGTGTTATTTTTATATAAAAAAACGTGTAGTTGACCTATTACTGAGACCCTGGCTACTGGCGTTAAACCCAATTTCACCCTCATTTTGAAGATAAGTCATCTGAAGTTGAGTCAAATTACAGAAGTGTAAGTGTGAGTTACCTAAAAGTGTAACAAGCAATTCTTGCAGCTACAAAGAAGTGCAGTTGTATGGTATATTAACATGGATATCATATGTTGTAATTGTCAAAATAGAGGGATGAAGTTGTGTAGATATATATTTTGCGAGACGAGTTTCTCGTGTTACTAGTACACTCTCTACCCTACAATAAATCTATATCTAAATCTTTCGAATATGTTGTATAAAATCTATACAACATATTCGATTTATCAGTATTATTTTTGTTGCAAAGCTGGGTTATTTGATGTTCGAGTTATCCGGAGGTCAAGTTACTAGGAGTTTAGTGTATACGCATTTTTTATAAAGAAGTGCTTTATAAGGAAGGTAGTTCTCGCCGCATGGTCAAAAATTAAGGAATTTCTAGTACTGGATGTAGGACCTAACACTAAGACTACTAAGGAATATGCAAAATGAAATATTTGAATCCAAGCGTTTTGTATTATGTATTTCAACCACAATTAGCAATGGAAAGCATACAGGGGTTTATAGCAAACACAGATACATGGCAAACGTGTGTTGTGTGTTTTCGGCCAAATTTTGGGAAACAGAATTACAATATACCCAATGAAGTTTGTCCATCGCAAAAATTATGCATCTTAAGCCCCGGCCAAATGACTAAATTTTTCGCTCGATTTTTCAATATACATTTCGGCTTCGAAATTCTAGCGAAGTATAGTGTTCTGGCCAAACGGCTTAACAATCCATATTATACTACAAATTTCGCACTTATTTATCTAGTGAGACAATAAAGGCGCATGAAGAGGAAGAATGAACGATTTTAACGCGCTTCTTTACGAAGTACCCCGAAGTACCTATGCGTGCGCGAACAATACGAAAACCCAGATACTGGCCAAATGAAATCTAGTTGTTTGGTCGGGGCTTTAAATCACTTGAGACAGAATTTCTACCGCTCGCAAGTGGCTGCTTGTTCAATTCCCGAGTTCTCTGTTTGTTCTGCAATTTTAATTTTGTCCTTAATTTCAGAAAATTAAATTTAGTTGTTGCTGTTGCTCTTGCTTTCAATTCAATTTCAGTAGAAAATTGTCAAAAAATTGTCTGATGGTGGTGTGATTTTAGCACTAAATAAAGGCACATTTCTACTTCAGCAGTAACATAATGGGCCTTTGAGAAAGCTTATTTAATCAGCTGGATAATATTCATTTGAACAATGTCTTGCCGACTTTTGCAGAGAAATAAAATTGCTCAGCTTGATAAAATAACAACTTTTCTAAATAAGAAAGATGATGGCCTAAATGCTCCAAATCAAAGTGAAGGTAAAAACTATAGGGTAGCCTTGTACCTGTAAAAAGACCACGTGTGATTTGTTTTGTTGTATTTAGTGTTAAGGAGTTAAGGTAAAGTTTTGGACAGGGTTTTAGGGCTAGGGTTTTGATTATGAGTTTTATATCAAAGAAAAGCGGAAGGGAGATTTTTTGTTTTGAAATTAACTAAACTTGTACATACTAGATATTATGATATATTGAAAAAAAACTGTTGCAAAGACATCGATTTCAGGTCAGTGACCCCAAGAATAAAGCTCTGTACTACTGTTATGGTTTTCTCCTTAGGTCCAAATTTTGAACTACGAAATGAGTCCCTTTAAAAATTTTGAACAAAAATATACTTCAACAGGTACCAGACTCAAATTTGAATCATCAAAAATGCGAATCTTTTTCCAATGACATTTAAGTGCATTATGTTATTAACAAAATTTCAAGGCTGCATTCCATTTTCTTCTTAGGCCTGAAGAGGCCTTCAGCATGGGGAAAACAATTCCTATTGTTTCTGGTGTAGATGTAAATACTGTTGGTGTAACCTCTGGTGCCAGGTTTACACAGAATGTGCCCCAGTTTGAGAAGATCAGGCATTCTACTCATTGATTAGAATATTAACAAACATATTTCAGGCACAATTATACAGTGTTATGTTTTCTTATGAAGCACTATTATTATTATAATTATTCAAAATCTTTATACAGGATTACATTTCAATTGTACATACATTGCTAATAACATTAGTCAATCAGCTGGCATGATTTTACTACTCACCTGGCTGAATCAAGCAAAATATAGCTCAAAAGATAGCTGTTTAGGACCTTGAATAAGAAAAATGATTTTGAAAATGGTAGCCTAGCGGGGAAATCGGGGGCAAAAGTTTCAGAAGTGGCTGCGGAAGAGAAAATACAGTTTTCATCTTATATCTATCTGCAAGGCTTTGAAAAAAGAAGTAAACAAACTTTCCAAGAACAAGCAATCAGACCCTTTTAATGAGATTCCTAGAGTTGATGCAGTGAAAAGCTCAACGCACTTCAGTGTAAAAATATCTGAAAGGAACAGATCTCAAAAGTTCAACATGATTCAAATCAAGATAACTTCTGGAATAAATGGAAGAAGGAATTTGATGAAAATATCTCACAAAACCCATGGCAATTCAGGATAGTCTAATATGGGAAGACTAGTAAAAAAAAGCTTTTTGCATCGGATGAATTAGAAGGTACTGGACAATACTTTGAGACAGCTAATAGTGTTAATAGTGATAAACCAATGCTATCCAAGGAAATGGATAATAAAGAATTCTCTAAAGCTGTTGGAAAATTGAAAAACAAAAAAGCTTTGGGATTTGACGGTATATAAGCAATAAAATGATAAGAAATAGCCCTTGCGACCTGTTTTAATTGATAAAAATGACATTTAACTTGGTCCTTACAACAGGAACAATGCCTAAAACTTGGTGCAAAGGACTTATTACGCAAATAAACATGTTGAGCGTAGAAAGGAATAGAATGGTGGTATGTCTGAAAATTTAAAAATGATCGGCAAAATTCTATGAAGTCAAAAAGCACAATTCTTCAAAGATGAGTGCTGAATCTGATGTATATCAAAGCGATTTGATAGACAGTGCCGGGTGGTGAAAAGTAATTCAAGCCCTGAAAGTGCCAGGTTCTAGAAATTTCTGTCTGATCAAGCTATCAATCGAATGATACCATTCCTTGCATAAATGAATGGTTTCGTCCCAGGCTGGGAAGAAATCACATTTGGCTACCAATTGTTAAAATGATAGAATGCCATAAGTTGCGCTGAATACATTCACAAACCGTAGCTGAGCGAGAGAGTATATAAGAAGAAATGGAAGAAGTTACCCGTTGTGATTTTCCGTGTTACGGACGGTGAAGCAAATTCTTCACGAATTCAAGATGGTTTTCCTATTTAGCTTATTCATAATCATATCTGATATCTAGGGATATCTGAAAAAGGTACAGGTCCAAGTTCAACATTGAAAATGAGATAAATCTCTACGACCTTTTTTTAAGATTGAAGCACTTCTGGCCTTTCGCCGTGTTTCTTGTCAAACATTGAAAGGTTTTTAAGAATTTTCTTGCCAACTTTATGAAAAGAAGATCAGGGACACAAATCTTTTGCGATATAACCTCAATAATACCGTTTCCTTATAGTATAACCAATTGTCAATAATAGCTATTTTGTAAAGAGCCAAATTTACATGCTCTGATATTTTGTATCCATTATTTTAAGATTTCCAGCAGTTTCTTTACTACAAATGTTTCGCATTTAGGTCACTTTCTACGACGAATGACTCCAGAAATTTAGGGCTGTCATCTAAATCTTGCAAAAAAGCTGTAACCAAATAATATTGCTACAAGAAACAATTGCGGCTGCTTTGGCTGATGGACTTTAATTCACCGACTCGAACATTCCTTTACAAATTTTGATAATATCAGCCAGCAGTCATGATTCATGGGGGGAAGCGTGATAAAGAGTAAATTCGAAAACGGCAATATTTGTCTCAAAAAATGCCATTGTCCAGTAATTTTGCCCAAATTTCTAGAGTTTGTAATTAAAAGAAATAACCAGCACTCAGAGACGACTTTATATAAATGACCTTATATGGTAAAGGGTTACGTAACGTGACCAGTCAAGCTCCTGTTAAAATGAAAGATTAAGGCCTAAGCTCTTATCTTGGGTGTCTTCCTTGGCATTAAGGCTAGTATTACGAAGTTATGGCAAAGAAGAGTATTTCTCATCCGTAGAGGCTTTTTACCGGAAGCGACAAGTTTACCCCCCCCCCCCATTTTCACCTTAAGCTACCATTTCCAAATGTCCATCATCATTTTTCATTACCAGGGTTCTAAGAACTCTCTTTTGAGATATTTTTCGTTTGATTGGCCAGGTGGTGTCCTGTGAAAATAACGGTCAGATTTAAAAATAGGTAAAAATATGTAACAAAGTTAAAAGTTATGTAAGGTAGTATGCAGGATACAATAATTTATTTACATTTTGAAATAATCAGTTGTAAGATCTCTAAAGGATGATAAACTGTCAATTTCACGTTGTTCTGAAGGCAATGAATTATAGAGTTTCATTCCCACTATTACACAGCAAGATTTTGCAAGCTTAATATTTTTGGAATCTGCAGCATAAGTCTATTATTTCTTGTTGTTTTTTCGTGTTTCCTCATAACAAAAAAATTCTTGACTGGCATGACAGCATGTTTCTTCATTTCATTGTGTATAAGTGTTTGCTTTTTATGTTTTCTGAGTGATTCGGTTATCTAAAGATAATAGTTTTGAAAGCTGTGTGTTTGTCCGATTCATGTTGGTTGTGCAGCTATACAAAAGAGAAGGCAATAAAATCTTCTTGTAGACTCTCACAAGGGATTCTGGAGAAGATTATAATTAAGTGACGATTGCTGACATTTTATGGTAAAAGTACGATGGAAATTGGTACTAAAGTAGAGTATTTGGTCAAATATTGTGCCTATAAATACTTGTACTCTTTTGTGGAAGCAATTGTTTGGTGTTGTATTTGAGATTAATGACGTCACTATGTTGATTTATTTTTTTGGGTGCAAAATAGCATGGACCCTGTCTTGCCTGCTTTCAGATTGATTACAAGTTCATTTCTGGCAAAACAATCTGCCATACTTCCTTAATCAGTATTAAGATCTTGTTGACTGTTAACATATGTTGTTCTGGATAAGTAGATGACTGTGTCATATGCATACATAACAGCTTTTGAAGTCTTAAATAGCTCTTGAAATCATTGAAATAGATAAGGAACATAATAGGCCCCAGAATAGACCCTTGGAGAACGCCACAGGTTAATGGGCACCGCTCAGATCTTTGACCATCGACTTGGTAAGACAATGATCGGTCGAAAGGGCAATCTTTGAACCAACACAGAGCATTTCCTGTTTTGCCTTTAAGATTCCATTTTCGAGATCAGGATAGAGTGGTTGAATATTTCGAACGCCTTGATAGATCGTCAGTCAGGAACAATGTAGCGAGCTCAGTTGAGCGCCCTTTTCTATATCTGAATTAGTATTTTGACAGGATGTTGTTTTTCTCAACGTGCTTTGTTAGTTGGTCTTGGGTTGCTCGTTGAAGGATCTTTGAGATAGCTTGTCATTTCATCCTTCGCACCAACTTTATTCAGGGCTACAACCTTGGCAATTTTCCGATCATTTGGTACAGTGCTGGATTGGAGAGACAGGTTTATCATGAATGAAAGCGGGTCTGAGAGCACTGATGCGGCATCTTTTAACCTGGAGGTATTACCTGGAGGTATTTCAACAATGCCGGGTGCTTTCTTTCTCTTTAGGTTTTTCAGTTGGTTTTCACAAAATTTCTCGTTACGTGATTACAAGAACTTAAAAGTCAGCCAATCAACGTCTTTTCTGCCTTTCCTTGCTTTCCTTAACATTTTGTCGCGAGCAGCCATTGTGGTTTTGATTTCTGTAGACAGCAATGGCCAAAATCAGCCTTTTACTCGTTTCTTTGCCAATGGTGTATGGCGGTTTATGGTGACGAGTAAGATTTTTTTAAGACTCTCACAGAATCTTTTACAATCGAACAGCAGTAAAGGGGTTTCCAATCATATGATCAAAGTTCCTTCGTGAAAATATCTGAATCATAATCTTTATTATTGCGGGAAGTGATATCTCTCGGAGAATTTTTTATATTGCTTAACTTTTGTACAGTCATGATCACTTATGCTCAAAGAAAGGTATAACTTCTATTTTTGATATGTTTAACGCCCTTTTTGATAACGATAAATCGATAACCGAACTTGAATCTCTGGTTGCTCTCGTGGGATCCTTTATAAGTTGTTTAAAACCTTGACCTACAATTATCTCTTTTACATCACGATTTTCTGTTCTTTTGAGGTAATCGATATTAAGTTAAACTCTCCCAAAAGGATAACCTCGTTTTTGAGCTGTTGTTGTTTATTAACATCTCATTGAAGATGTCTTTTCAGTTTTTAGGTGGATATGATCTGGGAGCCTGTAGAAAGGCAACGGATTAGGATACCTTTCGCATTTTCAGGGCAGATTCCAATCCAAATACATGCAATATTTGCATTTTCGAGATCAGATCGATGAGTCCAATTTATGTTGTTCGGAATATACATCTGTATACCTCTGTTCAGTTTATGCAGGTTTTTTGATCATTTGGTGCATTAAACTCTTTTTGAAACCTGGTTCTTTTTTCAGGAAAAGAAGAAAAAGATGATGACCCTCAGGTACAGTATTTCCTACATTTATTCATGTAAATAGAAAAATTACTATCGTACTTCAATAACGTGTCAAGAAATTTATGTTTTGGAACCTGCCTTACTTGAAAGCTTGTTTTTCATTACCTTGTAAAGAGGATGACCCGAATGACAGGTAAATCTGGTTGTTGAAGAGACGGTTGTTCTGTGCAAAGTGGCTTTTGCCAGAAGCCGGTGCATGAGTTGTACAATACGTTTCTTCAAAATTTAAACGCTACTCAAAAGCATGAAAAGAAGCAATAGAAAAGAGGAATTTAAAATAAAAAAAAAATCGGAAAAATTTGCATCAATCAAGTTTAAATATATGATTTATAGTGAATATTTATGTGTGGTAAATTTGTCCACAAATTATTCAAAAAATTTCAAAGCTACTAAGTGATTAGGTTATTATTTGTTGTTGAAATTATTTGTAATTGTTATTTGCAATATTGTTATTTGTAATTGCTGTTTGTAATATGTAATTTGTAATATTTAAATGTAATTTGATTAAGAATCTCTATGTTAAATGTTATGCCGCAGGGTTGCTATATATTTCCATGCTCCCTGTGGCATCGTCTTGTATAACCTTTGTATGTTGATTGTAAATTTTATGGGAATATAAGAAAAAATTATTAGGTCACTATAGATATAACCGAACTGAGACAGACACAAACGGACACAAATAATATAATTTCAGAAGTAATCAACAAAAACCCTATTATAACAGTGATGATGAAATATATGAAAAATCCATGTCATACTTAAATATTTGCAATATTTATGTCTCACGGATCATCCCAAGTAATTAGATTGATAGTTTGTTCATGTCCACGGTTTCTGATCTTCTGTTCGATCTCACTCATAGATTCACATCAACGCTCTCTCGCACATACTACCTTCTTTGAAGCATTTCATGACAATTTCATTGCAACTGAAGAATTGTTTTTCAAATTGTTTCACTCCCTCTATTTGGTGTCAAATTAGACTTTTCCTGTTAAGATTGCTGGTAATGCTATTTCCATGGGGTCATATATTGCTGAAATGGTGCTTAAAAATCTCTTTTTGTCATTGGCGTCTCTTTCTTTTGAAAGACAATTGACTGACTTTCTTCCAATTTGTTCTACCTTATCTCAAGTATTTTCGTTTCAGTGCTCTTCAAATCCAAATTTAACTTTGCAAATGGCGCCTCACTGTTTGTTACTATTGGTTCTCCATCAAGCTCTGCTGCACTCGAGTGCCGCACAAGCTCGAAACCACAATCTGCAAATATTTAATCTGGTGTTTCTGTCATCTCTGCTACTTCTTCTAAATTGTTTCCTCCGAGGTGAACATAATCGACATCAATACCTTTAAATTTTCCTTTATACAATTTCAATGTGTACCATCCTTTTTCTTCTGAAAATGTTGTTGTAAATTTTCGATATCAATGGACTATGGCCTAGGCCCAAAATAATTCTTGTTAACACTAGGTTTGCTTTTTACTCTAAAGATCCAAAATCAACTCAAACCACAAAGCATCACGTTCACATTCGCGTATGATAATTTGTAAAAAGACTTGTTTGATATCTTCAGGTTATTTTAATTAAATTTCCCGCAAAACTTGCTTGTGTGGGATATAATATTCTCAGCTTTGGGCTGTATTTGTGGCTACTTCTACTATCTCTTCTTTAAGCTGAGCATCACGTTCACGTTAACATTACACCCTTGTACTCTTTTGACATTTCTGGTTGTCTGTCCATCTTTCGTATAAGTGAGCTTGCTTCTGCTACTTGGTAATGAAGTTTCATACTGTCAATCTGGTTTTCAATTCTTGATAGATACACTGCCTCTTGGTCTCTTTCGCAGTGATCTTCCAGGCCCAATACATCAAGACTACATCAAGTCCATATAGTCCTCTTGAGAGGTTATTGTAAATCTTAGGGTAGCCTGTGTACTCCCCTGCCCGGGGAACATTATAGTACAGCCAAACGTTTTATACTCTGCGATTGGTTGTCCACTTTGGTTGGCGTTGGTGTATTAATCATTGGCACTCAATGTCATGAGAACATGTAGTTTGTCTTTTGAATCATCATCCATCACCGCACCCTAAAGATTTGACTTTTCTTTAATTACTTTTCATATTCTGAGGTTTCTAATGTTAGAAGAACTTTTCGATCAACTTTATTTACTTCTGACCTGATCCAAACTTTTCCCTTTACCGCATTGATTTGCATTTATTAAAACACATTCATCCTTTTGCTTGTTTTCTGCAGCATTTTCGACTTATATTCATGACGCACTGGATGATACATCAGATACTGCTAGAGCCTGTATTTAACAATGCTCTACGCTTCATCCCCTCAACACAGACAGCAACAACTGGGTGTATAAGCTTTCTATGATTTTTACTGCCAACAACTGATCCCCTTGTATTTTATCGCATATTGAGGCGTGGTGTCGTTTCATGGACTGTTGGAAGCGTGTTGTTGTTTACCTTTTTTATATACTTTTTATTTTGATTTTTGTATGTCTCGTTAAGCCTGTTTCCATCAAGTCGTTGAGGGTCGTTGATGGTCTTTCAGTCTTTGCAAAAACCGAAATATACCGTCAGCAACTTTATGAAACCATTTAGACAAAATTTACAGGTTCTGTAAAAGACCGTCAAAGCCCCAGGGTGCTGGTATAGAAATCTGTTCTATCTCGGCTACTCTTGTCAACGACTTTATGGTAATCTCGTGTGTGGCTGATTGACATCAAATCGAGCCATTTAAACTGTGAGCTGAACCTGAAACAAATAATCACAAATGGCGCCAAAAACAACAATACATCAACGATAATCAACATATCCCCCACCGTACTGCACATACATTACATGGATGTATTAACGGTAATAAAAGTGAATCATGTTCTTATTTTCATGATTTCTTGACCTTTGTCTTTTATTGGAAAGTGGAGGTATAGTTAGTTCATTCATGCTGTCAGATAATCTTTAAAATATCAAAAAGGAGTTTCATCAACCCAGTCGGTCGTTTCTTCATTCCAGTGCATTATTCTATTCTTAAATTCCTTCTTTTAATATTTAGTGTTTAAAAGATAGCCTCAGTTTGCCCCAAGGCTGATTTCTACTACAAAGTTTCTATGACAATTTATTTGTCAATAAGTTTAAGATAATAGTCACGTCGCTGAGGGACAGAAACAAGGGGTCAGACTGCAAAATCGGTGGGCAATGCAAAAAAATGGTTTAAAACAAGCGCAAAAGCTTGTAGATAACAAATCAACTTGGTGGACAGCGCCAAATTACTTGTGTGGGTAATCCAACAGCATTTTGTGGATTCCCCATACAGTTTTTCATTTACTTCAAAATCTCGAAAATGTTCGAAATCCAAATTCACTGCATAAAAATTTAAACTACTGCCAGAAAGGGCTTATTGAGTGCATTCAAAAGAGACCTTGTTTGTTAAATTTGAGCTCACCTGCCGGGAGTAATCGAAAGGTGAACTTTGAGTGCCCCCCTGCAATCTTGCGCGAGCGAGAAATTAATCGTGTTTGCAAGGGGGAACTCAGGTTTTACCAATCAATAACTCGGGAGGAGAGTGACCGATTTTCAAAAACAGCATATCTTCTGAATGTACTCTGCAAGCACTTTCTGACTGTTGTTTTCAATTTCTCATGCCCCGATTTTAAATTTGTGTCATTTTCAAGGTTTCGAAGTATATAGAAAAGTATACGGGAAAAGCACAAAATGCTGCCGGATTACAACCATAAGTAATTTGTAGAAGTCCAACAAGTTGATTTGTCATCTACAAGCTTTTGTGCTTGTTTTAAATCATTTTTTGCATTGCCCACAGATTTTGCATGCTGCTTTTACCATAGCGCCCTGACTATAAGAGCTCTTAAATCTCAACGGGCAGAACAGATAATGCTATCTTGAAAGCAAGCTTCAAGGTTAATGGAACTGGGAACTAGACATGCCAAAAATTCTCAAATTCTATTTGCTGAAGTGCTTGACGGAAAAATGTACCTCAACCTTTTCGCCAAGAAACCTTTTACGATACAACTGTATACATTTTTCTACTGCGCATGTGCCATTATACTAAACTAATGACCGTGCTGAAAATTCATCTAATGGAGATTGGGCTTGATAAAAGCTTTTTCATAGCGTTCATGCATCGTTATAGTTTTGATTGTCGATAGACTACATGAAAGAACTCAGTATTCCATTTAAGATAATAAAATCAATCTTTTTCTCTTACCATTTCAAGGAATGGAATTCTTGGTTATCAAACTGCATAATTGCTATTTCTCCGGCAGAGGATCTTCTTGCACTTGCTCAGGGGAAAAAGGCATTATTTTTAACAAGTACAGTACCATTTTACATTTCATTTTGAGATTCATTGACACATTTCTAGTCATTCAGAAAAATTTGCATGGCAATATGTAGAGAAAATTGCAAAGTATCTAATGGCTTAGCATATATCCTTAGTATCAGAAAGCATGATTGATAGCCCTGGTGCTAAATGTCAATGTCAAAGATTTCTCTGTCACAGCGTGTTCAATGTCCCTGTTCCGCATGGCAGATGAAAACAAATTAAGTTATTTGGTGCAGCGCACAAAAGTGATTCATACTCTCAGTTATTCTTAATATAATATCCTCATCTCATCAAAGGACACCAGATATATGCTGTTAAAAAATATTGGGGACCTGGCTATAGTCATCTCTCTCCAATGCAGATACCATGAGGAAAAGCTATTCTTTGACTTTTATTACATTTCTGTTTTATGGGGGATATGATATGATATGAAAGGCTATAATTAGCTATAATTAGGGTACTGCTCTGTCGGGTTTACCCTTTTCTTTCTAACATTAGCAAAGATAGAAGGGAAAATGTGTTAACTAGCAAATGCCTAATTTCACATCTTTCACCAGATTCTGGTTAATTAAAACTTGTAGATTCATTTTTCAAGATGGGCCATCGTGAAATATTTTTAGATGGCACTTAATTCGTGACGTCATCAAACATACAAAAATTCAACATAAAGGCTAATATCTCTCATCGCACATGTTACATTATGAAAAAGATTGCATATTCTGATAGCTCTAAGAAGTTGCGTTTAGATGTGCTATGTAAAGATAATCCACGATGGCCCATATTGGAAATTTCCAGCCTTCTAAATATCAGAATCTGGAGAAAGATTTGAGATTAGGCATGTGCTTTTTTCGAACCGCTAACCCAAGAACACATGCACAGTTTCAACATTTGCTTTAACGAGAATCGGGCCGAAAATAGACCGACGGAAGCAAGAGTGCCTTTGTTTCGTTTCCCTCACATGTTTATTGTTTATTTACGTGACGGAAGGAAATTGAAGAAAAGATCTGAAATGTCCTCCTCAAACTTCCATCAATCACGGATGCTCCCTTTTTTGTAAGAGTAAGCCTCAGCTCGGGTATTCGTGTCTTGCAGCAATGCTCAGAAACCACGTAAAAGAGATAGCCGGTTCAAGTCCTAGGTCTTGAATAACATCTGCGAAAAATAATTCCAAATACGGTTTATGAGCGAAGAAAAACACATGTTCTAATCGTCCCAGGAGCTATCTAGTAGGTTCATGTTGTGCAGTACCGGGTAGCTATAGATAAAATAGAGCTTAGAAAGAGGGACGTTGGGTTTTTGAGTCTTACATAGCACATACATCCGTGGATGCTGTGAACGCATTTGCCTTGTTCGATCGTGAATTTTCTGCTCTATTGTAGCAAGTTCGAAGGTGCCTTATTTGTTGATTTTTTTTATCTAAATTGATCTCTTTAAATTATCTGCTCTTTGGAAGTAACGTTGCCGGCCAGGTTAGAGGCGCAAAAATCGTCGAGGTCAGTTTTATATCGTGTGGACAAAAAAGTAGCCAAACCCCCAAACTAAATCATTAATATAAAATCTCCTATGGCAAAATCTTGTCAAATTTAAACTTCAACCCAATAAACACCTCTTGTGGAAAAATGAAAACCCAATCTGCTTTGTTCTCAAAGTCATCCAAACTCGGGAATTTGTAGTCACAAAAATGCAGGTGTAATGGATTGTAAGATTTGCAACAGGAAATATTTTATATCAATTTTTTGTTTGAGGTTTCCTTTTGCCCACCCGATACGTACACATGAGACGTTTTCATGCCACTCCACGTTTCAGGCCCTGGCTAAGCGATCGAACATTGTTGGTTGAACATTAAAATTTCCTTTACAACAAATGTTTGACCGTTTGCCCACGTTTCGCTTGACGCAAACAAATAATGTTGGAAGAGCAATGTTTTTGGAAGTGGTCAAGCGATCAAACATTTTGCTTGACAAGCAAATTTCAAATGTTGGACCAACAATGTTTGGTCCTTTGGCCAAGGCCTTACTTATCTAAATTAGGTATACCAAATGAATGTACCTAAGTTATATATTTGGAAATTAACAGTATTGTTCACAAATTAATTTCTTCGAGGACAGAACTGTCCAGTTTCTGGACAGATCTTAAATCAGGAAAAGCCAAGTTTTAAACATACAGGATCACTGTGTCCATTGGGCCATAATGTCCCTGCTATTTTACAGGGAAGTTTCGCATATAAATCAGTAGCAATAAAATTTGAGCATCCAATCCTATTGGTGAAAATTGACGGCGTTGTCAAATTATGCATGTCGTTTCAACATTTATCTTACCAAACAGTTAAGACAGTAATGTTTATTTCCTATATGTGATTGAGCCCGTTGCTCTTACTGAATAATCCAAAGCATGTCCATGTGCTACCTTCAACTGGTCTAGTACAGTTTAATTACAGTAACATTCAATTGTGAAATTGCATTGTGGTGAACTGCTAATGAGTGTATGGTTTGAATTTAAAATTGTTCCCTTACGTATTGAAAAAGTATATTAGGTCAATACTGTGTATGATTTTATTGATAATAACAAATTTCAAACCATTCTTTACACTGAAAAGACTCTTAAATGAAAGTCGTTTCTACTTGCAGAAAAAAACATCCGAAAAACTGAAGATGACGTTTTACAATGGAACGAAATATGTTGGAAAGGCACATTATGCGCTGATGATCAGTATGTATAATTTTTGATATTGAAGCAAATAAAAGATTGTTTAGAACTTGCTGATTTTAGGAAGGTACTATAAAGTGCCTGCATTGCTTATTATCTGCAAGACATGAAGGTAAATTTAGTTGATTATTTGCAACTTAACTTATATATCTGTTTTCAGTGAAAGCGTTTCATCGTTACTTTGTTTACCCTTGGCATCACAGCAAAGGTAATGTTTAATGTTTAGACTTCTGCTTTAGAATAATTTATCATAATTCAGTTTATCGCTGTATTCATAGTAAGTGATAAAATATAAAGATTTAAAGGAAAACATGGGAGTTACCATTGAAATAATTTTCAATGTTTGGGCCCATAACGCATAAACCATATGAGGGTGATAAATATCCACAATGTCTTTTCATAGCGCTTAAATTCATGATAAAAAGTTATGTACAAATAGCAAATCTTTGCAAGAGAACTAGTAGCAAAGGAGAATATTGAGTTAAATTTGCTAACTTAACATTTAAGGCAGCGGTCTTGATGAAGCTGTTTGTGATCGTATTTGGGACTGAGTTTGTGCGAGCTCTGAAAACATAATGTCTAATTATGTAAATTAACATCTTTTATAGGTCGTCTCAAGGATCTCCAGATTGGTCGTGCATCATTGCAGGATTCACCTCAGGTTTTATAAGAATTTACATGCAGGTAAATTTTTGCGAAATTGCAAACTCATTGTTGATTGTCTGACAATGAGCTTCATATAGTGGGTGAATAGCCGCTCAACTGAATCTGACATTACAAGCGTTATTGAAATATGAACTAAGTTTGTTATGGTTAATAGTCTTTGAGTTGTACAAAATTTCAAAATTGCGATGAACAGCGGAATCATTTTCGGGCATACATAAAGGCTTTTTTCGTCTGACACTCTTCAGAGTATGGACGTCAGAAACAGACCGAAACAATAGACTAAGGCGGAATTTATACCCAGATGCGGCTAAAAATGCACCAATCAGAAAGAACGAAAAGCTGAATTGGCATTGTGTTTTAAACACCAATCAGCTGGTCGGATACAGCGGAGGACCAATGAATTATTTGAAGAGTCCAAGTGAGAAAACGAACTCTTTCTGTCTACACAGAACCGGCCTTTTGGTTTTGATGTAGACAGATTCCAAATCCCCTAAGTGAAACAAAGATCTTGCTTCGCCAATGATTCTGAAAAAATCCTCGCTGTAATTTTCCGCACAAATCGGGTTATCGAGTAGATGTTGTCCTATGGCAGAATCATGTTTAAGACTAGGTTGTTGTTATAGCCGCATCTGGCTATAAATTCCGCCTTAGTCTATTGTTTCGGTCTGTTTCTGACGTTCATACTCTGAGAAGTGTCAGACGAAAAAAGCTTTTAAGTATGGCCGAAAATGATTCCGCTGTTTTAAAATTGTTGCCAACCCCAACAGTTAAACATGTGTCACCAACATATTGAAGTTATTTAACTTCTCTAATACCCAAGGCAGATCCCTCATACATACGTTTTATTGATTCCACGATTCCATTTCTTCTTTAATGGATCATCTGATTGGCGTCCAAGTTGGCCACCTGCATATGCCACCCAACTTCACTTACATTTCTTGAACAAACAAATTATTTCGCCGGTCGAATTTGTGGACAAATCTCGCGAGAACAAACAAAATTTGTGGTTTTGCAATTACAAATGCGTCGAGAAAACTACTTGGTATTAGAAGGATAAAAACCAAAGAGTCAACAAGTTGAGACCTTCACTAATAGCATCAATTCTGTTTTAGCTATTTGTTGTTCATTTTAGATTTTGCTCTTTGATTCATCTCATTTTGTGCCCTATATTTTGTCTTTAGAACGGGGAACTGCTTATATCCCAGTTTCTACATGACAGTCCAGTATTTAGCTTCAGCCTGAGGACAAAGCTGGTAACAGATTCTTCTGATCAGGTAAATGAAAATAATATCTAATTTATGAAAAGGAAACACTGTGTTTCAGTTAAGTTTCAAGTTTTAGATGTGCTGCATTCTTATGTTTTATGCTCTGCTTTTTGCTTTCGTTAATTGCCTTTTCTTGGACAAATTGTTTCGAATATTTTAACGAGAATCAAGGGGTCTAAAGTTGGCTTCAGCCAGAGGACTTGGCAGGCTATAAATAAGAATTGTCTTTCGATTATCAGCGATGAACTTACTCACTTGTGTGGAGTACTAGAACATATCCGTGATTAAGTGTCTATAATTTGCAAGGAACTCTATGGTTTGTTTTTAAATGCTTGGTCTCATCTCTGTTTAGTCACTTTAGCAAAGCAGTAACTCTATCCAAGTGAAAGGAAATTAATTATTTAGGCTTCTCCATTACTGAAAAAGGTATCAATCATTTACTCTACCATTCTGTTTCTGTTAGTTGTTTTTATTTCCTTTTCTTTTCGTAACTTATCATCCCTCTCAATTTCTCTGACATAACACAGATATCTTCACCAGCTCACCAGTTTGTTGATCCTTTTGAATTTCAAGGTTGAGGAGTTGGCTATATTGTATTCAAAAGCAATTGTGGTAATCGACGGTTTTAGCCTTTACCAGTCACTTAGAGCGTGCCGTAGTCAATTGGCAAAGGGTGAGTGTCAAAAGGATATTTTGTGGCTCATATATGGCAACTAGACTCGCATTACGACTCTCTAGTTTACGTTCCTCTAATGATTTGTCACTCAAACAGAGGCTCCTGGCCTTGCAGCTCCGGAACCGGCTAATAAAGCTGCTTCATTTTCATTTCATCGGTATTTGGAAAAAACTAGAATGTTACGGACCAGAGCCACTTAAGGCTGTCTTGCTTTAACTATTGAAACAATTATAATTTTTATTTCAACTTCTGATCTAAAATTTCAAAGTGAATCTAATGATTGTTTCCATCTCTTTGATAAGATTCACAACTTGTTTCAAGTGGGCTGATATTCCGCATCAAGACTCTGCCCTAAATTCTGCAAAACTAAAATGGATTAAAGAACAAGGTTTCTTTGCGCAGAATCTCGATTTCAGAGCTAAACGGACACAAGTACCACACTGTGTGATTGTCAAAAGCAATAGCAGCAATGTTTAGCGAAGTAGGGGGACTTATGCTTATTAGGCAGGGAATTTTCCATAACAATCTGACTTTCAACCTAACTTTGAATTTTATTACACATTCTGGGTAAATCGATAGCGCTGATTCCAAATCCGAGATGGGCCCTGTGAAATTTTGACCGGAAGTTGGACTTTTCGATGACGTCATCAAAGAGCCTTTTTTGCCCTTTGACTGCAATGTCTCTCTATTATTATATCCAAGAAGGTCGATAGGTGCAAATATGGATTCTCCTGACTTAGAGCTTTCGATTGATATATAATTGAGTTCGATTTACTAAACTTTACCAAAATCATGACGTCATCACGATGACGTTGTCATCGTATAAAATCTCATTTCGGTAAAAAATTTTGTATTTTGTACTTGATTGTATTTAAACAACTTTTACGTTGCCATAGCCATTTTGACAATGATTTGCTGGCGTTGGTATGTTCATTTCTACCGTTTGTGTCTTACTTTGCAACTGATATCTTTTTATTTAAATAAAATATGAAAAATGGGAATATTTACACTCTCCAAGCAATCATTGAAGCCACATAAAGGTCTCACATAGTTGGAACATGTTTCAAGCAAATTTGCCACACCACTCCAAGCGAAAAACCCATTACAGTAATGCGCATCCATTATCCACGGAAAAAATTTTTTTAATGTGATCAAGTACATATACTATGACTGTTTTTCTACTATTTATGTTGATATGTACAGTTTCCACGCAAAAGTTTTTACCAGAATAAGAATTTTTATGACTATGACGTCATCGTGATGACGTCATGATTTGGCTAAAATCTAGTAAAATCGAACTCATTATATATAATTCAAAAGCTCTAAGTCAGGAGAATCCACATTTGTACTTTTCGACCTTCTTGGATGCACTAATAGAGAGATAATGCAGTCAAAGTGCGAAAAAGGGACTTTGATGACGTCATCGAAAAGTCCAATTTCCGGTCAAAATTTCACAGGGCCCATCTCGGATTTGGAATCAGCGCTATCGATTTACCCAGAATGTGTAATAAAATTCAAAGTTAGGTTGAAAGTCAGATTGTTATGGAAAATTCCCTGCCTGTATTTAGTGTTTATATTGTAAACCCCAAAAATTCTTTAGTGCAAAAACTAAATTTTCTTATTTCTTATTTCGGAAGAAGTATAAGATAATGCAAAAGAGATTATTTTGTGGTTTAAATACCATTTAATTTTTAAATAACAACAACATAGAAATTGGGATATATTCGAATCATTAATTCGCTTTCTTTGATTTCAGCCCATGCAAGTGGATTTCAAGAGACTATTGAACCACCAGCACTTGCTTACAGAAAATGGAAACTTGATGGGCAAGAAGATGTTTTTGATATTGTAAACAATGGTAATATTTTAAAAACTAATTGGGACGTTCACTATTATTACAACTTGGTACTAGCATGATGTTGCATTACAGTTGAGATCATGTGATATGAACTTTCCTTTCTTTATTTCTTTCCATTCAACCTATATCGTGATTTCTGATTTCTGAAGCTCGTGTCCATTGACTTTTAACCAATTCATGTCTTTTCTTTTGCTTTTAACTAAGAATTTAGTATTTTTTGCCTCAGTACTGGTATTGAGAGCAGATCTACTATTGTTGCCTAGTAATTGAGAGACTGAGATCGATTGGTTTTTGTTTGTTAAGTCCTGTCAGCAGTGTCTGAGTCCTGTCAGCAGTGTCTGAGTTTTTAGGCACAACTGAATAAACCGTCTGTAATCGCAGTGTGGCTAGACAAACAAATAGAGTATCGAGTTTGCAGAAACTACGAATTCATCGATAATGCTTTAATTATATTAGTCCATTTGCATTTTCCGGCATTGGAACTGTGGCACCGACATTTGAACCGGCATTGGCAATAGAATTGCCAGGGGGGCCTGGAATTGGCGTCAGTTTTATATATCACCTAAAAATTAAACACAACTCGCAATTTGGGTTGCATCTCAAATTCGTCTCATGTATCACGTGTTGTTTTGCTTATATCGTAACTTTTCTTCCATCTCAGATTTCAACACCGTTATAAAGTTATTCGTAAAAGATTTTACCATTAAATATTGAATTTTTATCTGTGAAAGACAAATGGAATCGTAGTCGAGTTTAGATCAACAGTTGTTGTTCAGCCTTAAAACCTTTGATTATCAGGAGCATTGTTTCGTTTTAGGTTTGGTAACCCCGTGTATGTTTGATAAATTGTCACTGAGTTCTTCGCAGTATGATGGTAAGTCATTGAAAGCATCTGCTTCAGGGTCAAGAAAGATAATCTCAAGTGGCCGAAATCCTTTTGTAGGATGGTATGAGCTTTTTGAGGTGAGACAAGAGAAATACAGATATTTCTATATTTGTATTAACCATTTTTCCTAAAAGAAACATTAGTATGCTGGTGTTCAATTGTCCTCATTAATGATAAATGGTATTGCTTGCTTTTTAACAAGTTAAAATGGTATAATCCATGTTCAACCGCGATTCTTCGAATTTTTTCTATTTTATGTCAGGAAAGTACCACCCCATTGATATCTGAAGTAGCTTTGAATGTCGCAAGCAAACTCACGACAGCAGTTATGTCACGGATCTCAAGCGCTACAGGGTAGGGGGATTTTAACTGATTGACAGTTTCTTAAATTCATGGTGGAAAATAACATTGTAGATTGTAAGAATACTTGATGCAGGATTATTGCTATGCTGCTGGGTAGTCAGGAGGAGACAATTGCTTTTATCTGCTGTGGCAGAAAAACCTTTGTGAATAAAGTTTTTGTCGTGTCTGTCAGGTCTACAATCATTTTCGTGATTATTTATCCTTTTATTTATTTATTTATTTATTTTCAGTTCTTGCTTATTTTAATTCTTTATCGCTGTATTATCAATGACAGGGACTGGCTTGGGTTTGGAAACAGATCAAATCAACAGAGAAAAGAAATATCTCCTAAAACTGTAGAGCCAGGAACTAATGCCAGATTGCGGTATAATTTCATTAAAAATCCTTTTTCGGAATAGTATATATTCATCATAAGTGGGCTACCACAATTGTTATAATTGCCTTCACTGGGATTCGAACCATTCGAACCACTAAACAGTGCAATGAAGTAGCCAACCTAACTCGAGGTCCTTCCAGCCACAGGTCTCCTCCACAGCCAAGGTGTTTCTTTGTGTTTCGGCTTAAAGCCTTCATCAGAGCATAGAATATATAGTGAACTGAACTTATGCTGACACATGATATATATTCATCTTTTTCGGCATAGTATACACTGTAAGCAAACTTTCTTGAAACGCTTTGAATCTATACGCCCAACTTGATTGGTGGGTCTTGATTCTAAATTGATAGGTTAAGATTTTGCGTGGGTGGGTTTCAATCCTACTAAAATGGGCTATTATGCTAATTTGTTGGACTGTGGTCTTAAACACGATGACTTTATTGCACTGAGTAAGTTATGTCTCAACGCATTTATCCACTGCATTGAGGATAATTCTTATTTCCTGAGAATGATAGCCCACCCCATTCGCAAATGAAATAATTCCAATAGAAAATGAATGAAAATATATTCTCTGAGATATTTTCTTGAGATAGATTTTACAAAAGATTATCATTCACTTGAGATGTGTTTGTTATAGAGCGCAATGTTCATTAAATTTTTAAATTAACGTAGATACTTATGGTTGCATTTGCGTAAATAATACTGCTTGTTCTCTGACATAGATTGACATTGCTGCTTGATTGCTTTCATGAATTTGCTTGTTTGTTACATTTTTGCATTAGATATGGGTTGCCAGATAAACGAAGGCGAGCTGAATCTATTGTTCTCTCTCCAAATGACTCTTTGGCTGCATGTACTGATGACTTTGGAAGAATTCTACTGATTTCAAGGGAGTCTGGTTTAGTTGTGCGCATGTTTAAGGGTATGAAACCTATATTATCTTGAAGAAATTTATGTCCTTTCACACATGAATACAGATTTTTACACCATTGCAGATTTTGCTGTGTAAGGCATTTTCACTAACGAAGTTCAGTTCTAATCAGCTACACAAACACTTTGCTTTATCTTAAGATAAGAAAAGAACTTCAAAGCTGACGACCTGAATAGAATGCAAATATTCATCTCTCAAATTTGTAGGATATCGGGATGCTCAGTGTGGGTGGCTGTTATCTACAGAAGAGCAGCAATCAGATGGACAACCGAAACAAAATAGTACACATACTCGGCATGCACTTTTTCTGGTCATTTACGCTCCCCGAAGAGGAATCTTGGAGGTACCTTGCCAATTTACTCGTTTGATAAGAACAAATTATTCAGCGATAAAATTTAAATTGCCTTTTTGTATCGACATTTTCTAATTTTAATATTACATTCTTTTTTTATAAGAACCAGGAAATTTCGATTGAGGCTGGCTGTTCTTAAGTTTTTGCCATTTTGAGCCTGAAATTTTCTTAATCTGTTCTTAATTCCTTGGTAACTTAGCCAGTAATACTTTTCAGTGCATGTCTGGAATGGTACTAGGTTTGTGTAAAAATGCAGCATGCTTGTCTATTTCATTGTTCGCTTGCTTTTTACATTCCGTCTGACTGTCTTACTTTCATATTAAGTCGATATTCGTAGGCTTATGAAAAGGCCAGCCTCAGCTTGTTCTTACTTTATTCTTAAAATTTGAGCGAAATCCAGGCTCGTTTTCTTATAAAATTGTTCTTTTATAAAAGAAGAGTGAAACCCAGTAGATGTTTTAATATGTATCATTTTTGAAGCTTCTACGCAAACAACAAACTTTCTGAAAGGCTACAAAGCATGCTAAAATTTCAAGTCAAATAACGTATAGTCTATTCTAGAGAATATTTTCTAGGACCAGACATTCTCTTTGTAGGTTTTCACAGGTTTTAAAATTGAAAACCATGCCATGAATTTCTAATATTAACCCTTCTCTAGCATTTCTCTGTAAGGAATTTCTTCAATTAGCGCTGATGTTCAGGAGCGATCTTGGTTTTTACGTTTCTCGCCTATCTCTTTCACCGATTTGTTCCGTTTTGCGTTGAAGATCAAAAGGGTTATTATCAAAACGAACAAAAGTTTTTATCCAATTTTATTAAAGGGTTTAGGTTTTTATCCGTTAAGATTGAAGTGCCGTACCGTTAGTTATGCTCTGTTCGATTATTATTTCCTTTATTTTTGCAGATCTGGCTTGCCGAACAAGGATCAAGAGTAAGTGCCTTTACTGTGGGAAAGGATTGCAGGTATCTCAACAATACATCATTTTATACATTAGTTTCATCTAATACTCACAAAATTTCAAGCAATAACGACGTTTTCCTCATTTGTTGCAATACAATATTTTCTATTTCAGACTAATATATAACAGATATGGAGTCCTTGGAAATAGTGGAAAGCATAGACAAGACTTGTTTAAGGAGTTACAACACTGTTTTCTAGTTGAAGGCAATGGCATTATATCTTCAATCATTGTTCCGTTTCACTGTGCTTTAAGGTGAGTTTTGGCGCTCCTTAGAATATTACTTTAACCATCATTTTTCCCTTTGAAATCGTTCCAAACAAAGATCGAAATGTAAGTTTCTAGTCAGATATCAAGACGATGTTTTGAGCATTGACGCGGCATTGAGGTCGGCTGAGAGAGCAGAGTTCGGTCGTAAGAGAACTCAAATTGTTTTCTCGTAATTAAATCAGAGTGAACAGGAATGTAAAAGCAGCGAATCCATCCCAACATTGCGTTGCCCCACGTCTTTTAACATAGACTATCCTTGTCTGCATCAAGCTTGTTCGCTACTAATTTTCTTTGAGATCGTGATTGGTTTTCCCGTTGAAAATTGATGAATGTTGTCAACATTGTATTGTTTATTCCATGCATCTTTATGTTATATGCAGCACCTCTTTCCCATGTCCCTGACTATAGCGGATGAGATACTTTGAAGTAACTGATCAGGCTTTTCCTAAATAAATTTCTCGACGATTGTGCTTTATATACATCTACATATTGAATACCTATTTTCCAATCGTTTCAGCTTATCACACAGTGTGAAAATGCGTGATGGTTATTTGTTGAAAAAGATAAGCTCAGTTATGGAGAAAAGTACAGATCCTGTGTCTGACGGTATAATTTAATTCAATAAAGTAGACAAAAAATCTTATTCTTAGGTTGTATTGTCAACCAAAATATGAAATGTCCTTTAGAATAGTTACGTATATCGCTACATAATGCGAAGATTCTAGCCTTGGTACTGATATTTGATAGCTCAAATGATCGTGTCATGCTTTAGAATGTCTTGACCGACTTTCTGGTTACGAATTCGCGAGCACAATATTTGTATCTTTTTAGATTTTAATGTGTCTGTGGCGAATTTCAAGCAAAAGTATCCACTTTTCATTACGGAGACGATTGAATTATGCTTACTCTATTTAACAGCTTCACAGAATCAGCTTGTCCAATCAATAACGTCATTGTTTCGAGAAATTGATGTACCAGCTTCTCAGTTCGTGGTAAGTATAAAGCCCGTATAAAGGAATTGTCTTTCGGCCGCAAATTTATTGCGATTACTGATGTCATGAGAGACATTTTTATGAATTTTATCAATGATGTTTTGATTACTGTCTGATGAAACGTATACCCAAATTTTGCAAATAAAGTATTTACACTAGATACTCTTACACCTAATAATTGTTTTGCCAATTGAAATCAAAATTGCACACTGTGTACATTGGTTACCATAATTGCTTAAGGAAATACAAATTCACTGCTTCACCCCAAGTCGAAATTTACATTTTCATTTTCATTTTTTATCAGTTCCATGTATGAACGAATATATCATTTGTCTTGAACAGGGAATTCTTAGAATCCTGTCATGTGAAAAGTTGTCGACTGAAACCCTGGATATGTGCCTTTCTGCTATTCTTGCTGTTCTATCAGAACGAGGTTACTACTAAGGGTTTTATCTTTTTTGTAAATTCATTTTAGAAGTTTTTTGCTATTATTTCTGAAATTTTTGCCTTAGCTAATAATTATTTTGGTGAAATTCGTTTTTTTTTTCAGTAAAAGCAATTGGAGAAGGAGGAGATTTGGAATATAAGGTAGAGACTAAAAGCCTTATGTTATTTTGCTCGAAGCAATTGGAATTAATTGCTCTATACAGATCACTCAAAGAGCTACATTTGCAAGAAGGTGATGTTGAAAACTTTGATCGAAATAAAATCCAGGAAGAAAACGTGAGATGTTGATATTTTTTTCAAAATTGTCTTCCTTTATGTCTTTCTCATGGCTTGGTCAAACGATCAAACATTGTTAGTCAAGCATTTGAAATTTGCTTGTCAAACAAAATTTTTGATCGTTTGGCCGCCTTTCCAACATTGCTTGCCAAGCATTTCTTTTGTTATTGTCATGCTTCAACAGCTTGCAACATCTCGGCACCCAGCAAAATTTCTTAACAACAAGACGTTCGTGCTTGCGCGTTAGCAAAGGCTTCGTTGTTCCAAAATGTGGGACAACAATGTTTTTGGACGTGGCCAAATGGTTAAACATTTGTAGTAAACTAAAATTTTAAAATGTTGGACCAACAATGTTTGATCGTTTGACTAGGGCCTTAGTTTGATCTTCATTCGAAATTAATCTTTAAACCGTCGTTTACATTGCAAACAAAAGAAGATTGTTTCAAACCGACTCAACTGTTGAAAGGATCAACAAGTACCTCACGTTAACAGGGTTGCAGCTTAACCTATTAATGTATCCCCTGTAAGATTTGTAAGCACATAAGTTAAATCTGCACACGTATCAGTGGCATGCACAGTAGGCCGCTTAAAATAAGTTAATGAAAAATGATATGAAAATTAACACAGTAATTTCAAATTCAATTTTAACCGCGAGCAATTTTTAGCCAGCATAAAATTTCATTACTGGATGAATTCCAAATGATATACAAGTTGACACTTGAAATTAGACTTGCATTCTAAAGGGCACTGCATTCTAAACGCGAACAAAATCATGAAAATTGACTCTTGATTTCAGCATACAATCTACGATTAAAATGGATTTGACCCTAATATGTTGTATTTGTCTTATGCAATCAGAGAATTTCGCGCCACCAAATTGCTAATCCGAATTCTTCAATTCTGCAGGGTTTGAAAACTTTGTTAAAATTGTCTGAAGAAGAGATGTTCATACTACAAGAATTATTTAACAAATCCAGAGTGTCAAGTCGAGAAAGAAGTCACAAATCAGCAAATGATTTATCAGTAATAGATTTCCTCAAGATTTTTAGAAATCCACAAACTGAGAGTAGAAATGACATCGATTTGAAAAAATAGGCGAAATTTCATCACTGGATGTATTTGACGACCACAGCTTATCGAACCGTATGGGTAGGTTTACTGATTATTTGCGTCCCTATAGCTGATTTCATTTCGTTAACTGACCGTGATGAAGTTTATATTATGCTTTGTATTGGATTTGGATAGACTGAGTGTCTTTGATATAGTATTTACAGTCAATGAATGACAAATCCATGTATAACAATTGATTTTTGTTCTTGCAGCAACTTTCATCTATGAGGTGAGTGTTTCTTCTAATTGTCATCATTGTGTATTACAGTTGTTTCAAATTTGTTAACTTGTTTATAAAAAATTTTGTCGAATCAGCATTATGAGATTGATTTTCCCATTGACAATCAATTCTTCTATGCACTATCAGCTATCTTCAGAGGTCTCGTTGTTGGTAAAATACTGATAAAGATCTGACGAAATATTAATATATTTAGTGAAACTAATATTGAATTGTCAATGACTGCCTTCGTGGTCTCTTATGACATTTTCTAGAATAATGCAGATTCAATGCTTTTTTCTCTTATGTTAGCTATTTTGAAAATACATTATACGTAGCCATTCAATCTTGAATCGACTCTGTAAATTTCGTCTATTGGTTTGAAGGGCCCATGGGGACAAGCTCAGTCGTTATCTGCCTACATGAGAAATCTTGCTGTTTTCTTATATAGAAGTACCACCTTGAGTAGAGTTCGCAACTTACTTGAGAAATTTCAGTGATACAGCTGTATCAAAGTACAAAGCCCCAGCAAAATGTAGACAATATTTTACCCAACACTAGCCAACATTCATATTGGTCAAAATGTTGACAGCGTTTGGCAATCTTGTTGGTTGAGCCAGTGCCACGTTGGTTGTGGTTGGCTAAAGTTTTTTCAGGGTCAAAATGCACCCAATATTTTAGAATGTTGGCTTGGTTTGGCCAACCGTGCTAACAAAATTAGACTCCATCCATACGTTTTAGGTAATTCCCTCGCCTTAAGCGCGGAAAAACGAAACAAAGCAGCATTCTCATTCTTAAAGAAGCAAGCTACTAGCAACTTTTATTTTCGACGTAAAAAGTACATGGAAACGAACCCAAATTAGAAATTACCGACAGCAGGCTCTTCAATCGAACCAGTTTCTTTGATAGGAATAATGGCTGAAATGTTGGCTACGTTAAGCCACTCCTGCCCAACACCAAATAACATGTAAAAAGAAGTTTGCCATAATGTTCGATGAAATGTTGGTGACATTTGGGGACGTGCTCTTGCTGTTGCTAACGAATTTCCTTCTTTAGCGAGGAAACACCTTACATTTTAAATAACAAATTCTATACGGATTACCTTGGTTTAACGAACTCCGTACAACAACAGTATTTCCGTTGTTCCCTTCAGGGCTCGTTATATTCGGATTCTTATTCTACTAGCTATATCGTTAATGCTCCTACAAGAATCCATAGATTTTCTTTTCTTGAACAAATCTTGGCGAAAAAAAAACAAAACTCTTGGGTGAGTGAGTTCGTCGTATGTATTTGCTGCGCCCTTAAAATGTGGCCTTTTTGTTATCCATCTGTAAAAATTAAGAATGTGTAGGTCGAACTTGCAACATATTTTTAGACTTTAAGACATTGATCATAAGATTCGTGCATTTCTGTTGTAGGAAGTCATCTCGAAAAAGTTGTCAGTAAACGATCTTGGTTTTCTTGTGAACTCTCCCTATCTTTATCCAGATACATTAATGGTAAAATCAATTATTTGTATGTTGATTTATAACTTTTCGTCTTCGCTATACATGAAAATTCTGTTTTGCCATCCTATTCTATCGTTGAACCGTGCACCAAAGTTCCTTGTTTGTCCTTTTGCTCCTTTATATTAAATCAAACCTGATCACGAGAAAAGCAAATATTACAAATATAGTTTCAAATGATCACCTTCAGTTTAGTATTTCTGAAAAGTTGGTGTTCTTAGCTGTAACGTTTCATATAAAGCTGGTTGTTACGTCCTCTGTCTTTGCTTGTGACTGACTTATACGCTGGATGTAAAAGAATATTTCAAGCTGCATAATTATTTTCTTGTGTTTAATTGCAGATACTGCTTGCTACTTTTACATTGTCTGAAGAACACTTACAATCGCTGGATGATTCAACAGTTTATTATCTACATAGTTTAGTCTATGCCATTTGCCATTGCAGAAGTAAGAATTTAGTTTTTTATTTTAGTAATTTAACTTTTTAGTCTAGTTAGAATTTATTTTTTTTTTAATTTTTCATTTGGTTTAGAAATATTTTAACAATGTTATTCTGTAAATTGATTGTTAATGACAAATATAACCACATCAGTCGAGCCACCGAAATTTACGTTTTGAACCTAGTCATAAATTACATCACTTCCTTGGAAATGCAGCCGACGATGTTGAGCTAGACTCTGCAAGCTTGCATTGCTACAGGAACGCGCGAGAAGAAGTAGACTTCCGCCATTTGCTTTAAGATGAAATTTAGATCTGGTTGTCCTGAGATTTGAATCATTTGTCTTGAGTTAAAAAACTTTTTTAAAAAGTCTCTTGATATACCTCAGTTCATGGAACACCATGTGGTATTTAACAACAATGCAAGATTGGGTTGAAATTCCTTTATTGCAACATAATCCTTGCTAACAAATGTCCTCGAATCATGGGCGGTAGGAGACTAGTGTGTTGGCCTAAACCATAACGCTAAAAGAACTAGCCAATGTCATATCATATAGAAATTTACCTATTTGAATTTACGATATTTCTAATGTTCTTACCTTGTTTATTGTCTTTGGCCAAACATATTCACGAAAATTTACACAGCAACCAACGACTTTGAATGTTTCCCGCCATATTGCAAAGATTCTACGCAGGCGCAGTTCTGAGGTCGTACCACAATCAAAAAAAGAATGGGTAGGAAGAACGCACCAGCTGACCTCGATTCTTTCGACAAGGCGTGTAACATTGGACCTCCACAAATTTGAACTGAAAGCCCAGGCTGCGACGTCACAGCCTGGGCACTCAGTTCCTTGTGACTTGTCAGCAGCAAGAACAGCGTCTGAGTTTTTGTAAAAGATTTGCAAACTGCAGTAACTCTGCCAGTTTGTTTCATTTAGGCCAGTCAAGATGTCTACCCCTGAAAATATGTGAAATTTTCTGACAATTTCACGATTGATTCCTTGAAGAGAATGTTACGAGCCTTAGGAGAAAAGTTGCGCATTTCCAAACAATGAATGCTATTGTCCCCAATCCCCCTCTTCCAACCCATACCTTAATAAAATAAATATCCTTTCGCTTCTCACCTCGTTTCCGCGTTAGAGGATTCCCAAGGCAATATGATATGGCATAGGTTAGTTGTTGTAGCGTTATGGTTTAGGCCAGCACACTAGTCTCCTACCACCCATGCTCGAATGTCCAAATTAAGCGACATCCCGCGCCAGGCTGATTCATTCTAGTTAATCTTGCAGGATTGATTGCGATGCAACAGAAATGTTTACAATGATGTTTCCATAAGAAAAGTTATATTTTTATGAGCAATTTTGAATACCAAGTATACCTTTTTTAACCTTTCTTCAAGGTAAACGCAGTTCCAGTGACAACATCAATGCTTCGGAATTTTGGGCACCCGTTCGAGAAGTTTTAGAAAACTCAACTCGTTCAAGTCGTAGTCTTCTATTTGCGTTTATTTGCCGAAATTTCTCTTTCGTAATGGATCCATCTTCGGTGAGTTGAAAGAATCTTTTTTCCACTTCATTTGCTAAATATGCATGAAAATCAATTTATGCTAAACAAATTTTACTGTTTTCAGAACGATAAGGATACGTATATAGTTCATACTCACAGAAACTTTGCAAATAAAATTTCATAGGCACAGTGCTTAATGTATAGCAGTATCTGTGCTTAATGGTGTCACCTGCGTCTTTATCTGCGTAGCCTAAGCACTGAAGTTATGATACAATTGAAGTTATAATAAGAATAAGCAGCAATTGTATACATAACTTTGAATTGTGATGCATAAAATGAGAAGTATCGACATTGGCTACAGAATTTCAAATTCGTTTTCGAATCTTTCAGAATCTTGTCCTTGATTTCAGTTTTCCAATATTTGTCAAGTGACGTTTTGCCTTTTCTTAGGAACAATGCAGCAAAGACGAATCTGGATGGACTGATTTAGATAAAGATAAAGAAGAATGGAATAGCTGTATTTGCAGATTAATGGACATCCTTGCTGTTGACAATTTTTTACAAACTGATCAGCTCAATCTTACGGATATCATTCCCATTGAAACTCATCAGTCGAAATTGACGGTAAAAGGTCGGTTTATCAGGATGGTTTCTAACAAGCTCTTCTGAATGGTCTTTTCATCGAATTCATACATTTAATGACCTTATGTTCTGCAATAAATGCCTCGCTCTTTCTCTATTAAATTCGCCATTAGCAACAATGTTTTTTTTTGGGGGAAAATACAGGAAGCAAGAATATTAAGTTTCGTCTTAACGTCAGAGAATACTTTCTCATTAATTCTATATGCCCAAAGATTTAAGTTATTTAGCTCGGTCCTGTGATAAGAGCTTCTGTCGTTGATTAAGCCAGATTTACTTATGAATATATTAAAACCCAACAGCATCATCCCTCGAATAATGAATTCATTCGAATAACATGAATATAGAAGAAATGGAAATTTTTCGAATAACAAAGATATTGACTCGTTTCACCAGCCGGTTCCTGCTTTGATATCATGTCTTTCAATGGAAATATAAAACTCATAAAACGCATCATAATAGGTATTGACAGGGAATTATGCAATTATCATTATTTGTCATTGTGAATATAACTTTATCTTTATGTAGGTATTCTGAATTCAGATCAGGGATCAATCACACAAATAATGGCATCTCATCTTGTCGGACGAAGGGTTCCTGGTCCTTGCTTGAAAAGCATTGGAACATCTAATAATGAAGTTGAGCAAAGCTTCGATTGTTTGGAAACCAACAACAGTAAACTTTTGGAATGTGAGTGTGCATTAGTTTACTTGCCCCTTTTTTCCTATTACTGTGGTCTCATCATCCATTAAAAATGGTAATCTTACGTATGTTGTTGACTATTAACCGTTTGTAAGTCACGCATGAATATAAGCTGCACCTGATGAGCTAAAAATGGTTTTTATCTCAAACATTAAATTTTTTAAGAAATTTTCATTTCGTTTTAGTAGACATTTATGTACCAATTCTGCCTGCTATCTGGAATATTTGTTGCTCGAGTTCCCTGAACATTTCGATCTAATGAATGCGATCTGTATCGATTTTATTTTTGTCAAAAAGATCAATTTTATTTTGCTCAGAATTTTCTTTTACATTCAGAAGTTACGAATAATACGTTGTGTCTCAAGGGGAGAAACATAAGTCGCAACCATGCAAAAGTTGCTAAAATTGACTAAGCGGCGGGTGATATTCAAAGAAATACATTGATTCAATACGTTAATTTAAAATGTCGTGTGCTTGTACTGTTAAACAAATTTTGATAACTATTGCAGCCATCAAAAAGCTCCAGATTCGATTTCCATGCAGCTTAGAGACTAACGTGTTACTTGCGCATTGTTGTTGGGAATGTATCATTTTGTGGAAAAATGATGTAGAGGTAAGCATCGGACAACGATTCAATGGATAACTTAATACTTTGTTATTTTATATTCAGATATTTCAATATACGAAAACGGGCATATAAATTGTCTGCATTTTTATCATTATCAAAGCAATGAAACAAGAGGCAGCCGTAAAAATAATGCCCCACCCAAAACAATTTGTAGCAGGAACGGGTGGGGATACAAGAACAATAGAGTCACGGTGCTGTTTTGTAGTACAACTCAAAGCCAATGCCTTTTGAAGTATATCAACCACAGTTATTATTCTCATCAAAAAGGGATATTGATGTGATACTGAAAAAAATTCGATTTCATCGTGCAACGCTCGTTACCATTCGGAATAATAAACTGGCTGCTTACATAAATTTCTGCTGACAAAACTATGCTACTGTTGCTTTTTTATGAAACGTTGATCGCTTGCAAATAACCTTACAACCTATATAACGACAGTTATTTCTTTAAGAGTTATATAAGAATGAGCTCTTGTTGTCGCCGTACTAGCAAACTGGGTCAAGTTTCGGAGTCCCAATGGCTCGCAAGCAAAAACTACTGAACAGTATTTGTGTGATCTTGTTTTGCCCCACAACAAGAAAATCAACTGACGAAATATTTTTAAATTTTGTTTTTCACACATTGAGCGAATATTCATTAAAAGAATAACACTTCTTTTAGGAAATTTCCAATTTGTTTAGTGCTATAGTACATCTGTCATGTATTTCAAATTCTTTACTAAAGCAAGGTGAGTCACATCCGATTACATTTCTTGTGATCTGAATAAACTATGAGTTAAATATTAAAATATTTTCACTTTCAGAATTCATCAATTAATTAAACTGTATTCTTCTTCTCAATGGTATGAATTAACCGTTAATAAATGTACATTACTTCATGTTCTGTAAAAATTCACCGCTTGTTTTAATTTATTTTTAAATACAGGACTCGTTCTGATGTTTTGGAAGGCTGTTTATAAAGAAAGTGTAAAAAATATATATCATTTAATTGAGAAGGTGTGTTACATCTTTAAACAGATTTTATTTTCAAAATTGCGATAAACAGCGGAAAAATTGTCGGGCATACTTATCCTCTGGCACTTTTCAGAGTATTAACGTCAGAATCAGACCGAATAAATGCCCTGATAATTTAAAAATGCCTTGGATACACAACGTCTCCTTGCGATTCGAAAACCAAGTAAACAAGGCCATTACTAAGTGTTCCACTGCTGCAAAAGTGCCAACTCTCGTTTAGTTTTTAGCACTCGGAAATGACTACCGTCCACTCAAAAGGATTGCGTACCTACAGATATGATACCCAAAAAGCTTGCTCGTTTATGAACTTTCGTGCAAGTGCGATGCCAGGTACGTAGGTCATCGTACTGCCCAGAGATTGGGAGGTAGGATAAAACAACAAAAAAACAAAGAACACAATTTTGTGCATGTAGAAAAAAATCACCCTTTCGGGTCCAAACAACAACCTAGCCTTAAGCATTATTCTTCCATAGGACAGTACTGGGTTGACAACCCAAACTGTGCAGAAAATTACAGCGAGGATTGTTTTAAAATAATCGACAAAGCAAGAGCTTTGTTTCGCCGAGTTTTAGAATCTCTCCACATTAAAACAAAAGGCCGGTTCGGTGCAGACAGAAAGAGTTCGTTTTCTCATTTTGATTCTTCAATTAATTCTATTGATCTTTCTGTTGTATCCCGCAAGCTGATCGGTATTTAACACACAATGTCAGGCTTTGCTTTTTGCTTGGTGCGTAAACCTGGGTATAAATTACGCCTTTATCAAGTGTTTCCGTGTGCTTTTGACGATTATACAGCTTTTGTTTTCACTGTTTATTGCAATTTTGAAGTTCTATACTGCTCAGAAATTATTCGCTGATTTTTATTTTCACTCCATCCTTGGTTGCCGGCGAACTTGTCGTCTATAACATTCAAACATAGTTCAGAAGCTTAAAGGCGATACATTTTACAAGTACAAAGTAGAGAAAGTACCCGTACTGGCTCTGCATGATTAATATGCCCTCAATTCTTCATAGTTTGTCGAGTAAAACTGAATCAATGTCTCAAAACTTGAAATTTCTTTCTGCTGCTGGGCTGGTAATTAAAGAAAGAACAGCCACAAATTAGAAATCTTATCATGTATGGTTGGGATGCCGCTCTAATTACTAGATTTTCCTTTTAATTACGAGATTTCGCGGCAAAGAAATGCAACGAAATGTGAAGCAATTAATTTCCAAAAAATGTAACATGCGTTGACATGCGAGGTTAATGAAGA
Organism: Chrysaora quinquecirrha; assembly: GCA_014526335.1. NCBI lineage: Eukaryota > Metazoa > Cnidaria > Scyphozoa > Semaeostomeae > Pelagiidae > Chrysaora > Chrysaora quinquecirrha. The sequence goes on from JACTAT010000037.1 coordinate 10,600,211, forward strand.
TCATCCTATCAACTGCCTTTTTTACCATATTCCCCATAATTTATTATTGATAGATGATAATTAATCTCTAGAAAATTTTCCTTCGTTTCAATTCATAACTTCATATAATGTATGTACACCGATTTGATAGTTACCCCGGCGATTAAACTGTTATACCAGATTCATTTTAGAAACATTTATTTTTATTCTTGCTTTAAAATCTGGTTTTGTTTCACCGTATTAGGTTGGGAAATGTCCAAAGGATCGCTTGTGCAGGAAGGTATTTGAGTATTGATTTATGAAGTTTCAATTTTACTATTCCTTCATATTTATTTCAATGCTGATCACATAAGTATTTCGTAGATATGTTGCCGGCTTTTGATAATCATAGCAATGAGATTTATTTGAATTGCTTTGCATTTCATACATAATTTTTTCCATTAAAGCATACTGGAATGAGCATCGGTGCAGTGGAGAAATATCTTCTTAGTGCTCAGAATTTACTAGAACTGCTCTTCGAGGTATGTCAAAAAACAGTTTTTCACAATGATATTAGAATAGTTTTCAGTAAAACATATCAAGATTTTGATAATTTCAATTGAGCATGGAGTTATATTTTCCTTCAGCTTGATTTTGCTAATGCCGAGGTAATTACAGTCGAAGAAGAGCAAATATGGCAAAACAAAAGCAGGTCAGTGAGCTCAGTGTCACTTCTTATCCTCAAGTAACTTACTCTAGTATTTTTATAGATGTTATTTTTCGTTATACTTCGTGAGAAGCTGTTTTCAAATCATAATCGAAATGCTTCCAGCTTTTATGGCTCAACGTGACAGGATGTACTGCTGCATTGGCCCAAATTATAAGCCACATAAAGAGTTTTATCATGGTGCATCTCATTTTAGAAGACTGATTTGCCATCATTGGCTTTTGATTATAATAATCTAGATTTCTTCACAGAGAAATTCCAATCATGGTTTCTGTGTAGAAATTCTTTTAAACCCTTTACAAATAGGCTATTATTGATATCTTCTGTAAGAAAAACGATTGATTTAGAACCAATTTGAATTTAAGTTAAGAATCAGAAAAGAAAACATTAAATCTTGGTATGATTCTTAACTGCATTGCAGAGTCCATTTTTCCATCGTAGATATGCCCCAATTTGATGTGAAGGAATTTTGTGTTACTTTGTAGTTTACTGCTAAAAAATGTTTCAGTTGTGTCTGAACTTTCTTTCATCATCTTCAGACCAACCGTGACAATAATTGATAATGCATTTGATGAGCCGATCTGCGAACCTAAATGTGCTAAGGCAATTTGGAGCGTCGTTTTAACTCTTCGTCTCATAACATTTGCCGGCATGAAAAACAAAAGGCCGTCGGAAATATTTGACAGTAAGGTAAACGATTGATTTAAAATTCATTATTTCTCCTTTTAAGCCGCATTTTTTGTTTTAATAGAGGGAGTGATGATATAATTTATCTTTCAGGCAATCATTGCATTAATGCAGGCTTTTCCAATGACTGTTTTATCAGCTATTGAAACAAGCGATTCATCAATAACTGCTACAAGATGCGAGGTTTGTGCCTTTTCTCTTTATTTTCTTTGTTCTATTTGCAAAACTAGCGTCAAAAATTAACGTCTCTATTCTTTCTGGACAATCTAATCGAGCTGCAATCTTGAAACCTCACTGAATTAAGACCATGCTTTTAAACACGGGAAAATAAATTTCATAATGCCTTCTTCCGTCTACGAAACCTGACCTACTGATTCAATCAATAAGACGGAAGGCTAGGATCGGAATTTGAACATTTCAGCTTTGAAAGGCACTCTTGAAACTTGAAAACGGAGAGCTTCAGCTGTACAACCATCTTGGTACTACATGAAACTTGTACCTCAAAAGATCGTTTGAGGGTAAAGGAAAATAACACAAAATACAAGAAAAAAGCAAAGCTTGTGGAAATCCTTTCAACTACACAGGAGGAAAACATTCCAACTGATGGGCAGATTTGTTAAAATGCTGAAAAAATCCAATTAATGGAATATTGTTTTCTTATTGTTAGATCTTCTATTCTATTTTTTTAGTTCTGTCTCTCTACCCTGTCGCTCCTTGTTGCAAAATATTCAACGATGGATGAAAGTGAAAATGAAGATGCGCTGATGACAGTAGCTAACGATGTCTTTCTATTAAGTAAATATTTTCAGTTGGAAGAAGATCAGCTTTGGCAACACTTTACATGTGAATTATTCTTAGCTGGATTAGATTCAGCTGGTCTTGAGGTGAACAAGCTTTCTCGTTATTTTTGTTGTGAAGATAACTATAATTCGCTTGTTGAAAGTTATTTTCCAACTCTCAAGGTCATTGTCAATATTTTTTAGGCGACACTGTCAGTTCACGACAAGGAGTCTTTGGCAACGCCTCTGCTTGAGTGTGTTGGCTCTCGATTGGCTGTTCTTTTGATAGAATCTGCTGACTCATCAACATTATCTACTGTTTTATCCAGTTTCCCAACCCATATCACCAGCTGGTTACAAAGCCAAGTATGTTAATTTCTTATTCTTCGTTTCATGATTATCCGCAGTGTTGTTTATCAAATTGCGATTCATTTTAATAAAGAACTAAATTTGTACATTCTAAAATGCCACTGTTCATGTATATAACGAATATCTGTGCCAATGAAAGCTTGGCATCAAGAAACAGGGCTTTTTCCTTCTCTTAGCAGTACACTTACGTTCGCAAAGTATTGCACCACCTTTCTCGAAATAGCGGCGAGCTGTGGCTCTCGGCCTAAAGCGAACTATTTCCATAGCAAAGGCAAGAGGGCTCAGGAGCCCCGTGAACATACGTTTAGCGGGAAAATATTCGCCATTTCACTGGCTTTGAGTCAGAATTCAAAGTTACGAACAGTTAAAAAGTTCTGACAGAGAAATTCATCCAAAAGTTGAAGAAGTGCCTTCTAAAGGTTTAGGAAAAATTTGTTTCAACTGGTGTCAAAATGAATGATAAAGTGATGGGTTAACTTCAAGAAAAATAATAAATTTTGCCGATATCCGACTAAGAATTTTCTGAACTTTATTTTCATAATCAAGAGTTTACTGAATTAGGGTTTTCCGTGTTGAATTAAAAGGTTTCTGTGTCCACAATAATTCCAGGTGAGCGAAATTCTGTACTGCTGTTTTTATATCATATTGTTTTCACTGAGAAAAATATTGTCAAATAACCGTGAAAACTTTTCCCCTTTCGCTAGATTTACTCTAAGGCCCCGTTTACACTGTATCGGATACCTTTTTGATCCGCTACAAAAAGTGTTCCCAGTATGAAAGCATGTTCTCTTTGCCTTTCCGTTTACACTGTACCGGATCAGTTTTTGTTCGCTAAATCAAGCATGCGCACTTTTGCATCTCATCTTACAACAACAAGAAGGCCTAACGTTTTTGGCGCCAGAAAGTAACGATTGTGATTTGGCAGAAGATAGCAATAACAAGAGATAATGGCAAAAGCAAATAAAAAACCTCAAAGTCATTCGAATAACAATGCTGAAGAATAAAAAAACTTTACATGGACAATAGAGGAGACATCTTTCTTGCTTCGAGTAGTTCTTGAATCCAAGACAAGTAAAGCTGCTGCTGGCATTGACTTGGAGACAGTGAAAACGGAATAAATCCAAGAGGGAGAATGATAAAAACGCACGTTGTATTTTTCATTGTCAAAATCATTTCTCAAGAATGATGTTTGTAACTCCACGACTCAGCAAGCAACCAGATTAAATTTGTGCGGGAAAATTTAGTCTCGATGTGAATAGAAAATGGCCTCTTTGCGAATCAGCATCAAAAAGTGTATCGGATGGAAGCGTTTACACTGTAGCGGATCACTTTTTGATCCGAACAGGTACAAGATTGATCCTCTTTCCTAGCAGGTACAAAATGTGTACGGATAGGTGAACAAAAATTGTATCGGATCACTTTTCGTGTGTAAACGGAAGCCTTATCCGATACACTTTTTGTAGCGGATCAAAAAGTGATCCGCTACAGTGTAAACTGGGCCTTAGAATGTCTGAAAATAAAATTTAAGGGCCATTGTTTTTTGAAAAATGAAATTATTCACAGCCAGTCTTCATCACTCATCTGAAATTGTTATCAACTTTTAAATCTTTTCGTAAAATTGAAAAATCGCCCTCGCTGAATAACCAACTGATTATCAAAAAGGCCAGAGAATTCTTCGTCGGATATCAGCAAAATTTATTATTTTTCTGCAAGTTTAATCTATCAATTTATCATTCAATTTGACACCCAGTGGAAAGAGATTTTTCCAACACGTTTAGAAGGCAGTGCTTTAACTTTGAATGAATTTCTCAGTCAGAAATTTTTGACTGTTTGTAACTTTGAATTCTAACTCAAGGCTAGCAAAATTGCGAATATTTTCCCGCCAAAATCGTTAGTCCTGGGGCTCCAGAGCGCTGTTGTCTTTTTTATGAAAGTAGCTTGCTTTAGGCCGAGAGCCACAGCTAGCCGCCATTTTGAGAAAGGTGGTGCAATACTCTTCGAACCTTAGTGTATACAGTATTTGAAACTCAGTCATCTTAAAATAGTTACCATACTGTTCACAAAATCCGAAAAAGGCTACCTTATTTGAGAATTTGTAGCCGTGTAGCCGTGAAGCAAGTTTGTCAAAAATTCTCGCATGGGCAAAATAAAGCCTGTTGCCATCTTTATACAAATTAATTTTGCCTATTGTACTGTAGTTTTAAAAGATAATTTACAGTTACATTTTTGCGACGCAAAAATAAGAAATTCCTGGAACTGAATCCTCATCGTAACCGAATACATTTAGTTCTTTAATGCAACTGTTTCGTAAACCCACTTGGCAAAGCATGCAAAATTACTTGATAAGTTGCTTGCCCTGACGGTATGAGACCACACTGTTCCTTAATAAAACCCGCCTGATAAGAACTGATGTTTCGAGCACTGACACTGTTCGATGTCTTTTTATGTACATTTTCTTTTTATTTTGAAATGTCAAACAATCACCGCAACCTTGGTTTCAGCTTGTAGATTTCGTTTCGGAAAATCAGCGGGCTCGTAGGTTTGGATATCTGCTTGGGTCAATTTTTCTGCAGTTTAAACACACGGTCGACGACATAAGGCAGAAAGCTTACATTTTCCATTCCATTTAAGATAATGATTTTAAGAATAGAAAAATGCTTCAAGAGTTCATTCATTTGGGTTAGGTTGAACGTTCCCATGTGCACCAAGGCACTAAGAGGCACCAAGTCTTACTCGTGTAGTGCTATGTGCGTAAACATAAGGGTGAAAGGGTGAAATGTTGTGTATTGGCGATGCCATGCGTGACAGCCACTGCACACTGAGCACCTATGGATGTCATGAGAATTTAGGCCAGCAACCGCCATTATTCTCACCTGATAGTTTTGCTTGACAAAATTGCCGTTTGCACACGGAATAGCGTTATTTGATAATTTAAACGAAAATCCGCATGACTCTTGATCATTTGAATGCATTTTTATTTTTTAGAATGCTGACAAAGTCACTGCATCGAAAGATACAGTCATTAAGAACGTTAATCTTTTAAATCGAATCCTTTCATTCGCTCCAGAAAACTGTCGAAATAGTAAATTTATTGCAGATCTTGTTGAAAGCCTTGAATTACTTCCAACATCTTGAAGAGCAAGCCTGAACTTTGTCCCCTAATTAACCTCGCCCTTAACAGCAGAATAAGCCAATAGGTATTAAGCAAAAGGTAATTAAACATTAAGCTTTATTGGGCAATATTCCCGTAAATTCCGGTGCATAAGTCGTCTCCTCAAGTAGACAACTCGTTAATTTTCGATGTCTTCTTATGATTTAGGCAATGAATAATTGTCTTTGCCCCTTTCTTATAAAAGTATTTTAATTGCTTCTTTTACCCGTAGTGTTGACAATTTCCAGGGCTACAGTTTTTAAATTTCGACTTACCAACGATATTCATGGTCAGTATGATAATTGCAAGGAAGTGTTGATAAGTCAATTGTGAACTTTCCAGCATAGTATACTAGCATATCTCAAATATTTTGGGTTTAGGAGAGAAATGATTCCTTATTTCATTTTATTTTTTCCTGTGTGTGCGAGCGTTTTAATGAAATGAGTATTTGCTCTGACTGACAGCTTGAAAGCGTGATTTAACAATGCTATGTGATTTTTGTCTCGCAGATCGTAAATGCATGGAATATAAAAATTTCTCATTGTGAAAAAATTATGCGGATCAACGCAAATCAAAGATTGCTTCGGAAGACGGAAGTGTAAAGAGTGTGCTGTCCGGACAGTTTTGTCTAAGGGTGTGTTCTTCTGAACCTCAAAATCATACTAATTTCGATAACAGAAAGCTTCCAGAAACAAAATCCATGATTTCATAAAGCAGTAATTAAAAAGCACATTCACCAAGTCAATATTTGCTTTTTTCGGCCAACCATATATGAATCTAACAAATCTGATCAACAAGATCGCCAAATTCACTGAAATATTTAAAATCTTGATACTCACGAATAATTCTCCCATCTGTCGGATGCCACTTTATTGTTTCCCAGGCTAAGCCTAACAGCTTTACCTTTACCTCTGCATCCTTTTCCTTGTCCTCGCTTTGTTCTTTAGTAAATGAATGGTCAGAGACCAAATCTGTGTTGTTTTCTTTCACCTCTACTTTACATGTCATTTGTGTAGGGTGAAGGTAACCTTGTCAAATTTTTCTACTGCGGTGCTCTTGAGGTGCTCTACTTTCTTGACCGACTCTGCACCTTGATAATGTCATCCACATAGAGACTTCTCTTTATTCCAGCAACTTCCTTTGTGAATGCCATCTCAACTTCATCTAATGAGCCATTAGAACTCCACCCAACAGGAAAGGCGACTGATTCAGTCCAAATAATACCCGAGTGAACCGGTAAGTTTCAAACTGCTCCATGTTTCTATCCTTTGGGCAATGAAATCTTAGAACATCACGATCCTGCTCTCTAATACGAATTTGAAGAAATGCTTGTTTTAAGTCTCCCGTGAGTGTTATAGGTTGAAATCTATTACGTGTCAAGATATCCCATTTCTGGTTTTGCAGTGGTGGCCCTGTCTCTAGACAATCATTTAGTGATGGTGATTCTTGGTCTGCTCTGGCTGAGGCATCAAACACAATTCTGACTTTCGTACTCTCTGCTGATTCTCTGACCACAGGCCTATGTGACAAAAAAACTCTCTGCTTGAATGATCTACATTTGACACTTTCTCTTTGATCCCTTGCTTCTCTTGATCCATCAAATCTCTTCATATTTTTTGTAAAGCTCTGGTTGTCTCTCTAATCTTTGAACAAGTTTGTGCAATCTTGCCTTGCTTCCATTTTCAGTTTGGCGATCTTGAGAGTGTTATAAAGCTGAAAATCGTACAACCATGAGTTTCTTGTTTGTTGTCATTTCTAAGCGAAGATCTCGACAAAGTTGGTCAGACAACACGACTTTTTTATTTAAGACCCCTGCAGACGGAAATCGTTGATTCTGATTGGAGACTTGTGCGAATTTTAATAACATTTTTTTATGTTTGAAATATGAACTTGCAGCTGATAAAGAACGTCAAGGCAGTCTTTTCGAACATTAGTGCCGACATGCCACAGCCATAAAAATTATCCCAAAGGAGAGCATTTGATTTATTTCATTTATTCAACTAAGGCGTTGTTCGTTTTAACCATCTTCGATTATTCAGAGTCTTTCTTCCAGAGATTTTCTAAGAAATTTTCAGTGAACTTGCATTGACTGCAATTCTATTGGAGTTAAAAATCGTCGCTATGAATATGTATCAATGATGCTTATTAAAAATTGAGCTAAGCCCTCATTTCGTCTGTTGATTTGCAAAAAAATTCCCAAACTCTTGTCCAGATGCTGGGTTATTGTTACAGAACAATTTTTAAAACATTGAGTTTTTCGAATCTAAACTTTCGTAGACTTTGCTTTTGTTTATCGTTGATAGTTCATGGGCAGCCATTACTCAATCCATCAAGGTATTTCCTTTACATTCGCCATCCGGTTTTGTGATGTGTCTGAATTTTCTTCATCTGTCATTGTCGCTGTGGGTGTGACGATGTATTGTCTTGCTGATAATATATTGGAGTTTTTCCTAATTCTAAGCTAGTTAGTCGTAATGGTTAGTCGATAGCAGAAACTGCGAGGAATTGTTAAATTGCCGGTGAATTAAGAATCGTTTAGATGTTGCTATTTGAATAGAAGTTTTATTGCTGAAATTTGCCGTGAAACTCGTGATTTCCAGGTGTGGTCTGGCCCGGGGAGGCGCAAAGTGGCGATCGCCCCCTGACCCTCTAATAGGCGAATGTTACAGAAAAATTACTGTTTTCGTGAGCCAATTCTAAAACGGATGAATATTTCAATCGTTTAGTGCCGTGCGTCGTGCGACCACACGCAAAATCATTCTCGTTATCTTGCATAGCAAACAAGATGGTTGAATCTACACCAGAACAAAGCCGATCATTATACTGTTATGTTTCTACAGTTTTATTTTGAAATTCTAGGGTTTTTCTTTCTCTTTTTCGTGGGTTAACTATTTCTTTCATTCCAAAGATGAAGTGCCCAAATTTCTAAAATTAGGAGTTTTAGAGGGTCTAGCTACCAAAATTTTCTTCGCCGCCCAAATATGGCGGGCAGCAGTTTTAGTCTTCGCCCTTGAAGTTTGCAGACGTTGAAACTCGATAAAGCAAAAAAGGTGCAAACGTATGTTTTCTCAATTTGAATCTAAGCAATTATCCTTTCAGCATATCCATCAATCAATAACTATATCGACTGAACGTATTTAACGTTAAAATTTTTATTAGCGGGTGTGGTTCAGAAACTTAATCTGCGACACCCTAAACCGGGCCCTTTTGATTTGGTAGCCACCTCAAACTATGGTACCAGACCGCCCCTTGGGTTTTCTTGTAGTCTAAATCTTTTTACATGTCGAACTCACGCACTTTAATAACACGAAAGTTGCGTGTTATTACATTACTAGCCCATGCCCGTCTCTGACTACCGCCTCGTAGAACCCCCGCCTCAAGGACCTCTGCCTCAAAGACCTCTGCCTTAAGAACTGTCCAGAAATTACTCATGGTCTTCAGTCCTGTTCCTTATTCCTGTTTCTCAGTCCTGAAATTATTCATGGTCTTCAGTCCCATTCCTTAGTCCTGTTCCTCAGTCCTGAAATTACTCACGGTCTTCAGTCCCATTCCTTAGTCCTGTTCCTTAGTCCTGAAATTTTTCATGGTCTTCAGCCCCATTCCTTAGTCCCGTTCCTTAGTCCTGAAATTACTCATGGTCTTCAGTCCCATTCCTTAGCCCTGTTCCTTAGTCCTGAAATTACTCATGGTCTTCAGCCCCATTCCTTAGTCCTGTTCCTTAGTCCTGAAATTACTCATGGTCTTCAGCCCCATTCCTTAGTCCTGTTCCTTAGTCCTGAAATTACTCATGGTCTTCAGTCCCATTCCTTAGTCCTGTTCCTTAGTCCTGAAATTACTCATGGTCTTCAGTCCCATTCCTTAGTCCTGTTCCTTAGTCCTGAAATTACTCATGGTCTTCAGTCCCATTCCTTAGTCCTGTTCCTTAGTCCTGAAATTACTCATGGTCTTCAGCCCCATTCCTTAGTCCTGTTCCTTAGTCCTGAAATTACTCATGGTCTTCAGCCCCATTCCTTAGTCCTGTTCCTTAGTCCTGAAATTATTCATGGTCTTCAGTCCCATTCCTTAGTCCTGTTCCTTAGTCCTGAAATTACTCATGGTCTTCAGCCCCATTCCTTAGTCATGTTCCTTAGTCCTGAAATTATTCATGGTCTTAGTCCTGAAATTACTCATGGTCTTCAGTCCCATTCCTTAGTCCTGTTCCTTAGTCCTGAAATTATTCATGGTCTTCAGTCCCATTCCTTAGTCCTGTTCCTTAGTCCTGAAATTATGTATGTATGTATGTGTAGACGCTTTTTCCTGCCAAATCTGTAACAATAGATACAGTAGACCACAAATACGAGGAAGTAAACTTGAACTCACCGTATTTGGTCATCATGAAAACCCACCATTTGACAATGAGCAACAATTACGGAATTCGTAAACAAGTAGATGATTCATTATCTGGTCGAGTATTTGGCAGAAGTTCTCAAAGTTCTTATTTAGATAATTAGATTTTTTCGTCCAATCAGAAACTTCTCAAGTCATTTGCATAATATTTACTGAGATGTGAGTCAGTGGTTGTCGAGAAGATTCTCGAACTTGCTTTTGCATAAATAGATATTTTAGTGAAATTCTGAGGGAATATCAGAGTAACTTATTGATGAAATTTTGTAAAATCAGTTGTGGCTCGGTTGCCTTCCAAATATTTACTAATAATATTTTCGATTGGTTGTCTATCCAAATATTATTCGCATTAGAATAGTAAGAGTAACACGGGGGCTAATCTAAAATTTGTTTAGGGCGGCTGGTTACATGGGCAAAACAAGTTTGAGTCGCAATTATCATAATGGTTATGAATGATGATGATGATGACGTTGATGATGAAGATGATTATCATGATAATAATGATGATGATGATGATGATGATGATGATGATGATGATGATGATGATGATGATGATGATGATAACGATGATGATAATGATGATGATGATGATGATGACGATCATTATGATGGTATCGACGAGAATGATGAGAATGATAAAAATGAATGTTGTGTTGATGATGATTATGATGGTGATGATGATCATGTTGATGATGATGATGATGACAATGATGATGATGATGATGATGATAGCGATTTCGAAGATGATGTTGACGATTATTATGGTGATTATTGTCTTTCGGGCATTGCGATAGCGTGGCTATGTTTGGTTCTGTGGAAATTTTTAGCTTTCTAGGCGTCCTTGTTGCCTTCCCTCTGAAATGATCCTTGATAAAAAGCGTAGCAATAAAAAAGATTGAACGCATTCTCTGTCTGATCATAGAGATTCGGTCCCGTGTGAGGAACTCGGGTTTACTGCAGGATACCGTTTTTCTTTTGGTAGTTTAGTAGTCCTTCTTGTCTTTTAGTAGTTTGATAGTCCTGTTTCATACTGCATCATCAGATACTGCTATCCAGCCAGCTTATACTTCGGGATGACATTTGGTTTTGTTGGCTTTCAAATGCACTCTTTACAAACGTTTTCAAAAGGATTTTTGTTTTGCTTTGAATGAAACGCAAATCTGAATAAGCTTTTGAAATCAGGTAATGGCATTTCGTTTCAATTGAAGGGGTAAAAGCATTAACACAATGCGATTCAAGCCGGTTGACTGAATTTTCCTGTAAACATCAACGTTAAAATCTTTTTAGCTCTAGAAAACTTGTTATTTCCCAGTAAATAATCCAGGTATACATGAATTTAGTAGATATATTCAGGCAGCTTCGTTACTTGTAGTCATCGTTATGCAGTAAGAAGAATTTAACATAGAATTAGCAAGCAATCTACCTCTGGGGTGTAGACAAAAGATTCTAATGGGGCAAGACAATACCTCGTGACAAAGGAGGGGGCTTTTCCCCCGTTTATCCCAGAAACGGTAGCAGTTAGGAAAGATATGGCAAGCGATGGCTCAACTTCAGAATGGGTTGCAGAGAAGGGTGCAGGTTTGAAAAGCGTAACATAAACGGCCACGGAGGAGATGCTCTGACAAAATTGTTGCCTTGACTACTACAAAATTAGTATATAAGATTCCAGAATTGCAATTTCAAACGCATATTTCTGCCGAATGTCATCACGGATTAATTTCTCGGAGAATTTGGCCCTGCTGCTGATTTGGCCCACTAGTGAAATTTCCTTAAAAGATGCCCTGACCAAACTACAATGCTTTCTGGGAATACTTAAGTGTTTGGATCTGTATTCTTCTCGTTTACGTTCCATGAAAAGAAGGGGTGCTTGGGCTTTGGGGTTGCACGGTTTTGCCAATATTTTGGCTCGGGTTTCAGTTTTTCCCGAAATATTCCGTGGTTTTTCTGTTTTGAAAATCTCATCCCTGAATGGTTGTACAGCATTTTTGGATAATTTTAACAAAATTTCCATGGGAGGACTATGTCTCAAAAACGTGAAGTGAACAGTAAAACTTGACTTACCAAGAGTTTTAATAGATTCTGTTCAATTTTCGTGAAAACGGAGACTTCACATCGTGAGGTGCGGTTTCATTCAAAATATCGCACAGTTTTACGCTTTTTGAGCAAATTTTAAGCAGTTTTACGGTTTCCAGACCCCCCAAAATACCCGTCTTGAAATGCATTCAAAACTTACTTCAGGTTGCATTTGAGTAAGCTATCAAATATCTGAAATCAAATTAAATTTAAACATTAAAAATAACGTTAAAATTGAATTTAGATAACAAACAGCATTAAAATCAAATGAAGATTAAGAGTAACATTTTACTTCAATAGTAATTGCAACCTCGATTTCGATTTCAAGTTAGTTTCGATTTCAATCTTTTTCCATTATAAATTAATTTATTCCTAAGTTTCATTTTGATTTGGTTTTCATTTTAGTTTTAATTTAATCTTTGATTTCAACTTTAAGTTTAATTTCAAAGTTTAAGATATAGATTCAGACTGCTGAAAAATGAGTTTCAGTTTACATCGAGTTTAAATTAAGTTCACGTTCAAGTTAAAGTTAAAATTTAAATTCAACTTTTATTATAAGTTTAAGATAAAGATTAAGATTAACTTAAAGTTTTAAACCCAGAAACTAAGTTTAAAACTAAAACTCAGACTAATATTAAGATGCAGTTCACGTTAAGATTACAATTAATAGGCAGTAATTAATATAATTTAAGTTCAAGTTTAAGATGAGATTAACGTTAACATTCCAATTGAAATTTAGATTAATTTTAAGGTAAGGACTAAGACTCAAACTAAGATTTAGACTAAAACCAAGTCCAAGATTAAGATTAAGATTAAGAATAACATTAAGAGAAAGTCAATCCGTGAGATGGTGAGATCCTTATGGGCAAAGTCCTTGAGAGGCAGTGTTCATGATGAGGTGGTGGTCAGTCAGAGATGGGCAAGGGCTAGTCTTATTTAGTAAAATGGAAAACAGATCTATGGTAAACGGTTGGTGGTCAAAGACAGGCAGGGCTATTCTGTATATACTAAAATGGGAGTAGTCATGGAAACCAATTTTGTCACAGTCGCTCAGCCCCTGTGGGCAGTGGTGCGATTTTCCGACGTTCCCCCTGCTCTGCCGCCCGTGGGGTAGGCGAGCCATCACCCTTTCGTTTTTTGTCAACTGCTCTCGCTTCTGGGGTAACTGGGGCTAACCCTTCTTTGAAGTGCGTCATTGGTGCCTGTTTTAACCATGGCCCGATTGTTTTCTGTAGGAGGATTATCACTGAATCGCAGCAAGGCACGGTAGCGCGGTTGGTAAGGCGGCCTGTCTCGTGAGCTGCGATGCGAAGTCGTGAGTTCGAAAATCGTTTCCTTTCGAATTGTTTTCTTTCTCTTATTTTCGTGTTCGAAATGTTTTCCAAAGGCCATGGAGACGCCTGGTAACTAAAATTTGCTTTTGGTGTAATTTTTAATTTCGTTAGACATAATTTTTTAACATGTTTTTGTTGTTCCCTTCCATGATTATGAGGACCACTAGGAGATTATCGTCGATTGAACAATACGGCTGTTTAGCCGAGTGGTTAAGTGCTCGCCTGCTACCCAGAATGGCTGGACTTCAAATCCCCTCAAGGGCAAATTTTCAGTGTTTTTTTTTGTGATTTAAATAGTTTACAATTCTTTTCAATGTCTTAAAGTCACTTTGACGAAACTAGAATGCTTTTTGGAATGACTCGAATCTATTTTTTCTCATATCTTTTCAATTATAAATTTATTTTCAATTTATCTCTCGACACTTACTTTCATGTTCATTTGGTTTTTCTTTCAATTTTAATTTCATCTTTGATTCTAATTTAAAGTTTTGTTGCACCTGAAGAGTTTAGAATAATATTAAAATTTATTTCACATTAAAGATTAATTTCACTTTTACTCATATTAGCATTAAGGCCAATACTCTTAGGTACCAAAATAAATGGGGGTCCAAATAAACGGGGGGGGGCGGGGGGAAATTTTTTTGAACATTTAATAAACAGGGGTGTCCTTATAAGGTACCGGGTGGGAGAAAATTCATAAACGTACTTTAATCCTTTCACAAGTGAAATTGTTTCTTCGAAAATTAATAAATGGGGGTCTTCATAATGTCTGGGGGTGGGGAAAAAACTCAAAATTGATAAATGGGGAGGGGGTTTATTTGGCATCTATGAGTATGAAGATGAATGAAGATGATGATACAGTTTGAAAACTGACATCATTGCATGTGGTGATAAACAACAACATTAACATTAATTGTAAGTTTCAATGTTATTTCAGATTTACATCAAGATTAACATAAAGGTTCAGATTAAGACTGATTTGAAAATGAGCTCCAGTTTACAAATTAAGAATAACTTAACGTTTGAGTTCAAAATGAAAGACTGATACTTAGACCAAGACTAACACAGACTAAGACTAATATTAAGATGGAGTTCAACATTTACTAAGACTAAGATTCAGATTAACATTAAGATTAAGATTAAGAGTAAGATTAAGATCAAAATTAAGAGTCACATTCTGATTAAGATTAACATTTAGATTAAGATTAAGGTTAAGATTTCAATTCAGGTAGAAGTTAAGATTAAGATTCCATTTAAGTTGATAACTAAGATTAAGAGTAGACTGACATTACGATTAAGATCAAGATTAAGATTAAGATCAAGCACAGTGCCTTTTAGGTGGAAGTTATTATTGGCAGTGTTCATGGGAGGCGGTTGTCCTCATGAGGCGGTGGTCTTAGATGGGCAAGGGCTAGTCTGTCTATACTAAAATAGGAATCAGATTAGATGGCAGCTCATCCTCCTCGGCTGTCAAAGCTGCCCTGATGGGATTTTTTCCATTCTCTGTCATCCTTGGGGCAGGAGAGCCATCGCCCCTTCTTTTTTCTATGCCTGCTGCAGTCTCTGGGGTGAGTGGGGTAAACAATTTTTTGAAGCGTGTCACTGGTGCCTGCTTGAAACAACACCTAATTGTCCTCCATAAGGGGATTCTTTTTCATGTCTAAAAGTCATTTCAACAAAACTACGAATTAAGAACGTTTTCTCTGTTTTCCTTTCTTTTCTATTGCTTTTCGTTTTGTTGCCCATTTTTATTCCTTGAAAATTCATTCAAAACTTAAATTCTCAATAAGACTGAGCTTCATTATATATAGACTGAGAGCAAGATTGAGAAAAATTTTGAGTTTTTGTTTGAGCTTTGATTACGTAACGGAATTAATTTTCGTGGATTTTTTCTCTCACAATTTCGCGGAAAAAACGGAATTAATTTTTGCGGTTTTTCACGGATTTGTTAGAGAAGGGAATTTCACGGGAATTTATTTTCACGGAACGAATAATTTTCATATAAAAAGAAAAGGAAACAAGGAATAGTTTGAGTGTCTTTCTTCCTTTTTTAATAGAAATCTTACAAATGATGCAAATGATAATGTAAATACTGAAGCAAAAACCATATTTAGTTTTTCAGTGAAAGATTTCCCTATATTTGGCAAAAGCCTTCCGATTCTTTTGAAGTTTTGGAAATTTCGTGGGAATTTATTTTTGCAGATAAATGGCCCAAATCCGCGAAAATTAATTCCCGTGAAAATCAAATCCCTTACAGTAGAATTAAGATTAACATTTCTACATATCAAAACTAAGATTAAAATTCAGACTTCAATCGATTCCAAAAACTGAGTTTGAGTTCGTGATTAACGTTAAGATAAAATTAGGTTTAAGAGATTAAGTTTGAAATTGCGTTTGATTTCGAGTTCAAGTTTAAAACAAAGGAGACTAAGATTTAGAATAAATTCAAGTTTAAGATTAAGCTTAAGTTTAAGATTAAGTTTAAGTTAAAGACTACGAGGAAGACTAAGAATAAGAGTAAGAAAAGATTAAGATGAAGTTCAAGTTTAAGATTAAGATTAAGTTTAACACTACCATAAAGTTTTAGTTCAACTTCAATACTAGATTTACATGAGTATTAAGATCAAGTGTAAGTCTAAGAGGAAGACTAAGATTAAGATTAAGGTTAAGATATAAAGATTAAGATTAACATCAAGATTGAGATTAAGATCAAAGTTAAGTTGAACATCAAGATTCAGACCACATATAGCAAGTTGAATTTTTAATCTTTTAGTGATGGAGGTCTTTATTTGCAGATTCCTTGTGAGGCGGTGGTCCTTGTGAGGCAGTGATAAGAGACAGGCAAGGCTGGTCTACTATTACTAAAATTATTATTATGTAAATTAGGTTGCCCCTTGTTCAACTGTACACTAAAGGTTTCTTTTGTGGGCCACCCAGAGATGTGCTTCCTTTTATTTGAATCCTATCTTGCCTGGGCAGTGCAGTATCTATTTTCGTCTGATGCTCCGCAAAGTAAGAACGTCAGAAACGGAACCAAAACAAATGACTAAGCAGAATTTATATCTGAAAGCGGAGCAAAATGCACCAGTCAGAAAGTGAAGCTGAATCGGTATTGTGATTTTAACATATATAAGTTGGCAAGACATGTATAGTGGGAAACAGAATTCATTGAAGAGTCTAAACAAAAAAGAAGGTCTTTCTGACTTTCTTCATACTGGTGTCCTGTAAAAATACCAATACAAAAGAAAATGAAAGTTTTGATAGTAATTGCCCTATCACCATGTTACTTACAATCAAAATTCATAAGAAATTTGTTAAATGTATCTTATAGTTGTAGTACTTTACTCCCATTTTCTAGTGGTTTTTTACCTACACTTTGTTTTATGTAGGTATAACTAAAAAGGCGTATCGGCTGTAGCAAAACAGTGCAACAATAGAACAAATTTTATTGATTTCGTACACATATCGGATTTCTTTTACAATGACATGGTGACAACGCCATCCACAGGAAAACCTTTCATTTATAAAAGTTGAGGAACTATTTTCCATCCATTTTAAAAAATTGAATCATTTGATTAAATGATTGATACGTTTGACCAGCGTTCACAAATATTGAAGAATTTTCAAGGTCATATTGAAAATGAATTGCACAGCTTAACAGATAGTTCCGTCCCTACAATCTGTTTTAGAAAAGCCAATTCAGGATAAGGTTTTTCGAATGTTTGCAATTTACTCCAAGGCAAAATGGACAAAAATACATAAGTCCGATGACTAATATATCAGTAAAAGATGTGATAAAGGTAAAAGGATAAGTCAATTAAATTTACAAACTCATTTATCTCTTAAATTAAAGCCTGTAAAAATATCATCTATCTCTTTTCCCGAAGGTGAAGCTGAAGTGATGAAAAACTGTAAGTTTGATGTTTTTTCTGCGTCAAATGCTTTGTTGACAATTTCTTTTGAGCCAATGCTACCAGTATTAATTTCATTTGTAACATCCCTTGGTGTTGATTTTCTGTCAGAAATCTTATTTTTAATTCTTCGCCTTCTTTTCTTTTTCATGCTTTTACTTGAATTGAAAAGTTTTGATCGAAGTCTTTGGAAATGGATCGTTTCAAATTCACAGATCCAGCAACAGCATGTCAGCAAATGTTTCCCTCTAGATTTTCTCCTGATCTTATTAGATTTTATTTCATGTCTTGGTGGTAATCAAGATAAAATAAGAGAACTAAGATATTCTAACTTGTGCATAGTTCATTCCTAGGTAAAGTGACGTTATTAACCACAAAATTTCTTTTCTTTAACAAGACTTCTATAGGTTAAGGTTGCGGTCTGGTCCCGGAATAGAACCTGAAGTACTTTATTTCGCCACTTTGCTTAGGATAACCCTGCGCAACATATCAAAACACCCTGATATATTAAAAAGCAGTAATTTAGGTTTCTTTTGAAGCAACTGGTGAAATTTGGGCATCAAAAGAATCATCAACGTCTGGATGACGAAATTTTACATTTGTTTTGTTACAGTATGCCTGCGAAACCCTCAAGAAGCATGAATCAAAATAAGCCAAAATGAGAAGATTTTGTTTGACCATTTTGGTTCTCTTATTTTATCTTGAAAAGTTTGTTAAACAAAGTCCAACCGCCCCATTTATTCTGACCCCCCAACAATTAGATTCGGACGGTAGTTTTAACCCCCGCCTATTCTGACCCCCCAGCAATTAGGCACCTAAGTGTAGTGTTGTGTCGTGTGGAAAGGGAATGCAAACAAGGTATTAACTAAGGAGCTAAAGAAAATATATAGGAGGAAACAGCTGTCAATGTCGCTAATATATAAAATTAAATTTTACAAAAGATCACAATTTCTATCAGAATTGTTGGTCATCATCGACATCGATGTTTGTTTTTTGCTAGGAAGTCAAGAGTTTTTCTGAAATACTCCATTATTCTGAAAAACCTAGTTTTTATGAAAAACCTTTTTTTCGGAAAAATCCGGTTTTTCACTAGAAAAAATGAGTTTATCAGAAAAGCTAGGTTTTTCTCTTAGAAAAACTCAGTTTTCCAGAAAAGCCCAGTTTATCTGTAGAAAGAGCCAGGTTTATCAGAAAAACTTTTTATAGCAGATAAACAAACAAGAAGCCGAACGGCTTCAACACGGTAACACGCAACAGAATGGGAAATAATTCATAACTAGACTCACTACATAAGTCCCACTACTTCGCTCGATGTTGTTGTTGTTGTTGTTTTCTACAATGGTTGGAGTGACCTAAGTGGGACCCTTAGGGTGGGACCCTAAGTGGATAAGAGTTGGATGGGATTAGACGTTTGAGCTGAACAAAAGTTGTAGTGAAAATATAACTAATGTATTGCAAAAAATAATGGACATAAAGAAAAGAGTTGCATAATGTAAAATAAAGTACTTGGCTAAAAATACTGTAAAGATATAAATATTAAGCTTGTTTTCAATTCTTTTAAATTACGCTCCATGTTCGGGGTTAAGGACTCTGTGCCTAAGTGCTTTCGGGCTCGTGTTGTTTACCAATTTCTTTGTGGCGGATGTTCCGCATCTTATGTCGGTGAAACTTCTCGACATCTTTTAACACGAATCCGGGAGCATTTGGTCACAGACAAAAACTCGCATATTTTTAAACACCTTAATGAGTCCCCTTCTTGCCGCCCTCTTTGCTCTGAGGATAGTTTCTCTATTCTTGACAGTGCTAATAGCAGCTTTTGTCCCAAACCCATGAAGGTCCGCAAACACGTAGATCAACCAGGACCTAGCTCAGAAAATCAAAACGCAAAGCAGGTAGGACCTTGCACTCCAGCTTGCAACAAGATCGGAGAACAAAATTCATTTGGTGGACTATTGACTGGCAATATTTCAGTTATATCAGCACTTCAAACAGCGACTCCAGCATTACAAGCAGCAACACCAGTATTACAAGCAGCAACACCAGTATTCCCAGTGTTACAAGCCCAGCCAGACAAGCCGCCGCCAGACCAGTAGCTCAAGCAGCCAGACCAGTAGCTCAACCAGCCAGACTTGTAGTACAAGCAGCGGGACCAGTAGCTCAACAAGCCCCACCCAGACCTCCACGGCCAAGTGCTAATGGGTTCACTTTGTCTTTGCTGCGTTTTTGTCATAAAAACGTAGCTAAATGCTATCAATGTGGGGGGAAATTCTATGATAATGGCTACCCGCAGGCTCCATTGGATATGGTGGTGGTCTCCAAAACCCAGCGATGGTATATCGACCCCCTTACAAAGGCACGCATTCAGTCCAATGAAATGGCAAATGTCTACTTCCATTTCAATTCTGCATGCCTTTCAGCCTTCAACCAAATGTTTTCTCCAGAGATGATTGTTATACCCATGGATATACGGCTTTTCTTGCTTCCACAGCACAGAAACGTACTACGAAACTTAAAAATCATTTTATGACTTTGACGAATTAGGACATCTGCGTTGATATATTTCCTAAGTTTTTTGTCAGTGTTTCGTTTTTCAGTACTTCACAGTATGTATTGTTTTATTCATAACTATGGATGCTCTGTTTGATTGAAATAAAGTGCAAAATATGCAACTCTTTTCTTTATGTCCATTATTTTTGCAATACATTAGTTATATTTTCACTACAACTTTTGTTCAGCTCAAACGTCTAATCCCATCCAACTCTTATCCACTTAGGGTCCAACACTAAGGGTCCCACTTAGGGTCCCACCCTAAGGGTCCCACTTAGGGTCCCACCTTAAGGGTCCCACTTAGGGTCCCACCCTAAGGGTCCCACTTAGGGTCCCACCTTAAGGGTTTCACTTAGGATCCCACCCTAAGGGTCCCACTTAGGATCCCACCCTAAGGGTCCCGGGTCCCACCTAGGGTCTCGCGTCCCACTTTTCCGGTATGCCAATAAACAATTATTAATGAAAATCTCAAGTACCAATGAAGGATGACGCCAATTTGTCATGCATCAAGCATAAGCTTGACAATAGAATCCATTGTATGAGGACCTTTGTTCCTGCGCAAAATACATGTCTCAGGACGCCAATTTGTCATGCGTCAAGCATAAGCTTAACAGAATCAATTGTATGAGGACTTTTGTTCCTGCGGAAAATACATATCTCAGGACGCCAATTTGTGTCAAGACTAAGCTAGACAATGGAGTCCATTGTATGAGGACTTTTGTTCCTGCGGAAAATTCACGTCTCATGTGTCATGAGCTAGAAAAACATGAGCTAGAAAACCATGGAAACTATTGAATTAAGGGCGCGGTTCTACCTTTTGGGCGCGGTTCGACTTTTCGATTCCACTGGTTTTAAACACGTTATCAACTACGTTGCTACCGTGAAAAATCAAGAAAAGTCAATTCCATTTCAGATTGCAGCAACTACAATCTTGGACAAAATATATTGGAACGGCCTAAATAGTTTTGCTACTATCTATTGATTCCCCCTTCTCCCCCGTTACAATGTTGATTCGTACAAAAGTTGTCTTTCTCTACTACCAACATTGTTTTGGGGTAAAGGGGGGAAGAATTGGAGTTATGGAAGTAGAAAATCAATGAAATAGGCCATATTCCTTGGAGAGAATGCCTTGTTCCAAATATTTTGTCCAAGATTGTAGGCTTCTCAACTTTCAAAATCAAAGTTTTGGTCAGTCAGGGCACTCGAGGTTTATCGGAAATAGTCATACAATTTGCTTGAGCGGTGCCTTTGTTATGTAATCAAATTTTGGGTCGAGAAAAATTGACGAAAAAGACAATGTACATGGATCGGCAGTCTGTTAATCCTTTAAATGACCACATCTGCTTAAAATTCTGCCCGTGTATATGGGGCCTTCAAGTCAATGTAGCATATTTACGCACCCTTAAAACAAAAAGGCATCACTGGTATCAACCAATGCTTGAAGTTTGATTTTTCTGGATTGTTTGCTTGAGACCATGCATTTCTGGACTCAGATTGTCAAATAATATGCTTTTGCCTTAAACACAATAACCTTAAGTTTAAACCCGATATGGATAAGCGCATCTTCTATCACGAAGGTATGAATGGTTTTAACCGGTCATAGAATTTTCTTTTCGTAATCCATGCCGAAATGAACTTGACCCCATTTGATGATGAATTCCCTCAATTTCATAGGAGGCTGCTTGCCCAATAATAAATCACGAAAAATAGTTATTATCTGGTTGCGAATTTCGCTACTTGAAGCTTAAAGGGAATCGCCTATTCAATCACTTTGAAGTTGAAAGAAAGTTAATAACGCCAGTGATTTGAGCTCTGGGTAATATAGTCAGTTTATTGTCCATTTCGAGATAACGATAGTTTATCTATGGCATCTGAGAGCAACTGGCACGTGCCTTCTTTAACCTTGTCGATTCCCTTTAACCTTTAGTCTGTTTAGCAAGTGTTGGCAGGCGAAGGGTGAAGGTGAAATTGTGCTTTAGTGGCAATCGCTAAAATCTCAGTAGGAGGTTACCTAATCGAGACCTCGACCTTGGCTGTGACGCTACCGTGGCTGGGCTCGAACCCTAACCACACTGAGCTTCTGACACCACGAGTCAGCTGGATTACACCACGACGCCACAGAACCTCAAGCAACTCTGTGTGCATGAGTGTACATGTGTTGGGATGCATGTTTCTTCATAAATATAATAACACTTTTCGCCTTATAAAACAAATGGGGTATTCAGAAACAACAATGGCGAAATATATTTGAAAAGCTCGGGAATTTATTTATTTTTTTATTTAATAATAAAAACCGAATTAAAACACATAGAAAATCAGCAAAAAAACATAAGGTTAAAAAAGCAAGAATCGATTACCTCCAATATCTATTGTGCTGTTCAAAACGGTTTCATCGGACGGACCAATAACTGTAAAAAAATGATTTCATGAATGATATATGGACGAAAAGTCACTGGGCAACAACAATATGAGGATTCCACAGTCTTCAATTGGATTTTCTTAATTTTCTGATAGTTTTGCTACTATCTATTGATTCCCCCTTCTCCCCCGTTACAATGTTGTTTCGTACCATTATTGTTGGGGTAAAGGGGGGAGGAATTGGAGTTATGGAAGTAGAAAATCAAAGGAATAGGCCTTATTCCTTGGAGAAAATGCCTTGCTCCAAATATTTTGTCCGAGATTGTCTGTAGAATCGTGGTTGCCCGTATGGTTACCCGGTGGTTACTCGTACACTCTCAACTCTATGCTATGTTTGCATTAAGGAAAACCCTTTGTCGAGCATAACAGCTTCATAATATTAAGGGTGTGGCTTTAGGGCGTGCCAGTTTTTGATTTTCACTGAACATATATGCCCCTTGATCATCGAAGAAGGGTTTAAATGAAAAATCAATATTTTGTAACATCTTTTTGAAAATTGAAACGTCCTTTCAAAAATATGTTATACAGTTTGTCTGTAGAACATTTTTTGAGAGGAACTTAAATTTTCAAAAAGATGCTACAAAATATCGATTTCTCACTTAAATTCCCCTTCAATGCTCAAAGAGCATACAGGATAATGTAAAACCAGTCGAAGTCGAAAAATTACATGGCCAGAAGCCACACCCTTAATTTATGATGCTGTTATGTTCGACAAACGGCTCTATCCATACAAACATTGTACAGAGCTGAGAACGTACGGGTAACCATTGGGTAACCATACAGGTAACCATGATTCTATATGCATTCTGTATGGATTTAGCAAGGGTAACCACGGGTAACCACGGGTAACCATAATAAATAAAGGGAATAAGATATACCCTTTAAATATTATGGTTACCCGTGGTTACCCTTGCTAAATCCATATAAAAGCATATAGAATCATGGTTACCCGTATGGTTAACCAATGGTTACCCGTACATTCTCAACTCTATGTTATGTTTGCATTAAGAAAAACCTTTTGTCGAGCATAACAGCTTCATAATATTAAGGGTGGGGCTATAGGGCGTGTCAGTTTTCGATTTTCACTGAACATATATGCCCCTTGATCATAGAAGAAGTGTTTAAATAAGAAATCAATATTTTGTAACTTTTTGAAAATTGAAACGTCCTTTCAAAAATATGTTATACAGTGTGTCTGTAGTGATTCCCCTTTCTCCCCCGTTACAATGTTGTTTCGTACAAAAGTTGTTTTGCCCTACTATCAACATTGTTTTGGGGGTAAAAGGGGGAAGAATTGGAGTTATGGGAATAGAAAATCAATGGAATAGGCCTTATTCCTCGGAGAAAATGCATTGTTCCAAATATTTTGTCCAAGATTGTAGTTTTATCTAACGAACAGATGGCAATTATGAGAAGTGCATCATTGTCAATATATATATGTCCTTCTTGGTGAGCAACGTTTTCAGATGCAGAGTTAATTATTCATTTAATTCAATTCATCCATTTTATTTCATTAATTCAGCTCTAATAAACCTTATACACCAGGAAAACATAAAATAAAGTCATCGAGTTCCCACTTTTATGCTACACTGTACAATTTACAATGTTCCTACTATGCATTGTACATAACACAACATTGGCACAAAGATACAAAATTATATTTTATATTCTTATGATATGATATGATATAATATAAAAAAGGTCACACATTTTCATAGTTTAGTTATATGGCTCTCCACACAAATAACAAAAAACGCGCATACACCATGGAATCAAGTTCAGACGTGTTTCCATTTCGCCTCATCCATCTTCACTATGGGTCAGGATTTTTCGTGTTGCAAAATGATATGAAATATATTTTTAATTATTCTTCTTGGAGATATTTTTTTCACCCCTTATCCGTCTTCTACTGATGATCCGTTCCTTAACCATATGCTTGCGTTCTTTCAAACACGACGGGAACCACTCAAGTGTTATATCGCAGCAATGGTACAGATTCGGTTTTGGTCCTATTGCTCTGCCCAAATGAAATCAAACTGTAGTTCAAAATTCATGGGAATTTGTTATATTTTGTTAGAAAAATGAGAATGTTTCCACAGTTAGTTTCATTTTTAGATGCAGAGTTAAAAGAGGCTCAAAAACTACGGGGTCGGCGTTGAAATTTTTGTAAATCCGGATTCTTGTTTTTTCCCAAACCCTAAACCTAATCAAAAACAAAAAAACCTGTTGTTCCGCCAGTTTCCTCGAATTCTCGTTGTTCTTGTCGAAATTTGTTGTTTTATGATATGTCCTAATCTCTGAGAAGTGCAAGCAACGTATACATGGCAATAGATACCCTCGAATTACTTCCATATTTTCTCAAAATTATTACACCTACAATCCTCGCCAAAAAGGCTGGGACACTTCGAACTTTTGTAAAATTCTCGCTCTAAAGACGCATACCCCCCTCCCCAGTGGTCCCAACATTGAGTCGGGGGGGGAGGGGGGTCTTATTACCCAAATATGTTGTAATGAGACGGGGTTTTTAAGGTAAAACATACTTATAACATACTGTCCCCAATATTTTTGACGAGGATTGTCTGAGCAAGAGCAGAAATCTAAAATTGTGTTTTTCTCAAGAATGGAAAGACTCAAAAGGCTCAAGTGATGTTTATTGTAAATAGGAGGAATGACTTTATATTTTGGGGGGCTTTGGGGGGTCAGGGCCAAAATTTTGCAAAATGTGAAAATTCATTGAAAAGTGAAGGAATCCTTTGAAAAAGGCCGTAATTCACTTTCTAACATCGCAAAATCATAAGAGGCAACGGTACACATTTTCAGCTCCAGAAGCAATACCTTTATCATTCAAATGCATCTTTAGAACCGTTCTGTAGACCACAATTCAAGCGATGCGTCTGCCGCTGCGGAGGAGAGAGCTTGAAATCTAAGAAACTGACAGTTCTCCATCATTTTCTACCGCATAAAAGTGGAATAACTCAAGTCCAAATAATTTTCCCATACTTCTCGCTATCCGACAATACATTTCTGGGGGTATTTCATGTTATAAAATAATTTTCCTTTTGTCATTCCTTCTGAGTTCGTTTTCTGACAGTTCTCCACTCTCTGTAGTAAGTAAACAATACAGCTGGTGAAAACCTATCTTTAAAAACAGGTGGAGAACTGTGAGAAATATACTTTGCCATGCATTGGCAGTCGAACTCTGTTGAAAATCTTAAAGTAGACATGAAATAATACAGAATTACAAAGTTACAAGTGCAGTCTTTCAAGCAAGGAGGAGATATTTACATTTGAAGATGGAGAACTGTGGGGAGAACTGTGTGGAGAACTGTTGAACTTGGCATCCCGCTTGGTTGCTCCTTATTCAATTTCGCAGTCCATCAAATAACAATGCCAATTATGCTTACTTTAGCATTCTTCCGTTCTCTGTTGTGAAGATCAACAACACTTGAAAGCAAGTACATCATGCCTGCATAATTCGTTTCATTTTCTGAATTTCGTAATAATTCACTGCTAAACAGTGGAGTCAGTTTATGAGCTTTGATGAAAGTTTTTCACTTTATAGTTAGATTCGTCTCGAGACAACATAATGCAGACTGTTTTATGTAAATTTACAACCCTCCCGTTACTTTTTATAACAGAATTTCTGACCTTCTGTTTTGCTGTGATTACTCAAAATTCAGACAATCCTCGCCAAAAAGGCTGGGACACTTCGAACTTTTGTAAAATTCTCGCTCTAAAGACGCATACCCCCCTCCCCCCGACTCAATGTTGGTGAAATCGATGTTGACAGTGGTCCCAACATTGAGTCGGGGGGGGGGGTCTTATTACCCAAATATGTTGTAATGAGACGGGGTTTTTAAGGTAAAACATACTTATAACATACTGTCCCCAATATTTTTGACGAGGATTGTAGCTATTGTACTGCGCATTCTTCCTCCGAGCCCCCAATCTTTCCCTGTTCCATGGCTCACTTAATGTCTACTTCATTTCATCAAGCTTGGGACCTTTCCTTCACTAAAACATTTTATTCTCTGCTGCAGTTGACCCATTCTAAACAATTGAAATTCAAATTGATTTTCATTTGAAAAACTCATTTAGCTACATAATTTCAACATCATTTCCTGCTTTGTATACATTTTTTCCTAATTTAAAAAATAAAAAACCAATTTCCCCAAATTTAAACGCGCGGTCAGAACTTCTGACAAACAGGCTTCTGAGAGAAACGTTTCCCATCAAAGTCTGTTCTTTTGAAGAGCAAGGTAAATTTTCTCTTTTCAGAAACTTACGATAATAAAAACTTAATGCGACGTTCTATGCACTCAAATACTGCGATCATTTGACAAAAACTACAACGGGTCAAAGTTTGGTTACGGATCTTACTGTATGAGGTTAAGCAAATTATAAAAACAAAAACCACGGTTGTTTAAAGGATAGAAAGAAAAAAATGTTATTACAAACCTTCATTTTTGACTAATTTTAGAGCAGGACCTGTTTTTGGGCTGCAAGGAAATCAAGCAATTGTTAGTACTTTTCTCTATTTTTCCCTGGTTGTAAAAAAGCAAGGATTACAACGAACATTGCTGCTGCAAAATTGAAAATTTTTGACAAGGATGACTTGACTAAAAGGGGAAATTTTAAATCTTCATGGTAATTACTTTTCAAGTTTAGCTTTTAGATTTGATAATAGATTTCATTGATGCCTCCGAGCACTAGAGTACTGGGAACACTCACATTCATTACTGGCCATGGTACTAAAACCATGATCGGTGATGGTGTCTATTTAGTCTGAGACAAATTACCCTAAATGGAAGATGAATTCCACTTGATGAATTCCAGGGGATGGTTTTTGGCGGAGGATTATTTACGTTACATCAACGATTGAATAATTGTTTGAAAACTTTTATGTTAGTACTTTCTCACTTCAACACAATCATGTTAACAGCAGCAAAAGTAACAGCAGTAAGCAACAAAAGTAACTAAGATGATTCCAATAATAATAAACAATAATAAGGATAATGCTGAATAGAAGGCGGACAGTGAGCTAAAAAAGCAGCTTTCTTGTCAAAGTTGACAGTGTACCACATTCCGAGAGGCATCTAAAGTCTAAAAGGTTTTACCTTTACTTGTCTATTGTACAATTTACTTTTTACAGGACAACTCATACATTTATAACGGTATTTTTCAAACATCTTCCAAAGTCATACAGGTAGGCCAGGCAGGTCAGTTTCTCAATAGCGGCCATGCCCGTGTCTCATTACTTTTGGTATATCAGCATTTGCTCTAATAAAATTGCTAAAATTTCGTTAAAGATAACACACTTTTGAACATATGTTTGTGTCAACATTCTTTTACATATTATATAGCGCTCAATAACACAGTTGTAACAAACTACATCAGAATTCAATACATTAGAGATCAAGTCATACCTTCTACAACTGTGCAAGTACTTATCGCGACAGGAACGCAGAACGGTAATCTCATCAGATATTTTACTCTCACATTCCTGAATGAAAAAAGGAAAAACATGATCACTTGCAGATCATGAGCAAAAACCAATCATATTGCAAATATCATGTGTCCTGGTACAAGGCTCTGGCAGATGCATGACACAGAACTTTTATATATTTTTCCTTATTTTTAAGTACAACTTTCATAGTTGCTCCCAAGATTTTGGTCGATATGGTACATAGGTGACGAGAGAGGTGAACCTGTACCTTGATAGAATAAAGAAGTTACTTACTTCCTGGCTTGGGGTTACAGATTACAACATTTCTTAAAAATGTAAAATCGCTTTACTCATAATGAAAAAATATCTAACCTTTGATCTCAATCCTTCTTGTACGGGGAATCGCATTACCAAACAACTTAAATTAACATACGCATCAAGAAGATTTATCAACAACAGCCTAAAAATAAATTTTAAGATTTTGATAGTTCAAAATGCGTTAGTTGTCACAGTGCAATTGTCAATTTTAAAATTGATTGGAAATGGATTATGAAAGCAAAACTTCACAGGTACTTACAAAAGGAAAATCGTTGCTATTACGATTCATTTTCGGAAAAAACGAATTGTTTGATGAAATGAAAACTAAACCATTTCCGTTTCTCGGGAGACGGGGTTAGCGTCATGCACATGGCGAAATCACTCATCAACTTATACTCGTAGACTCCTTCGTGAAACAATGGAGAAAAGATATCCACTTATAGGCTTATAGACAGGGTTTTTTCTTGAAAAAACTGGCTCAAAGCTTAACCTCAAATTTAATTACACATTTTGACTAAATCGACCATGGAGATTTCAAATCCGAGATGGGCCAATTTTGACTGGAAGTTGACTTTTTTGCTTACGTCATCAACATGTGAAAAAATGTACTTTGAACCGCTAAAAGACTTTGCTAGTACAAATTATGACAAAACTAACTTGATATATGAGCTCTACACAGTCAGATCTTTCGAACGATGTATATTTTTTTGATTTAACCAAATTTAAAATTTTTAGCTATGACGTCATATTCATTTGATGACGTCATCATAGTCTTAAAAACAGGCAGAACAACAAGGAAAGATAATAGTCTTTGAGTTGTACAAAATTTCGAAATTGCGATGAACAGCGGAATCATTTTCGGGCATACTTAAAAGCTTTTTTCGTCTGACAGCTTTTTTCCTCAGAGTATGAACGTCA
The DNA here is from genome assembly GCA_014526335.1 of Chrysaora quinquecirrha. Taxonomy (NCBI): domain Eukaryota; kingdom Metazoa; phylum Cnidaria; class Scyphozoa; order Semaeostomeae; family Pelagiidae; genus Chrysaora; species Chrysaora quinquecirrha. The sequence continues at coordinate 10,629,230 of JACTAT010000037.1, forward strand.
GAAACAGACCGAAACAATAGACTAAGGCGGAATTATACCCAGATGCGGCTCGAAATGCACCAATCAGAAAGAACGAAAAGCTGAATTGGCATTGTGTTTTAAACACCAATCAGCTGGTCGGATACAGCGGGAGGACCATTGAATTATTTGAAGAGTCCAAGTGAGAAAACGAACTCTTACTGTCTACACAGACAAACACCAAACAAACACCATAGGAACCTCGCTTTGCTTGTTAAGAAACGTTTCGGCGGTTTGTTGAGTGACTCTAAAAAGCATATTTTAAATCTTTCGGATTATTCTCTCTCTGAAGCTGAAGAATTTGTATTAGGACACGGTTTAGAATTTTGTATTCCACCTCAAAATATAAACAGAGAGAAGCTTTTTGCTGAGTTCGAAATTCTTCACACTCAACTAACCAGGCTAAAACCAGATTCGGAAGAAGAGCTTAGCTCACTAAAAGCCCGTTTAAGCGATGTTGCTCATGCTTATTGTGGCACACCTATCGACCTCACGGATTTTAATATGCATAGGGAACATTTCAAGCGATCAAATCCCTCCGAAACAACAAACAGATTCTTATCACAAAACCTGATAAAGGATCTGGGGTCGTTATTTTGAACCAAAAAGATTATATTTCGAAAATGGGCAACGTGCTCAATGATGAAAATAAATTTGAAAAATTAGGCAAAGTCGAACAGCACGATAAAACGGCTAAAATAGAGCAGAAACTTCAAAAACGGTTGCTTGAATTGGTCAAGAAAAAACTATTGACTCAAGAAATTTACGATAGGATCCGACCAACGGGTTCGCAGCGTCCACGGATGTATGGTCTACCTAAAACTCACAAACCCAACGTCCCTCTTAGGCCTATTCTATCTATGGTTGGTTCAGCTCAACATGAGCTTGCTAAATGGCTTTCGGAAATTTTAGCACCTGTTTTGGAACTTTATTCTAAAAATGTATTTCGGATTCTTTTTCTTTTGCTAACGTTATTCAAAACCTTCAGTTAGACCTGGCAAAATCGTTTATGTGTTCCTTCGACATCAGCAGCCTTTTCACTAACGTACCTTTGGATGAGACTATCGGGATTTGCGCTAGAGCTCTATACCGGGGTGAACTTGTCAGTCCGCCGTTCCCTGAGGAGGTATTTGTCGAATTGATGGAGTCTGCTACCAGGTCGGTAGAGTTCTGCTTCAACAATGAGATGTACCAACAAAGGGACGGAGTCGCCATGGGGAGCCCATTGGGACCAGCGCTAGAAAACATCTTTGTTGGTTTCTACGAAGGTCAACTTTTCGGCTCCACATCAAAACCTCCGGTTTATTTTCGATATGTTGATGACACTTTCGCCATTTTCAAAAAGAGTCAGATTGTAACGTTTTCAACAACTCAACGCCTTGCATCCGTCTCTAAAATTTACTTTCGAAAAGGAGCAAAACAACTCTTTGCCGTTTCTCGACGTCTTTGTTGAAAACACTGCTACTGGATTTCTCACCAGTATATATAGGAAACCAACCTTTAGCGGCCTCTATAAACGGTGGGATTCCTTTAGTCCAAAACAGAGGAAAATTAACCTCATCAACACGCTAGTTCATCGGACACTTATGATTTGCTCTAAATCTCGGCTTGATTCGGAATTGGATAAAATACGGTCTATTCTCATTGAAAACGGTTACCCTGAGGACGTCATTTCGGATTGTTTTCGCAAGAAGATCGCAAGTTTTTCGGCTGGTAAAAAGTATGGTCCGCAAAAGTGCCCTGTTTACCTAAAAATGCCTTGGATAGGAAACGTCTCATTGCGATTCGAAAGTCAAATTAAAAAGGCCATTACTAAGTGCTTCGCTGCTGCCAACCCTCGGTTAGTGTTTGGCACTCGGAAAGTTCTACCATCCATTCAAAAGGATTGCGTACCTACCACACAAAAAAGTTTGGTCATTTATGAATTCTCGTGCCGGTGTGATGCCAGGTACGTAGGTCGTACTTCCCAGAGATTAGGTGATAGGATAAAGCAGCATGTCCCCACTAACATTCGTCTGCATAATTTTCGGCAAAGAGAGCAACCACCCCGTGGGTCTAAACAACAACCTAGTCTTAAGCATGATTCTGCCATAGGACAACATCTACTCGATAACCCAATTTGTGCGGAAAATTACAGCGAGGATTTTTTCAGAATCATTGGCAAAGCAAGATCTTTGTTTCACTTAGGGGTTTTGGAATCTGTCTACATCAAAACCAAAAGGCCGGTTCTGTGTAGACAGAAAGAGTTCGTTTTCTCACTTGGACTCTTCAAATAATTCATTGGTCCTCCCGCTGTATCCGACCAGCTGATTGGTGTTTAAAACACAATGCCAATTCAGCTTTTCGTTCTTTCTGATTGGTGCATTTCGAGCCGCATCTGGGTATAATTCCGCCTCAGTCTATTGTTTCGGTCTGTTTCTGACGTTCATACTCTGAGGAGTGTCAGACGAAAAAAGCTTTTAAGTATGCCCGAAAATGATTCCGCTGTTCATCGCAATTAAGGAAAGATAACTTAGAATTAACGTTTGAACGGATTTATGTGTATTTCTGGGTGCTTAATTGAAAATATATGTCCCGACGCTTGAAAATTCCAGGAAAAGTGAATTACCGGCATGACCGGCATGGAATCATACTGTATCTTGGTACAACTAATGCCATTATGCCAGAGGAAGTATAATAATACCCGTTTCGTTAACTTTACGATTAAGATTTAAGAGAAAACATACATAAATTGACATCCTCATTCGAAATATAAATGTTGCAAAGCCCCGAAATGCCAGGAAAAGTCAGTAACCGGCATGGGTTGATGCCAGTGATGCCATAACTTTCGAAAATGCGTCAAATCTGTTTCGTTTACTTAACGATGAAGAACTAAGTGGAAACGTACATAATTTGACATCCTTATTCGAAATATAAATTTCCAAATCCTGGAAATGCCGGGAAAAGTCAATAACCGGCATGGGTTGATGCCAGTGATGCCGTAATTTTCTAAAATGCGTCAAATCTGTTGTTTTTACTTCATTTCATTTTCATTGTATCATTTTTTTACATGAAATCCCATCAGCATTTACAAATTAGATTATAAGAACAAATATATATAACTAATAAATAAACTTTTAAAATATATGAAATTACCAGATTGCTGATCTTCCTGAGGATCGTGCTTGGGGAAGGATATTAATTATGGAGGAATTTCTTCAATCTCTTTTTAAAAGTGAAGACATTGGAGCTTAAACTTATTTGCAATGGAATTTCGTTCCTTACCTTTGCACCTTTAGAGAAAAGGATGAAAATCTGATAGATGAAGGACGAAAATTACGGCATCACTGGCATCAACCCATGCCGGTTATTGACTTTTCCTGGCATTTCCAGGCTTCGGAACATTTATATTTCGGATAAGGATGTCAAATTATGTACGTTTCCACTTAGTTCTTCATCCTTAAGTAAACGAAACAGATTTGGCTAGCCTAGATTTGGCACATTTCCGAGAATTGCGGCATCACTGGCATAAACCCATGCTTGTTATTGACTTTTCCAGGCATTTGTGGGCTTCGGCACATTTATATTTCAAATGAGGATGTCAAATTATGAACTTTGCCACTTCGTTCTTCATCATGAAGTAAACGCAAAAAATTTGACGCATTTTCGAAAATTACGGCATCACTGGCATCAACTCATGCCCGTAATTCACTTTTCTGGAATTTTCATGTGTCAGGACATGAATTCAAGCACCTAGAAAGACATATAAATCCGTTCAAACGTTAATTCTAAGTTATCTTTCCTTGTTGTTCTGCCTGTTTCTAAGACTATGATGACGTCATCAAATAAGGCTGACGTCATAACTAAAAATTTTAAATTTGGTAATATCAAAAAGTTATACATCGTTTGAAAGCTCTGACTGCGTAGAGCTCATATATCAAGTTATTTTTCTCATAATATGTACTAGCAAAGTTTTATAGCGGTTCAAAGTACACTTTTTACATGTTGATGACGTAAGCAAAAAAGTCAACTTCAGGTCAAATTTTTTTGGCCCATCTCGGATTTCGAATCTCTATGGTCGATTTAGTCAAAATGTGTAATAAATTTTGAGGTTAAGCTTTGAGCCAGTTTTTTCAAGAATAAACCCTGTCTATTAGTTACCAAAAATTCTCTTTTCGTAAAAATATATCGATAAAATATTGCCTGCTAATAAATGTGCCTTTTCGATATCTGAAGCGTAGTTCGAATCTTCGTTCTGTAGTGATTATTTGTGCCACATTTGCTGTGGTAACTCAGATACGCTGTAGAATAATTGAGATTTGAAGCCTAAAATAAAAAGTTGGCTTAAAACCCCCCGGGCATGCTGGATTTGGCAAGAAAGGCTCGAAGGGCAATTCGAATTCAAGAAACTGTTTTGAAACACCAACAATATTTAAATTTTTAGGTGGCTTTTGAACATTTTCAGACTACAGTATAACTTTTTTCATGCAAATCTTCTTTTTCCCATTATTCAGAAATTCGGTGCTCTTCAGCGAATGTCAGTCAATTCTTGTAGACCTGTGTTTCATCAATAAATCCTTTTTGTTCACGAACTTAATAAACGATAATCCAAGCATAGGGGAAAGTTTCCGGGATTTTATGTCTGTCAGCATAAAAATAGAAAGCAAAAGGGGGCTTAGAGCCGAAGAACGTAGCGCTGTTTTCCGAAAAGACTTGGTGAGACGTGGTGAGAATTTGTTGATTATCAGTCAAAAGATGCAAGAAATGAAGGGTGCAAATTAAGTTCAGTGTCCTTATAATAAGAGCTTGTGCATAAGTTGCTCGATAAACTTCCTCATTTAAGAAATTACTTTTTGTGAACTAATGGGGACACGAGGTTAAGGACAGGTCCTCCCAACGCTTGATTCCATATTTTAAGTTATATATTACTTTTTTCCTCAAAGAATTAACGTGTAACTGTATCAATGAGGCCTACTCTAGGAGCTGCGTACAAGAACACTGCCATGGATAGCGAAGCCTTATTCTCTGCACACTTCGTTCACAACCAGAGATCGCAATCAACAACAAACAGGATAAACGTAAAATTACTGTAACCACATGAAATAAATCATTGCGTTGAAAAAATAAGAAACCTTACCTGATTCTACAGAGACATGACAATCCGAGTGTATTGAAGCTCATAAATGTTTCAAGCTGCATATTTGCGGCTAAGTGTCTAGCAAATTGTTAAAGATATCAACAAAAGAAATAGGATTTGCACAGTTAACAACGTTAGATTGCTTCCATTAACTTCACTAAAAAGTGAACATTTCCAATCCAACACACAAAAACAAAAGGCTTCTCTCAGAATGTGACCGTCGCAATGCCAATTTCTTACAGTGCTTCAAATTTGAGTGAAATATTTAGCGAAAAAAAGATACAAAGCAGCTTTCTCACTGATGATAAATCCCTGTAGTGTAATGAGTCAATGATGAATCTCGCATTTAATTTCAATCGATGAGAGAAACAGGTAGAATTAGACAAATATTACAGAACTGCTAATGAAATATTGGAGATTTTTAAATATGCAAACAGCATACAATACATGTAAAAAGTGCCCTCCTGCCAAAGGTCAGAGTTGAAAACTTCGCAGCAATTTGCCACATGCCATTTTCTCTCACAGGCCTTTGTACCACATGCCCATACGTGCCAGCCTGCCAACGTGGCTACACGCCATCTTTTGTACGTGCCAACATGCCAATGCTTGATATGTACCAACGAGTTAGTGCGCCATCTTTTGTAAAGTTTGGATTCCACTTGAATGAAAGCGGTCAACTCGAACAAATTGGACGGATATCGATCAAGTAACTCATGTTCAGAAACGTTGAACTGGAAGTCTGCGTCGACTAAAATCGGTTGACAGCAAAGTTCGAATGAGTTATACTTTACTAAGAAAAGAAGGCATTTTTGCAAGTTGACATGTACTTGGTAGTGGAATGTGGCACTGAAGAAAAGATGGTTGGCATGCAAATTAGCACGAACGTTGCTTTTGAGTATTGACACGTACGAAAAGATTTCTCACAGACAAAATTAGCATGTGCTCAGCTTTTGCCACTGGCACACAATTGGCATGTCTGAAACGTCATTCAGCACACATTCAGGTTCATCGCATATCTTCAGCAAATTAGTATCAAGACTTGTTATCATTCTCATATAAATACCTTCATAATTATTTTCGCTTCATTAATTAATCGCCTTGCACTTCCGTCTCGATCCTCAAAAGTTTCAAAAATGCAAAGCTCTTTCCAACTCTTTTCATTTTTGCAGCTAAAAGGAGGAGATTAAAAATACCATAAAATAAAGATTGGAATTTCAAAAGTGGAAGTATACACATGATGATTAAACCAAGATGCTGATTCGTTGATAATGACAACAATAAGTTAAATATGTGAGAACAAAATTCACTTTCTTACGTGAAGAATTCAGAAAGATTTCCATGCATTACAGTGTAAGTGTTCAGAATATCCATGTAGTGTATTCTTGATAAATTCTTGACGACCTAAAATGAAAGTAACAAGTGTTCTGTGTCAAAAGGACAGTTAATGTTTCGCTAATGATATGCTTCAAACAACACAAGTGAACACGAGTGAACGTGAGTCGCACACGAGTAAAAACAAGTGGAAATAAGCGAATGGAAGTAAAAACAAGTAGAAACAGACGAACACGACTGAATAAAACAAAAGTTTCGGAACACAAATGGAAAAACTTTAAAACTGTATTATTTTTGATTATCTATGCAGTGCGGAGTTCGAAGAGCGGTAGCTATCAATTGGCGGATTCAGGGGCACCTGGCAAAGCAATGAACTTCAGTTCTCCAGGGTTTAGAGAAAAGAAAGGAGGAACAGATAAAAGAGCTCAGGTCCGGTCCCTTGAAAACGCGAGTAACCTCACTGCACTGGCAGACTCCAAAAATTCAATGAGTACCTTAATGAATACCAAAAAGAGTTAATGAATTGACGGAGCCTGCCAACAGATCGGTGGAGTTCAGCTTTTACAAGAAGATATGTCGACAGAAGGAGACCGTGGCAATGGGCAGTCCATTGGGACCAGCGCTAGCTTACATCTTTGTTGGTTTCTACGAAGGCAAACTTTTCGGCTCATCATCAAAACATCCGGTCCATTTTAGATATATCGATGACATGCGCTATTTTCCAAAAAGAGTCGGATGCAACCTTTTCCTCAAAAAACTCAATGCTTTGCATCCATCTCTCAAGTTTACATTTGAAGACGAGCAAAACAATTCCTTACCGCTTCTCGATGTTTTTGTTGAAAACACTGATATTGGATTTCTCACCAGTATATACAGGAAATACGCTAGCAAATCTATAATCACTAGAGTGGTGGATAATCATTACTGTGGTGGTACTTTTTGCGTACTGTGGTGGTAGTTTCATCGTACAGTGGTGGATAATCACTACTGTGGTGGGTTACAATGCTTGATGTGCTGGTTACTATGCATGTTGTGGTGGTAGTTTTTGCATACTGTGGTGGATAATCACTACTTATGGTGGGTTGTTACGCTTGCTCTGTTGGATTACAAAGCTTGCGGAGGTGGTAGTTTTGGCATATTGTGGTTGATAATCACTACTGTGGTGGGTTATTATGCTTGATGTGGTGGGTTACTATGTTTGTTCTGGTGGTAATTTTGGCGTACTGTGGAGGATAATCTCTACTGTGGTGGGAACCATGATGATGGCCTTGAAGAGGATAATAATGATGATGATGATGCTGAAGACGAAGATGGTGATGATGATGATGATGATGATGATGATGATGATGATGATGATGATGATGATGATGATGATGATGAGGGTGATGAAGAAGAGGGTGATGATAATGATGATGATGATGATGGTGAAAATGAGGATTATGATGGTAATTTTTTTATGATGGTGATGCAAATGATGACAATGATGAACAGATGAAACTTTCCTGGAAGAAAAGGGAAATCCTAAAGTTTTGACTCGAAAATAGAAAATCTGTAATTGTAAGTATAGCAAAAATATTCAACCTGAGCTCATAGGCAAAACTGTGTAACAAATAACTCCCTTCAGTGCACAGAAACCTGTAATCTTAGCTGCAAATGGGGAATTCTAGAATACCCTTCAGTAGCTATCACAAGAATAAGCAGCAATTTTTTTTATCGTTTAGATTACTCTCGAAGCGGCAAACTATTTTGAAAGAAATTTGTTAAACTTTGCAGGAATTTATCAAAATAATAAATCAAACATAATATCAAAATAAATTCGAGCAAAATTTGTAATATTGAAGTCAAGCCTTTTTTCGGAAGCTTGACCATGCGGGCTTTTTCACGAGAAAATCAGGGTGACAAATTTTTATTTTTGAAAATCTTTATGTTAGAATGTTCCTTGATCGTGGATCGAACTCACAACCTTTTGCCCAAGAAATAAGCGCATTATTTCACAGCGCTGCACTAACAGTTGATACTAATTGATATTTTTGGCAAGCAATTGCTTTTTGTTAATGATCCCCACTAACGACAATCACGGCGACTTCAAAGTTTGCTTCCTAGTATTTGAAGTTTATCTGCTGGTACACTTTGGCAGGAAAAGGTGTCTATATGCCTATATACCTACTTACCTATTTTCTATCTATGCATACATGCGTTCCACAAACACCCTCTTAATATGTCCTTCGGACATAATTAAAGGTACTCGTTTAAGCCATGTTTGAAGAATAAATCAGCCCAGACCAGTCTCAGATCAGTCTATTATCTTGCAGCTTGCAATAAATAGTGTAGAAGAATCCTCACTTTGTTCCCACGTTCCCTGTGATTCTAGCTGTTTCAGAATTTGTTTTTGCTTTTCCCTGCGATCGTCATTGATCCCCATCTTGTTTCAACTTGCTCTCACTTGCATGTGGTAATTTCCTTTCATGTTTGTTCCCAGTTGTCCCTTATCGTTTTTAGTGATTCCCTGTTTGTCCCCATTGTAACCTCTGATTCCATTTATTCCCACCGATTCCTACTTTGTTCCAAATTGTTCTATCCGATTATTCCTACTTCGTTTCAGCATGTTCATGTTTATCATAAATGTTGTTTCATGTTTATCATAAATTCGCTTAAGAACAAGGTCAATGGTATAATAAAATGGTACACTCGTAAAAAGTGACATCATATCAAACAAAATTAGTTGGTGACTATATGAAATCTTTAGTGCTTTAATATATGTGTTAAAATTACAAACATCTGACGGTGTTTTTAGAATTAATTAATAGTGACAATAGCTTTGCTAAATTTGCTACAAGATGGGGTTGCAATACTGGATATTATATTATAGCTGATTACAAGATTAGATCCACTGTTGCAAAATTACGACTTAGTTCCCATAATCTTCATATAGAAACAAGAAGATTTGGAAAGAACAAAATGGCAAGGGAAGAGAGATTTTGTCCCTTAAACAAAAGGCCTAAACGTAATTGAAGATGAAATTCATTTTATATCTTCTTGTTCTCTTTATGAAAATGAAAGAAAACAAATGGTGGATCATATATTTCAAAAATTTCCAAACACTGTTTCCCTTAATGATAAAAAATATGTTTAATGTTCCAAGAGGAAAATGATGTAACAACAAAACTAGGCTATTTCTGTTATAACTCATTTGTAAAAAGAAACAAATTTATTACAGAGACCTGAGTCTTTTTTAGATATAAATGATATAAGAAGCAAACATAGATAATTAACATATCAAAAAAAATATGAAATTAAAAACTCATTTATAGCTTCGTAGATTTAGTAGAAAGTATTATTTTTTATGTGAAACAGTTTTTAATAATTATGAGCAATCATGTATCATTAATTAATACCTTCCAGTAAACGTCTGTAAATTAATTTAAAATGGTATGTATGAGAACTTAGTAACAAGTTGTAAGTGGTTAGTAGCCATCTCGGCCTATACACCATTAATGAAAAAAATATTAGTAGGGAAAGATTATCTACAGACTTAATCTCTTTTGATTGTATTTTTCCAGCATTAAAAATGGAAATTTTAAAGATTTGCAAAAAAATGAAAAAAATCTAATACCTGTCTCAAGTACTGCATGTATTTTGCCCGTCTCATCTGATTTATATGCTTGTACAAAACCATTGACAATATTTCACTCTCAGCTTTTAGATTTGTATGCCTTAGTTTTTTTAGTTCTATTTCAAGATCTTGTTGGAGGCTTTGAAATGAATCTGTTGAAAAAAGGTTATAATGCAGAAATTTAAGAAAAAGAATGACATTTTTATTTTGTGAAACATCTTTCGATATTTTAAGCAGCTTAGCATTTTGAAACAAATATGTAAAGTTGAACATAAGGCAAACTTTCAGATACACTTAGGGGTCAAAAGTAGTATTACAACGCTTGACCTGAAATGAAACTCCAAGCCTTGTTTTCTTAGAGAATCGGCAGCTTTCTCTGGTAATCTCTTCAATGTTTTTTTATATTTGAGTTCTCTCACATGATGGGAGTGGTCAGCCAATTGGCAGCTGACATCTCTCTTCTCAAATTCCCTTTCTCCGATCCCATCCCCAGATTCCCATTCCCAGATTCCTTCTCCAGAAGCCTTTTCTTAGATTCCCTTTCTCGAATTCCTTTCCATTCCCTCATTCCCAGAATCCCATTTCCACATTCCCATTCCCCATTCCTTCTCTAGAACCCTGTTCTTAGATTCCCCTTCTAAAATCCCCTTTCTACGATTCCCATCTCCAGATTCCCATTTCCACATTCCCATTCCCAAATTCCTTTTCAAAAGCCTACAATATTCTTAGATGCCATTCCCAGATTCACATTTTCAGATTTTAATACTGGTTCCGTCTTTTTAACACAGCCATGAATTTTAAACAGCTCTAAAAAGAAAGGAATAAGTCTGATCAGCTCATTTTTGGGTCATTTCAGGTCATTGCAAACAATCATGAGACTTCTTTTCACATGATCAGCAAGACTATAAACACAAATTGAATAATTTTGGTTGTAGCAGAGCCTTGATGATTACTATGATTTAGCTGTGATGTAAAATCTTTCTTGCAAAGTATTTTGTGACATTAAAATAAAACCAGCTTTCTAGATTCCAGAGAACTGATATCTTTTCCAAAGTGTGTGATTGTAATTTATCTCTCCAGGGTGGAATCCATGTAGCCTACGCCGGAGTAATCCGGCGTGGAGTTTCGAAAATTTTTGGCGTACTGGCGTGAATCTTTCAGAAAAACAATAGAAAGCATTACTATTTTCCTAATAGAACAATGGATCTATTGTTTCTATTGGCGCGAAAGCAGTTTTCATTGGCGTAATCTCCGGCGTGGAGATTGCATGGATTCCACCCTGGTCAAGCAGAATTTGAAGAGTTAAGAATGAAGTTTCAAAGAACATGAGAATTTTTCAAGAATTTTTTGCCACATAATAAATGAATTCAAGGTAAATTGGACATTTCTGGGTGGTTTCGGGTGGTTTTGCTTGAGTTATGGGTCGTTTTGGGTGGTTTTAGCTGGTTTGGGGTCGTTTTTGGGTGGTTCCGCGTTTTAGTAAGTGTATAGAAATAATCAAGAAATAAATAATGTGAAAAAAAATTATCACAATATGCTCTACGACCTGAATTGAAATTGTAAAAGATTTTACAATAAACTTGCAGCTAGGGGTAGGTAGCAGGCTAAAAAAAATTGTTCACAACTGTGACCTTTTTGCCTGGACTGATAATCTGACCTGGTAGGTTGACCATGTTGAAATCCTTCTTATTTGACTTCAATTTACATGCTTGTTGAGAAATGACGTCACTTGGCGCAGCAGTTCAATTCTCCAAAACATCAGGCCCTGTATTTATCCAGAATCAGATTCGCACTCTTTAGCTTCAGATTCGCAGCAGGTGTTACCACGGAATGGTGGACCTTTGGAGAAGGATATTAAGAATTAGACTTGGTTGGGTCAAGTCTAAGTGAGGGCAGCCTCCACTGATCAGTGGGCCAGAATTTTTTATTACAGTACAGCTTGATAAATCATTATTTGACAACTTGTGCAATGTTGAGTGACAAATTGGTATCAATGGATTTCCAAATTGGTTGTTTGACTTCCAGTGCTGTGTTGCAGTTATAGATTCGGAAATGGCTATCTGTAAAATGTGGAATGGAATGATGCAATGGAATGACAAATGAAATGGTAACTGGTAACTTGTAGTAAACACACCACGGTCAGCAAAACGGGTTCAGCCCAGTCATAATCATCAAAATTGAACTTTTCCCCTTTTCGTTGCCTCGGACGAGACCAGCTTGACCAACTCCACCAACGGTTCCATCTTGACCAGCTGGATATTATATTATTACTATTATATAACGACATTGTTGAAATACAAATCTGCTGGAGTAGCCAGTTTTACAGAACGTTGTCTATGTCATTCACTGTACACCCATAAGTGATAAAACTGCACGGAAGACGGGGGTTTATACATGTCACATATCCTCACGTGGATATTGCAAGTCAGGTCATTGCGCGTGTCCGGACATAAACAAACGGTTTCGTTTGTCAAAGAGTTCTCAATACACCTTGCGTTATTCGGGCAAGGGTTATCATCAATGCATAACTTAGCTGTTCCATTGGTGTGAGTCCTGGATAATCTTCGGCATCTTAGGTCAACCAGGTCCGTAAATTAGACCCAAGCATTTCCATTCCAATACTCCCAGTTATTCTGCAATTATTCAGGCATGATTGGGCTACCAAATGCTTTTAAATACCCAGAAGATTTGTTATAATCCGGACCAACAGTCCAGTAATTTGATTGGTAAAACATAAACCAATCCGACTTCTTATTGAGCATGTATACTCTTCGGTAATTGACGACTGCTCCCGACACGACCGAAAAATAACCGGTCGTGTGATCATGAATTTCTTTTCCATTTGATGTGATTGTCGTGTTAAAAAAGAGTTGTTCGGATGTGCATTTAAATACATCGTCAGAGAAGCATTTAAAGTAGAGATTTGACTTGCCAAGGTATATGTGAGTTTTGCCCTGTCTATCGTAGTAGTACCAAGATGATAGGTAACTTTTAAACGGGTACACTGGGTCTGTGATGTAATGTAACTCTCCCACCAGGACGAGGAAAAGCTGTTAATCATTGCAGCCTTTACTCCAAGATATTGTCTTGTGTTGTTATAAAGCTGGCTGAAATAAAGCTGGTTTTTTGCAGAGTGTAAATTCGAAAAAATAGTCCCTTTCTTCGTGTTTCAAAATACGATGTTTTGTGCTGTCATAACTTTGGAAGATTAGATACCCTCGAGTTGCACGTAGGGCATATCATCCATTTTCCATGTTCCAAATACATTCTTTTGAAAAGTTTCCGTTCAGCTTCAAGTAAAATCAAAGTATTAATACACAGCAAGAGTAAGAGGTTTCCAAACATCTTGTGAAATAGGCCTGTTTTCTTTCAAAACTTATCTCTTTGTAAGGCAAGACGTCTTACTGGCTGACAAAGTGGCTGTCGAACTGAAATCTCAGACTGGATGGGCCAAAATTTGCCCAAACTTTAAGCAATTTCCTCTTTTTCTTAGAACTCGTAATAATATCAGAAAAATCCGTCATGACGACGTTATTTATAAACATCAATTTGGAATTCAAAAAAATATGCCAACGAATCATGCCATATTAGATGTATGTTCAAACTTGATTATTTCAATTGAAAAAAAGTTTACTTGTTTCATTTTTCTTGACTTAGCAAAGGCATTGACCCAGTAGATCATGGAATCTTAATTCAGACACTAGAGCATTATGGAATAAGAGGCACGGCCTTAAACTGGTTTAAATCCTTTTGATCGTGCAGGTCTTAACGTGTTCGATTGAGGGGCGTACCCCAGGCAGTGTCCTTGGACCGCTACGTTTTCTTATTTATATCAATGACATTCCATTCTCATCAAATATTCTTAATTTTCGCCTATTTGCTGATGATACAAGCATAATCTACTCTCACCCTGATTTTTTGAAGTCTTTGACTAAATAAAGTGTGTGACTGGCTGATTGCTAATAGGCTTACCCTAAATACAGGCAAATCAAATTTCTTAGTTATTCACCCAAAGCAAAAACAACCTATTCATAATATTAAGATATGTATAAACAGCGACTATTTAGAAGAATAAGAGCATGTAAAGTATCTTGAAGTATTGATCGATAAGAATCTTTCTTGGGCACTATATATTCAACAAATTAAACTAAAAATCTCAAAAAATCTTGGAATTGTGGCAAAATTGCGGCATAATGTTACGAAACCTATCCTAAGAAACATATATAATGCTTTAATAATGCCTTGAATTAACTGTGGATTGACAAACTGGGGCTCTGCATGTGAGTCAGTCCTAAGCACACTGAAAATTAAACTAAAGCAAGCAGTAAGACTTGTGACATTTACTGGACGCTCACATCGAAGAAAACCTCTTTTCAAATGAATGAATATTTTAGACTTTGAAAGCTGCTATAAATTTGAATTTGCTAAATTAATGTACCAGGTATCGAATCGTAGTATAGATGAAGTGATTGGAAATCTCTTCAAACAAGTTAGACCCTAGGTAATGTCTGCGCAGTATTGTGGAGGATGTGCAGTAATGTGGAGGGATTTTCGCAGTAATGTGGAGGGTGTTCAGTAATGTGGAGGGATATCATCAGTAAGGTGGAGGGATTTTTGCAGTAATGTGGAGGATGTCCAGTAATGTGGAGGGCTATCTTTCAGTAATGTGGAGGGTGCGCAGTAATGTGGAGGGCTATCTTTCAGTAATGTGAAGGGATATCATCAGTGATGTGGCGGTTGCGGAGTAATGTGGAGGGCTATCTTGAAGTAATGTGGAGGGCTATCATAAGTAACGTGGAGGGCTATCTTTCAGTAATGTGGAGGATGTTCAGTAATGTGGACGACTATCTTTCCGTAATGTGGTGGCTGCGGAGTATTGTGGAGGGCTATCTTAAAGTAATGTGGAGGGCTATCATCAGTGATGTGGAGGGATATCATCAGTAATGTGGTGGTTGCGGAGTAATGTGGAGGGCTATCTTGAAGTAATGTGGAGGGCTATCTTTCAGTAACGTGGAGGATGTTCAGTAATGTGGAGGACTATCTTTCCGTAATGTGGTGGCTGCGGAGTATTGTGGAGGGCTATCTTAAAGTAATGTGGAGGGCTATCATCAGTGATGTGGAGGGATATCATCAATAATGTGGTGGTTGCGGAGTAATGTGGAGGGCTATCTTGAAGTAATGTGGAGGGCCCGAGTAATCAAGAAGCACTCTCGTAGCGGTTGCCGAGAATTTTTGTTTTTTAAACGATTCTCATTGACAAGAAATGCAATTCGGAAGCTTAACCGTGCGTTTTTTAGCCATGAGAACCTTCACACTGCTTTAATATTTCATCATATAAGTGTAAGAATCACAGTTTTGGTTTATTTGCGTAAAATGTCTAATACATATATATTAACAAAACATGAATAAAATATATCTAACATATGATATGAATTATCTAATATATGAATATAAATTCGAAGAGGAAAACATTGTTCTTTTTTACAAGCGAAGATACAATGAGTTGAGCGATAAACTGATCTGTACATGAATCAGTGGCAATTTATTTTGTCTCTCTTCCTCAGTGTAATAGCAAGTTTATTCACGTAATATTTCATTCATGTCGTTGTGGTTATCATTTGACACTAATCAAACAGAAAGGTCACAAACTAAATAGCAATATTTATCTTTTCTGTTCATAACGTCAATTAAAGTTTTTTTGGGTTTGCAAAAATAGATACTACCTGTAGGAGGGCTTCGAAACAAAAACGAATGTGAATACGTTCTGCTGCTATCACGATGTCCACACGCAAAGGGTTGAACAAAGTAACGCAAACAAGCAGTATTACGTGAATAAACTTGCTATTAGACTAAGGAAGAGAGACAAAATAAATTGCCACTGATTCATGTACAGATCAGTTTATCGCTCAACTCATTGTATCTTCGTTTGTAAAAAAGAACAATGTTTTCTTCTTCGAATTTATATTCATATATTAGATAATTCATATCATATGTTAGATAGATTTTATTCATGTTTTGTTAATATATATGTATTAGACATTTTACGCAAATAAACCAAAACTGTAATTCTTACACTTATATGATGAAATATTAAAGCAGTGTGAAGGTTCTCATGGCTAAAAAACGCACGGTTAAGCTTCCGAATTGCATTTCTTGTCAATGAGAATGGTTTAAAAAACAAAAATTCTCGGCAACCGCTACGAGAGTGCTTCTTGATTACTCGGGCCCTCCACATTACTTCAAGATAGCCTCCACATTACTCCGCAACCACCACATTATTGATGATATCCTCCACATCACTGATGATAGCCTCCACATTACTTTAAACTACAATCTTGGACAAAATATATTGGAACGGCCTAAATAGTTTTGCTATTATCTATTGATTCCCCCTTCTCCCCTGTTACAATGTTGTTTCGTATAAAAGTTGTCTTGCTCTACTACCAACATTGTTTCGGGGGTAAAAGGGGGAAGAATTGGAGTTATGGAAGTAGAAAATCAATGGAACAGGCCATATTCCTTGGAGAAAATGCCTTGTTCCAAATATTTTGTCCAAGATTGTCTGTAGAATGGTTTTTTTGAGAGGAACTTAGATTTTCAAAAAGATGCTACAAAATATCGATTTCTCGCTAAAATTCCCCTTCATTGCTTAAATAGCATACAGTATAATGTAAGTCCAGTGAAAGTCCAGAAAAATTACACGCCCAGAAGCCACACCCTTAATTTTTGTTGCTGTTACGTTCGACGAACGGTTCTGTCCATACAAACATTGTACAGAGCTGAGAACGCACGGGTAACCATCGGGTAACCATACGGGTAACCATGATTCTATATGCTTTTTATATGGATTTAGCAAGGGTAACCACGGGTAACCATAATATATAAAGAGTATATCTTATTCCCTTTATATATTATGGTTACCCGTGGTTACCCGTGGTTACCCTTGCTAAATCCATATAAAAAGCATATAGAATCATGGTTACCCGTATGGTTACCCGATGGTTACCCGTACGTTTTCAACTCTATGCTATGTTTGCATTGAGAAAAACCTTTTGTCGAACATAACAGCTTCATAATATTTAGGGTGTGGCTTTAGGGCGTGTCAGTTTTCGATTTTCACTGAACTTATATGCCCCTTGATCATTGAAGAAGGGTTTAAATGAAAAATCAATATTTTATAACATCTTTTTTAAAATTCCAATGTCCTTGCAAAAATATGTTACACAGACAATCTTGGACAAAATATATTGGAACGGCCTAAATAGTTTTGCTATTATCTATTGATTCCCCTTCTCCCTGTTACAATGTTGTTTCGTATAAAAGTTGTCTTGCTCTACTACCAACATTGTTTCGGGGGTAAAAGGGGGAAGAATTGGAGTTATGGAAGTAGAAAATCAATGGAACAGGCCATATTCCTTGGAGAAAATGCCTTGTTCCAAATATTTTGTCCAAGATTGTAGGGAGTCACTTTTCAGTACAATTTCAATATTTCTACCTTATAACTATTTTCTCCGTTAGTTTAACACACAATTAGGCTAAATATGTTATAAAAATCTTAGTCCACATCATAGACCCTTGAGAGCGCGGTGGGCGCTGTGATACTACTAGTTTTTTAGGCCTTAGATTAACATTGTGTTTTTCTTAGTTTCATTCATTCGCAAGTATTTTCTTATTAACGTAACATAACGTAACTTAGCACCAATCTCTGTTCGTCACCTAATACTTAGTCGTTTCACGTTTTACCGGCTTTTGCATTAGACGTCGTTAATACCACGCTTTCAGGAAATCTTTGTATCAGTCCTTCGGTATTTCTTTAACATCTTTATCCTCACGAATTTGTAATGTTTCCTGTTTATCTCTTAATATTTCGTATATATAGAAGTATCTTACTTAGCTTCAGTAGCAAGGCAAAGCGAGGAGATAGGAAAGCAAAAGCGAAGTATGGCAAGGTAAGGCTCTACTATAGGGTAGATAACCGTTAGGCCGGGAGGCTTGCGAAAGCTCCTGAGCCCTAGTCTCAGTATTATATTATGGACAGGCAGTGCTTGCGAGAAGCTGTACTGTACCACTAGTTTATATCATAAAAGAAGACATGCAGTGCTTGCGAGAGGCTGTAATGTACTTCGTTGTTCTTACCTGGCTTAGAGAAGCCCTTCTTGTTGTGAATGCCGTTTAGCCTGGAATCGTTAAATATGGAATATAGAAAAGATAGTGTCAAGATCGCTCTCAAGTTTCTGTCTGTATTTATGTGTCTCTGCTCTGTCCTTCGAAGAACACTGGAAAAACCCTTATTACAGCGCACTTGCCAGTGTATAGGGTCACTCTTCATAGTCGGCGTATTTATGAGTTACTTTTCAGTACAATTTCAATATTTTTTACCTTGTAACTTAATTTCTCGTTACTTGAACACACAATTAAAAGTTTAGTCCAAATAATAGACCCACTAGAGCGCGATGGACGCACCTGCCAGTGTACAGGGTCACTATTCGTAAAATACAACAACATTCATGATGCCAATGCTTTCAATATGTTCATTTCATAATATGCCATATTTATAACATTCTATTCATTGTAATACAGTAGCTGCATAAATTTATACGCTGATGTTAAGAAAAAGAAAATAATGTCTGCATCCGTACTTTTAATTCAAATTTTTTCCACAGCGAAGCAATCAGAGTACAATAACACTTCCACAATTTTCTATTCATTACATAACTCAATGTTGCTAATTGCAAGCTAAGTACGTAGCTACTAGGCAGGGAATTTTCCATAACAATCTGACTTTCAACCCAACTTTGAATTTTATTACACATTCTGGGTAAATCGATAGCGCTGATTCCAAATCCGAGATGGGCCCTGTGAAATTTTAGTTAATAATTACTTAATTACTAAATTTTAGTTAATAATTACTTAATTAGAATTATAAATCAGTTACTGCTAAGAAAAAAAATTGGCGAAAAACGAAAAATGAGAAAAAAGGCTAAAACTCATAAAGCCGCAAGACGTAAATACCTTAGAAGAGAAGCTGAGAAATATATATCAAATATACATAACAATGACAAGATCTTCAATATGAGTAACTTGGCCCTTGATGATTCGCATAACAGGCTCCTTAATAAAGGCCTGTCATTTATAGAAACACCAAAACCTATACCTCTAAATGTAACATTACAAGCTTTTTTGGACTTTAAAAGGCGAATGCGGATACATTTTTTCTTCAGAAATGATAACAAAGAAAAAACCATAACTCCATTCAAGTTAAAATCTAATTGGGAACCTGATACAGATGATAATGAAACTATGCTAACATTTCTCAATAGTGTAGAAAACCAAATTAGGGCGCTTTACACCCAACCACATGAGCACAGCGATAACGAGGCTCTTAAGAACTTAGCGACCCAGAACGAGGTCACTATTCGTCGTGCCGACAAAGGCGGTAATATTTGCCTTTGGCCTAATGCCAAATATCTTGGTGAAGCCTATAAACAGCTTAATGATGACAAATGCTATAAAGAACATCCCAACGATAAAACAGGAGAAACAGCTTTACTAATAGCAACGTTTCTAGCTTATATGCATTCTAAGGGATATATTGACTATGATCTTTACACATACCTCCTACCTACCTCCGTGGGTAGAACTCCAATTTTCTACATGATTCCAAAAATACATAAGAATGGCATACCGGGTAGACCGATCATTTCTGGGTGTGGCTCACCAACGGAAAAATTATCTATATACTTGGACTACTACCTTAGGCCTATTGTGGAAAATAGTAAATCGTTTTTAAAGGATACAACTCACTTTTTACAATCTCTGTTCAGTATAAATAATAATGATATACCTATAAACTCTTGGCTAGTCACATTAGACGTGAAATCATTATATACCAATATACCACAAGACGAAGGGGTTTTCATCTGCATAGAAGCTATGCAGAATTTCTATGGGAATGACTACCCCTTGCCCACACCCTGTATTTTACAAATTATGGAGTTTATCCTGAAGCATAACTTTTTCACATTTAATGGGAAATTCTACCAGCAAACACATGGTACAAGTATGGGAACCAACTTTGCTCCAAACTATGCAAACATCTTTATGACAAAATTAGAAAATGAAATTCTTAAAAATGCCCCTGGACAACGCAAACCATTAATTTGGAAAAGATACATAGATGATATATTTATAATCTGGACACATACAAAAAGAGAATTGTTGGAGTTCCTTGAATATATAAATAAAATTCACAACACAATTAAATTTGAAGCTACCTACTCTCAAAACCAAATCAACTTCCTTGATACTACTATAGACTTGGGAGACAACGGCAGTTTTACAACCTCCCTATTTCAGAAACCCAGGGCATCTTTTAAGGAATTTTGACTTGTGGGCCAAACCATCAGGAGGGCCCGATTCCTTAGGAAAAAGTTTAATCTGAACAGCCCTGAATCCTCCAAGCATTAGACTATTTATCAAGGAAATAAAGCAGGTCTTGCTTTCTCAAGAACTTTTGTAACTTCAATGGCCTGTTGCACACCGATTTACCGGGGGAGAAGTAGTTTTCCGTCATTGAAAGAAACATGAGATGAGACATGTGTGGCAAAGGCATTCTTTCAAAAGGGGGTACGGGGGCATGCTCCCCCGGAAAAATTTGGAATTTTTTTGTGTCCAGAGTCGCTCTGGTTGGGTTTCCGTGACTGAGAAAATATGCTATATATGACTACAAAATCATTCTATTTCACCAACTTATTGAAACATGCCCCATCTTACCGAGCGGTTCATGGTTTTCCGACCTTTTTTTAAAGTAGGTCGTTGGTCTTGTGTCAAAAAATTGAATGCATGAGTAAATAGCATTGCTTCAACTGGCTTCTACAGTGCCATTGATGCATATTTAGATATTGACTGGAGTTTCTTTAGGAGTTTTGAGCTCAAACGATCGGCTTGGTGACTAATAACATGCATGTGGCCAATGGCCCAGTAGTTACAATGTTAAAAGATGCCTTGCGAGAAACCAACAGATACATGTGATTTGTTACACGTACAATCCTTTCACCCAAAAAGTTGTAAAACCAGCATTATATATAGCCAGGCCCTGAGATATAGAAGAAACATTGCTAGTGATGCTATGAACTAGTTTCGAAACTACAGGACCTTAAGTATGACCTGATTGGCAGGGGATACAACCCTAAATTAATAGATACAGTGAAAAAATTAAAGCAAGAAAGCCTTCTTAAAGCTAACACTTTAGCTAAGAATAAGAAGTACAAACGGATCCTTCCTTTTGTCATACCTTACGATAATAGAACGATTCAAATTCAAAAAAATTTGAGAAAAAATTGGCACGTAATAGAAAACGATAATGCTTTAAAAAATATCTGGCCTCGCCCACCATTTCTGGCATTAAAACGGAACAAAAACATAGGTGATATAATCACTCATACAAGGTTCTATTGATAACTATGAAATAAACCTTTTCATGGAGCATGAGCGTCATTGTTCCTGTACGCAAGAACAATAGGGCACCCATATATAAAACAAAGCATACTGATCTTGGCCCTGAAATGCTTTTTATGGGGATGATGAGTCAGTACGAGGCTATATACCAAAACAAGAATACACAAAATATACCAAAAGTTATGGAAAGAATAAATGTATACACAAAGCTTGGATTTAAACATGTAATGGGGGCACAATAGACGGCCATGGTCTGCGGCGCAAAGCAGGGGTTGGTATTAGACCATTATATATTTTTGCTAAGCATGCTTGTGCATGCATTTTATTATTATTTAACAAAAGCCCTTCATGACAACCTGTTGGATGAGCTCGATTTTGCAAATAATACGCGGCCATTCATTATAAAATGTACCTTCATTGTTCAAATACAAAAAGACCTTGTTGCTTGACAAGATACACGAGCAGCTTAAAGCAACAAGGAGTCGATCACCGCTACCGATAACTGATGAAATGAACCATCTTTGCAACCTGGTGGGCTACCAGATTTTCGAAACCGACCAGTTTGACAGCCTTGAATTTCTCTCCTATTTAATTCAAGCATTGCAAGCCACAGCCTTGCAATAATTCTTTGAAGATCTAATCTCTCCGAAGGTGACAAAGATTTTCATCCGCAGATCATACCCAGCTTTGCGTAGAGACTTATTCAAAAGGAGCCATTTTCAAGAGAGAAAAGAGCCACTGAAATTATCATTCCTAAGTTGGGGCTCTGCTGCCTGCCAACATTGGACATGGACCAGGACGTAATTGCGCCAAGCATAAGCCAAGGAATATCAAAGAAAAAATGAAGTCTATTACATGTCCTTCTTGCTTAACGAGCCTGCTTTTTTATTAGTTGAAATGAAGCACGTCTCTGAGCCTATCGCAGTTGAAAAATTGGCGTTTGAAAAATAACCTATTATTGTCTGTGAAAATCTGGACATTCGAATATGCGCAAGAAGAGGTGTCTCCTATCGTTAAGTTGGAGTAGCGAACCTGGTTGCTATGCGCCAGTTTTCTGATCATTTTGTTGCGACATTGTTGGATGCAGATGGATATACTTTCAGTTATGAAGATTCTGTTGTGAGTAAAGCATCCACTTTTGCCAAAATACAAGCCCATGATTTCACAATAACTACATAATTGTTATTCTACATCAAAGAAGACCATTTAAAATCGGATAAAGGTAATATAAAATTTAACAAAGAAGTAGACAGGAGGTCGATCATTATTAGAATGGACAGACAATACGCCTGCAACAGCTACATCATCATTGACATCAGAGGATATGCAGACGTTTCCTAGGAAGTCCTGGATCAGCGACATGTGCATTCAATCTTGCTTTTTTTCATTTTGTGATGAGGTCTGTGATCTATCTGTTGCAGAAACTTCTAGTTACTTCATAACATCGTTGATAGCGATTAGACAAACACGGGAATTCAATAATATCATGAAAGACCCGAACTGGCTGAAAAATTGTTATTCCTGTGCACCATCGCTCACAACTTTTTCTATTCTTCACTGGAAATCAGCGGGAATTTTTGCCAAAAGCAGAACTATAGTCTTTTGTGACTCTCTACAGGTGACATGGCCTACCATCTTCTCTATTACATTTAGTGTGATAAAAAGATAGTGCATTGAACATCAAATACAATTTACGCTCAGAGAAGAGTGTTTGAGCAGCATTGACGAGGTGGCTTGACAGGTGTAATTCAGTACTGTAGAGATTCTCTCATAGTTTCTTGAAATCGAAAAATTTCGAAATTTTGAAAACTTCATGAAATTCTTTCTCCAAAGCTGTTTCATGCATGTGCAGGATCATGTTCTCAGCAGTCAAAATATGGACAAGGGTAATACTTTCTGGGCATTATTTTTACACAAACATTACTCAAACCACATCAGTAAAATAGAGTGCTGAACTCCATGTTGAGTTCAAAATAAATACAAATGCCGAATCGCATTTCTGTTGAACACATAATTAAGATACACTCTTCATTAGCACCAGAAAATTTCAATACGAGAATATGGAGAAGTCAGTGAATATTATGTTGAGAATCATGCTATGCGGTTTGCGCAGAAATGCAAAATTTTGGCTTATTTCTTAGCCGCATTACACAGCTACCCTTCTCTTCAACCAGCAATTTCATAATGAAATGAGTGACATAGTGTATATAGATCGAGTTTCAATTCATTAGCGTTCTGGCTGAAATCCCTTAGAAATCTTTTTGTTTTGCTAAATGTCCCATACACCATTTTGATGAATGAATGGCCCTTCGATATATATCGTATTGAGGGATACAAATCTGATACCGAAAGCTTTGCTAATAGCACTGAATATGATAACCAAGAGAATTTTTTATGATAACCAAGTGTAGAAAACTCGGACTCGTGAGGAAATTTGGAAAGTCCTCCACTGTACTGATGTTATCCCTCCATTGTGCTGAACATACCCCACTGTACTGATGATATCCCTCCGCCGTACTGCACAGCCTCCACTGTACTGCACAGCGTCCACTGTACTGCACAGCCTCCACTATACTGCACAGACTTACCCCGAGTGTTGATTGCTCTGAGGTGAGAACGGCTGGTTTCGGCTGGTTTTAGGTGATTTCCCTACTGGTTTCTGTTGGTTTCAGGTGGTTTCTGTTGGTTACAGGTTGTTTCTGTTCTGCTGGTTTCAGGTGGTTTCAGCTGTGTCAAGATCACATCAGAATTTACCCCCTGCGTACTTTTTGCATGCAAAACATCAGGTGGCTGTCACAACACCAAAAACTCACCAGGTCCTAATCCTTCCCAAGATTAATTGTGAGTGACTGACTCTTTTTTTTTATAAGAATAAAGTTTATAAGAATATTGAGGCTCAGAATCATCCAATTTTTAAGAATATTGTAAGAATATGCTCAGCCTCAGCTCGCATATTTGTGCCTCATTTTTCAGCAGTTGCCTGTTTTGCAATGTTAAAACGAAACTTCATGATTGTTAAACAACATTCTTATTGTTATAATAGTTGAATTTTTCTTTCGCTCCGCCATTTACTCGTAATTTTCTTTTAACTATGTTCCCTGAAACCATATCATGTTTGAAAAATAAGAATACTTTAAGAATATTTTCAGGCTCAAAACGAAAATTTCTTAAGAATATTGAGGCTGGGCAAAATTTATAGTATTCTTATAAAAAAAGAGTGTAGTATGGCGCGCCAAACCGGCCAAAAATATAACTTTTGCTGACAGTAATTTGTTATATTTTTCTGCACGATTTTATATTTTACTGTACGACTTTATATTTTTGTTGCACGACTTTATATTTTGTTGCACGACTTTATATTTTTACTGCACGACTTTACACTTTTGCTGACAGAACTTTAAATATTTGTGCTCGATTATTATAAACGGGCACATACTTTAATCAGGCACATATAACTTTTGCTGACAGCAAAAGTTTTGCTGTCAGTAAAAGTTATATATTTTCAAAATGAACCTGTCAATCAATCAATCAAGAATGTTCACGGGGTTATATGACTAACGCTTTTCTTTGTCATGGCAAGTTACATGCTCAGGGAATCTTCCTTCGTTTCTATCAAATTCATGGCGTCGTCATCAAATGAAAGCAACGAGGTTTTGCAAGTTTTCAAGGATGCTTTAAGAGCCTGTCAAAGTATTTTATCGTTTGAAGAATCCTTGTTTGCAACCCAGTTAACTCAGAAAATACATTAGCCGCTTTTGTGTGGAGATCCGATCATATTCATGGTACTGTATTCTAAACACCATTGTTTCTGATTGCGATCTTCCTAGAGACATAGTCCAACCCTAAGGAAACAAGTCCTTCTACCTGTCCAAAGTCGATTTGATACTTTGGTCGCCTCTTCCGGTGAAAACCCTCGTTGTTTCAAAATTAATTGGCGGGTATGGTTGGACTATGCAATGCCGGCTGACTGATAACTTTTTCCAGGTTGCTTTTAAGGATACCAAGAAGACTATCCACTTGCACATCTATGTCACCACACAAAAGCGGCTAATGTATTTTCTGAGTTAACTGGGTTGCAAACAAGGATTCTTCAAACGATAAAATACTTTGACAGGCTCTTAAAGCATCCTTGAAAACTGGCAAAACCTCGTTGCTTTCATTTGATGACGACGCCATGAATTTGATAGAAACGAAGGAAGATTCCCTGAGCATGTAACTTGCCATGACAAAGGAAAAGCGTTAGTCATATAACCCCCGTGAACATTCTTGATTGATTGATTGACAGGTTCATTTTGAAAATATATAACTTTTACTGACAGCAAAACTTTTGCTGTCAGCAAAAGTTATATGTGCCTGATTAAAGTATGTGCCCGTTTATAATAATCGAGCACAAATATTTAAAGTTCTGTCAGCAAAAGTGTAAAGTCGTGCAGTAAAAATATAAAGTCGTGCAACAAAAATATAAAGTCGTGCAACAAAAATATAAAGTCGTACAGTAAAAATATAAATCGTGCAGAAAAATATAACAAATTACTGTCAGCAAAAGTTATATTTTTGGCCGGTTTGGCGCGCCATAAATTTCAAAACAAAATGATGTCTTGTATTTAAACTTTGCTGTATTGGACATTTATAAGACGTTTGGCCAAGAAAATCTTTCTGAAAAGCTGAAAGTGACAAGTTCTTTGCTGTCTGTGGCCGGGGCCTAACTCTTGCGTAGGCCCGATTAACTGGTGGATGCTGATTGCTGACCATTCATATGCTGACCATTGAACACTGCTGCTTCTATTGTCAATTCTTCAACAAAACTTTCAATCGAAACTAAAGAGCAATTAAATTAGTGTAACTTTTTTCTCGAGGATACCCTAAACACGGATGTCTGGTATTTGTTGTATGTAACTTTTTATCACTTGACTTGGACGAGTATCTTCATATATTTTTATTTTGTTAGCTCACTTGGGTATTTTCTTTTCTTTTGATCTCTCTAAGGAAAAAGTGCTACAGACAAATAGGTTGATTGATATATCCTAGATGCATAGATAGATGCAAAGCTTTTCACTGTACTGTTTTTATTTATAGGTTTGTTGTTTATAAATAGCCTTTTTTTTGCATAACTATATTATCCCCAGTAAGTATTCTTGCTTGATCAAGGAAAGTCTTGAAATGTAGAGTTTGAACTTTTCTTGGTACTGGAATTACAGTATTCATTTGTTTCAAAGTATGCATCCATCTCAGTCACAGTTATTCTTCAATTAACTGTGATTTTGTCCTTGGTTTATAACTTTTTGATGAAATTGCCATGAATTTTTGCTGTGTGTTACAAGGATTTTTTGGAAAAATAATCTGAAAATAATGATGGATGTCACATTATTAGTATCAACACTTCATGTTTTCAGTTTGTAAACATTGACCAAAAGACAGCTTTGGGGAAGGTTGACAAAATATTTGGATTTTGCTGCCCTAGATTGATTTCAAAGCTTTTAAATGGTTGAGCAAATGATTCTAGTTTCTGAAGAAAGACTTAAATTGAAAGAAAATAAAAACAGCACAAACTAGTAGACACAAACATTTACTGGTAGTAAATCCTTCATAAACTACCTAACTAACATCACAGCTGTTAGGGCTACTTTATAACATGGAAAATTTATTCGAGGAGGTATTGTAATTATTTATACTGATTAAGTTAAATGCATGTAATCTACTAGACAAATCTTGGTATCTGTATTTTTTTCTTATTTGTTGTGCACAGGGACACTGGGTGCACCCTCTTCTGATAAACCAACTAGTAGGCTACTATCTAGTCTAGATGCCCAGAAATAAACAACTCGCTTTGGAAAATCCATTTCGTGCTTGTTTCTATTCTTGGCATGGCTTCAATTGATCAAAATAGTACTTTTCGTAAGGTAGATCTCCGGTAAACCACCCTTACTCTAGCAAACATTTTCGTGCAGCAACCAAGCACGCATTCGCCATTTTGTTTTGACAAAGAAAGTGATCGCGCGACGCAAACCAGCCTTGTCTACGCGGCGCGACTATATTAAAACAATGAAATTAGCATTTGACCAATCAGCTCTGGTTGGCAGTTTTCTAGCCTGCGTGCAGCCTCAAACTCTTCTCCGAGAAAGAGTAGAGTCTGCGCAACAATGAACGAAAGCTTGTACCGCTGAGTCAGCAAAAATGCAGCCTCTTTCTGATGAAAACAACCGTTGGAGCCTACGCGAAGCGTTTTTAATCACCGCCTACTAGCACTTCGGGCTTTGAGCAAGTTCGTTTGAACTTTTAAGCTGTTTTGTGTAATTCCGTAACTTTGCGAAGAAGTTCTTTGCGATGAATTTCAAAACAATATGATGTTTTGTATTTACACTTTGCTCTATTGGACATTTATAAGACGTCTGACCAAGAAAATCTTTCTGAAAAGCAGAAAGTGAAAAGTTCTTTCCCGTCTGTTGCTGCTGGGGCCTAAACTCTTGCGTAGGCCCGATAACTCGTAGATGCTGACCATTCATATAAATGTGACTGCTTCTGTGAACAGTGCTGCTTCTACTGTCAATTCTTCAACAAAACTTTCAATCTAAACTAAAGAGCAATTAAATTAGTTGAACTTTTTTCTCAAGAATACCCTAAACACAGGCTAAAAGACCTGACAAAATATCATCTAGACAGCACCATCTGGTATTTGGTGTTTATAACTTTTTTATCACTTGACTTGGAGGAGTATGTTCATATATTTATATTTTGTTAGCTATCTTGGATATTTTATTTCCTTTGATCTCTCTAAAGAAAAAGTGCTACAGACAAATAGGTTGATTGATATATCCCAGATGCATAGATCGCAATCAGAAACAATGGTGTTTAGAATACAGTACCATGAATATGATCGGATCTCCACACAAAAGCGGCTAATGTATTTTCTGAGTTAACTGGGTTGCAAACAAGGATTCTTCAAACGATAAAATACTTTGACAGGCTCTTAAAGCATCCTTGAAAACTGGCAAAACCTCGTTGCTTTCATTTGATGACGACGCCATGAATTTGATAGAAACGAAGGAAGATTCCCTGAGCATGTAACTTGCCATGACAAAGGAAAAGCGTTAGTCATATAACCCCCGTGAACATTCTTGATTGATTGATTGACAGGTTCATTTTGAAAATATATAACTTTTACTGACAGCAAAACTTTTGCTGTCAGCAAAAGTTATATGTGCCCGATTAAAGTATGTGCCCGTTTATAATAATCGAGCACAAATATTTAAAGTTCTGTCAGCAAAAGTGTAAAGTCGTGCAGTAAAAATATAAAGTCGTGCAACAAAAATATAAAGTCGTGCAACAAAAATATAAAGTCGTACAGTAAAAATATAAAATCGTGCAGAAAAATATAACAAATTACTGTCAGCAAAAGTTATATTTTTGGCCGGTTTGGCGCGCCATAAAATTGTGGCCTAGCCCAAGAATTTTCCAACAAGTTGGTTTTATGTAGCCTGCGTGCAGCCTCAAACTCTTCTTTCGTAAAGAGTAGAGTCTGCGCAACAATGAACGAAAGCTTGTACAGCTGAGTCAGCAAAAATGCAACCTCTTTCTGATGAAAACAACCGTTGGAGCATTCGCGAAGCGTTTTTAATCACCGCCTACTAGCACTGCGGGATTTGAGCAAGTTGTTTGAAGCTGTGTGTAACTTCGTAACTTTACGAAGAAGTTCTTTGCGATGAATTTCAAAACAAAATGATGTCTTGTATTTAAACTTTGCTGTATTGGACATTTATAAGACGTTTGGCCAAGAAAATCTTTCTGAAAAGCTGAAAGTGACAAGTTCTTTGCTGTTCTGTGGCCGGGGCCTAACTCTTGCGTAGGCCCGATTAACTGGTGGATGCTGATTGCTGACCATTCATATGCTGACCATTGAACACTGCTGCTTCTATTGTCAATTCTTCAACAAAACTTTCAATCGAAACTAAAGAGCAATTAAATTAGTGTAACTTTTTCTCGAGGATACCCTAAACACGGATGTCTGGTATTTGTTGTATGTAACTTTTATCACTTGACTTGGACGAGTATCTTCATATATTTTATTTTGTTAGCTCACTTGGGTATTTTCTTTTCTTTTGATCTCTCTAAGGAAAAGTGCTACAGACAAATAGGTTGATTGATATATCCTAGATGCATAGATAGATGCAAAGCTTTTCACTGTACTGTTTTTATTTATAGGTTTGTTGTTTATAAATAGCCTTTTTTTTGCATAACTATATTATCCCCAGTAAGTATTCTTGCTTGATCAAGGAAAGTCTTGAAATGTAGAGTTTGAACTTTTCTTGGTACTGGAATTACAGTATTCATTTGTTTCAAAGTATGCATCCATCTCAGTCACAGTTATTCTTCAATTAACTGTGATTTTGTCCTTGGTTTATAACTTTTGATGAAATTGCCATGAATTTTTGCTGTGTGTTACAAGGATTTTTTTGAAAAATAATCTGAAAATAATGATGGATGTCACATTATTAGTATCAACACTTCATGTTTTCAGTTTGTAAACATTGACCAAAAGACAGCTTTGGGAAGGTTGACAAAAATATTTGGATTTTGCTGCCCTAGATTGATTTCAAAGCTTTTAAATGGTTGAGCAAATGATTCTAGTTTCTGAAGAAAGACTTAAATTGAAAGAAAATAAAACAGCACAAACTAGTAGACACAAACATTTACTGGTAGTAAATCCTTCATAAACTACCTAACTAACATCACAGCTGTTAGGGCTACTTTATAACATGGAAAATTTATTCGAGGAGGTATTGTAATTATTTATACTGATTAAGTTAAATGCATGTAATCTACTAGACAAATCTTGGTATCTGTATTTTTTCTTATTTGTTGTGCACAGGGACACTGGGTGCACCTCTTCTGATAAACCAACTAGTAGGCTACTATCTAGTCTAGATGCCCAGAAATAAACAACTCGCTTTGGAAAATCCATTTCGTGCTTGTTTCTATTCTTGGCATGGCTTCAATTGATCAAAATAGTACTTTTCGTAAGGTAGATCTCCGGTAAACCACCCTTACTCTAGCAAACATTTTCGTGCAGCAACCAAGCACGCATTCGCCATTTTGTTTTGACAAAGAAAGTGATCGCGCGACGCAAACCAGCCTTGTCTACGCGGCGCGACTATATTAAAACAATGAAATTAGCATTTGACCAATCAGCTCTGGTTGGCAGTTTTCTAGCCTGCGTGCAGCCTCAAACTCTTCTCCGAGAAAGAGTAGAGTCTGCGCAACAATGAACGAAAGCTTGTACCGCTGAGTCAGCAAAAATGCAGCCTCTTTCTGATGAAAACAACCGTTGGAGCCTACGCGAAGCGTTTTTAATCACCGCCTACTAGCACTTCGGGCTTTGAGCAAGTTCGTTTGAACTTTTAAGCTGTTTTGTGTAATTCCGTAACTTTGCGAAGAAGTTCTTTGCGATGAATTTCAAAACAATATGATGTTTTGTATTTACACTTTGCTCTATTGGACATTTATAAGACGTCTGACCAAGAAAATCTTTCTGAAAAGCAGAAAGTGAAAAGTTCTTTCCCGTCTGTTGCTGCTGGGGCCTAAACTCTTGCGTAGGCCCGATAACTCGTAGATGCTGACCATTCATATAAATGTGACTGCTTCTGTGAACAGTGCTGCTTCTACTGTCAATTCTTCAACAAAACTTTCAATCTAAACTAAAGAGCAATTAAATTAGTTGAACTTTTTTCTCAAGAATACCCTAAACACAGGCTAAAAGACCTGACAAAATATCATCTAGACAGCACCATCTGGTATTTGGTGTTTATAACTTTTTTATCACTTGACTTGGAGGAGTATGTTCATATATTTATATTTTGTTAGCTATCTTGGATATTTTATTTCCTTTGATCTCTCTAAAGAAAAAGTGCTACAGACAAATAGGTTGATTGATATATCCCAGATGCATAGATCGCAATCAGAAACAATGGTGTTTAGAATACAGTACCATGAATATGATCGGATCTCCACACAAAAGCGGCTAATGTATTTTCTGAGTTAACTGGGTTGCAAACAAGGATTCTTCAAACGATAAAATACTTTGACAGGCTCTTAAAGCATCCTTGAAAACTGGCAAAACCTCGTTGCTTTCATTTGATGACGACGCCATGAATTTGATAGAAACGAAGGAAGATTCCCTGAGCATGTAACTTGCCATGACAAAGGAAAAGCGTTAGTCATATAACCCCCGTGAACATTCTTGATTGATTGATTGACAGGTTCATTTTGAAAATATATAACTTTTACTGACAGCAAAACTTTTGCTGTCAGCAAAAGTTATATGTGCCTGATTAAAGTATGTGCCCGTTTATAATAATCGAGCACAAATATTTAAAGTTCTGTCAGCAAAAGTGTAAAGTCGTGCAGTAAAAATATAAAGTCGTGCAACAAAAATATAAAGTCGTGCAACAAAATATAAAGTCGTACAGTAAAATATAAAATCGTGCAGAAAAATATAACAAATTACTGTCAGCAAAAGTTATATTTTGGCCGGTTTGGCGCGCCATACAATTTGAGCAAAAACCGCACCTGGTGTTTCCAGGAAACCTCGAGTTACTTACCCCACTCCAACATGTATGGTGACATCACCGAAAGGAACGAACCTACACTCTTTTTTTATAAGAATACTATAAATTTTGCCCAGCCTCAATATTCTTAAGAAATTTTCGTTTTGAGCCTGAAAATATTCTTAAAGTATTCTTATTTTTCAAACATGATATGGTTTCAGGGAACATAGTTAAAAGAAAAATTACGAGTAAATGGCGGAGCGAAAGAAAAATTCAACTATTATAACAATAAGAATGTTGTTTAACAATCATGAAGTTTCGTTTTAACATTGCAAAACAGATCGCAATCAGAAACAATGGTGTTTAGAATACAGTACCATGAATATGATCGGATCTCCACACAAAAGCGGCTAATGTATTTTCTGAGTTAACTGGGTTGCAAACAAGGATTCTTCAAACGATAAAATACTTTGACAGGCTCTTAAAGCATCCTTGAAAACTGGCAAAACCTCGTTGCTTTCATTTGATGACGACGCCATGAATTTGATAGAAACGAAGGAAGATTCCCTGAGCATGTAACTTGCCATGACAAAGGAAAAGCGTTAGTCATATAACCCCCGTGAACATTCTTGATTGATTGATTGACAGGTTCATTTTGAAAATATATAACTTTTACTGACAGCAAAACTTTTGCTGTCAGCAAAAGTTATATGTGCCTGATTAAAGTATGTGCCCGTTTATAATAATCGAGCACAAATATTTAAAGTTCTGTCAGCAAAAGTGTAAAGTCGTGCAGTAAAAATATAAAGTCGTGCAACAAAAATATAAAGTCGTGCAACAAAAATATAAAGTCGTACAGTAAAATATAAAATCGTGCAGAAAAATATAACAAATTACTGTCAGCAAAAGTTATATTTTTGGCCGGTTTGGCGCGCCATACAATTTGAGCAAAAAACCGCACCTGGTGTTTCCAGGAAACCTCGAGTTACTTACCCCACTCCAACATGTATGGTGACATCACCGAAAGGAACGAACCTACACTCTTTTTTTATAAGAATACTATAAATTTTGCCCAGCCTCAATATTCTTAAGAAATTTTCGTTTTGAGCCTGAAAATATTCTTAAAGTATTCTTATTTTTTCAAACATGATATGGTTTCAGGGGAACATAGTTAAAAGAAAAATTACGAGTAAATGGCGGAGCGAAAGAAAAATTCAACTATTATAACAATAAGAATGTTGTTTAACAATCATGAAGTTTCGTTTTAACATTGCAAAACAGATCGCAATCAGAAACAATGGTGTTTAGAATACAGTACCATGAATATGATCGGATCTCCACACAAAAGCGGCTAATGTATTTTCTGAGTTAACTGGGTTGCAAACAAGGATTCTTCAAACGATAAAATACTTTGACAGGCTCTTAAAGCATCCTTGAAAACTGGCAAAACCTCGTTGCTTTCATTTGATGACGACGCCATGAATTTGATAGAAACGAAGGAAGATTCCCTGAGCATGTAACTTGCCATGACAAAGGAAAAGCGTTAGTCATATAACCCCGTTAGCCTGCGTGCAGCCTCAAACTCTTCTTTCGTAAAGAGTAGAGTCTGCGCAACAATGAACGAAAGCTTGTATCGCTGAGTCAGCAAAACTGCAACCTCTTTCTGATGAAAACAACCAAGTTGTTTGAAGCTGTGTGTAACTTCGTAACTTTACGAAGAAGTTCTTTGCGATGAATTTCAAAACAAAATGATGTCTTGTATTTAAACTTTGCTGTATTGGACATTTATAAGACGTTTGGCCAAGAAAATCTTTCTGAAAAGCTGAAAGTGACAAGTTCTTTGCTGTCTGTGGCCGGGGCCTAACTCTTGCGTAGGCCCGATTAACTGGTGGATGCTGACCATTCATATGCTGACCATTGAACACTGCTGCTTCTACAGTCAATTCTTCAACAAAAACTTTCAATCGAAACTAAAGAGCAATTAAATTAGTGTGACTTTTTTCTCGAGGATACCCTAAACACGGATGTCTGGTATTTGGTGTATGTAACTTTTTATCACTTGACTTGGAGGAGTATCTTCATATATTTTTATTTTGTTAGCTCACTTGGATATTTTCTTTTCTTTTGATCTCTCTAAGGAAAAAGTGCTACAGACAAATAGGTGGATTGATATATCCTAGATGCATAGATAGATGCAAAGCTTTTCACTGTACTGTTTTTATTTATAGGTTTGTTGTTTATAAATAGCCTTTCTTTTGCATAACTCTCAAATTACCCCCAGTAAGTATTCTTGCTTGATCAAGGAAAGTCTTGAAATGTAGAGTTTGAACTTTTCTTGGTACTGGACTTACAGTATTCATTAGTTTCAAAGTATGCATCCATCTCAGTCACAGTTATTCTTCAATTAACTGTTATTTTTGTCCTTGGTTTATAATTTTTTGATGAAATTGCCATGAATTTTTGCAGTGTATTACAAGGATTTTTTTGGTATTTTGGTAGTTACTAACTTAAAAAAATTTGTCAATATTGTAGGCTATGGGTCTGCTCATAGATTTGATTTGACAGACATTTTTCTGCTTTTTGGTTAATACCTGTACTGCCTTCATTTTAATCCACAAGCAAGATGTGTCATTTGCTACCAGTTTCAGTTTTGAGATTTAATTTTAATGACCAAATACTGAGTGAATGTACATTGAATTAAACCATAAAACTAAACCAAGGCACGGATAAATAAGGTACATAGTTAAGGATGGCTTGCAAACTGTTCACCAAATCTTAAAAGGTTAAGTTGGTGTTCTTTTCTCTTAAATAGCACTGAAAAATAAACTGAAAATAATTATGGATGTCACATTATTAGTATCGACACTTCATGTTTTCAGTTTGTAAACATTGTGCAAAAGACAGCTTTGGGGAAGGTTGACAAAAATATTTGGATATTTGCTGCCCTGGATTGATTTCAAAGCTTTTAAATGGTTGAGCAAATGATTCTAGTTTCTGAAGAAAGACTTAAATTGAAAGAAAATAAAAACAGCACAAACTAGTAGGCACAAACATTTACTGGTAGTAAATCCACAGCTGTTATGGCTACTTTATAACATGGAAAATTTATTCGAGGAGGTATTGTAATTATTTATACTGGTTAAGTTAAATGCATGTAATCTACCAGAAAAATCTTACTATCTGTATTTTTTCTTATTTGTTGTGCACAGGGACACTGGGTGCACCCTCTTCTGATAAACCAACTAGTGAGTGGGCTACTATCTAGTCTAGATGCCCAGAAATAAACAACTCGCTTTGGAAAATCCATGTCGTGCTTGTTTCTATTCTTGGCATGGCTTCAATTGATCAAAATAGTGCTTTTCGTAAGGTAGATCTCCGGTAAACCACTCTTACTCCAACAAACATTTTCGTGCAGCAACCAAGCACGCATTCGCCATTTTGTTTTGGTAAAGAAAGTGATCGCGCGACGCAAACCGGCCGTGTCTACGCGGCGCGACTATATTAAAACAATGAAATTAGCATTTGACCAATCAGCTCTGGTTGGCAGTTTTCGATCTAAACTCTTGCGTAGGCCCGATAACTCGTAGATGCTGACCATTCATATAAATGTGACTGCTTCTGTGAACAGTGCTGCTTCTACTGTCAATTCTTCAACAAAAACTTTCAATCTAAACTAAAGAGCAATTAAATTAGTTGAACTTTTTTCTCAAGAATACCCTAAACACAGGCTAAAAGACCTGACAAAATATCATCTAGACAGCACCATCTGGTATTTGGTGTTTATAACTTTTTTATCACTTGACTTGGAGGAGTATGTTCATATATTTATATTTTGTTAGCTATCTTGGATATTTTATTTCCTTTGATCTCTCTAAAGAAAAGTGCTACAGACAAATAGGTTGATTGATATATCCCAGATGCATAGATCGCAATCAGAAACAATGGTGTTTAGAATACAGTACCATGAATATGATCGGATCTCCACACAAAAGCGGCTAATGTATTTTCTGAGTTAACTGGGTTGCAAACAAGGATTCTTCAAACGATAAAATACTTTGACAGGCTCTTAAAGCATCCTTGAAAACTGGCAAAACCTCGTTGCTTTCATTTGATGACGACGCCATGAATTTGATAGAAACGAAGGAAGATTCCCTGAGCATGTAACTTGCCATGACAAAGGAAAAGCGTTAGTCATATAACCCCCGTGAACATTCTTGATTGATTGATTGACAGGTTCATTTTGAAAATATATAACTTTTACTGACAGCAAAACTTTTTGCTGTCAGCAAAAGTTATATGTGCCCGATTAAAGTATGTGCCCGTTTATAATAATCGAGCACAAATATTTAAAGTTCTGTCAGCAAAAGTGTAAAGTCGTGCAGTAAAAATATAAAGTCGTGCAACAAAAATATAAAGTCGTGCAACAAAAATATAAAGTCGTACAGTAAAAATATAAAATCGTGCAGAAAAATATAACAAATTACTGTCAGCAAAAGTTATATTTTTGGCCGGTTTGGCGCGCCATACAATTTGAGCAAAAAACCGCACCTGGTGTTTCCAGGAAACCTCGAGTTACTTACCCCACTCCAACATGTATGGTGACATCACCGAAAGGAACGAACCTACACTCTTTTTTTTTATAAGAATACTATAAATTTTGCCCAGCCTCAATATTCTTAAGAAATTTTCGTTTTGAGCCTGAAAATATTCTTAAAGTATTCTTATTTTTTCAAACATGATATGGTTTCAGGGGAACATAGTTAAAAGAAAAATTACGAGTAAATGGCGGAGCGAAAGAAAAATTCAACTATTATAACAATAAGAATGTTGTTTAACAATCATGAAGTTTCGTTTTAACATTGCAAAACAGATCGCAATCAGAAACAATGGTGTTTAGAATACAGTACCATGAATATGATCGGATCTCCACACAAAAGCGGCTAATGTATTTTCTGAGTTAACTGGGTTGCAAACAAGGATTCTTCAAACGATAAAATACTTTGACAGGCTCTTAAAGCATCCTTGAAAACTGGCAAAACCTCGTTGCTTTCATTTGATGACGACGCCATGAATTTGATAGAAACGAAGGAAGATTCCCTGAGCATGTAACTTGCCATGACAAAGGAAAAGCGTTAGTCATATAACCCCCGTGAACATTCTTGATTGATTGATTGACAGGTTCATTTTGAAAATATATAACTTTTACTGACAGCAAAACTTTTTGCTGTCAGCAAAAGTTATATGTGCCCGATTAAAGTATGTGCCCGTTTATAATAATCGAGCACAAATATTTAAAGTTCTGTCAGCAAAAGTGTAAAGTCGTGCAGTAAAAATATAAAGTCGTGCAACAAAAATATAAAGTCGTGCAACAAAAATATAAAGTCGTACAGTAAAAATATAAAATCGTGCAGAAAAATATAACAAATTACTGTCAGCAAAAGTTATATTTTTGGCCGGTTTGGCGCGCCATAAAATTGTGGCCTAGCCCAAGAATTTTCCAACAAGTTGGTTTTATGTAGCCTGCGTGCAGCCTCAAACTCTTCTTTCGTAAAGAGTAGAGTCTGCGCAACAATGAACGAAAGCTTGTACAGCTGAGTCAGCAAAAATGCAACCTCTTTCTGATGAAAACAACCGTTGGAGCATTCGCGAAGCGTTTTTAATCACCGCCTACTAGCACTGCGGGATTTGAGCAAGTTGTTTGAAGCTGTGTGTAACTTCGTAACTTTACGAAGAAGTTCTTTGCGATGAATTTCAAAACAAAATGATGTCTTGTATTTAAACTTTGCTGTATTGGACATTTATAAGACGTTTGGCCAAGAAAATCTTTCTGAAAAGCTGAAAGTGACAAGTTCTTTGCTGTCTGTGGCCGGGGCCTAACTCTTGCGTAGGCCCGATTAACTGGTGGATGCTGATTGCTGACCATTCATATGCTGACCATTGAACACTGCTGCTTCTATTGTCAATTCTTCAACAAAAACTTTCAATCGAAACTAAAGAGCAATTAAATTAGTGTAACTTTTTTCTCGAGGATACCCTAAACACGGATGTCTGGTATTTGTTGTATGTAACTTTTTATCACTTGACTTGGACGAGTATCTTCATATATTTTTATTTTGTTAGCTCACTTGGGTATTTTCTTTTCTTTTGATCTCTCTAAGGAAAAAGTGCTACAGACAAATAGGTTGATTGATATATCCTAGATGCATAGATAGATGCAAAGCTTTTCACTGTACTGTTTTTATTTATAGGTTTGTTGTTTATAAATAGCCTTTTTTTTTGCATAACTATATTATCCCCAGTAAGTATTCTTGCTTGATCAAGGAAAGTCTTGAAATGTAGAGTTTGAACTTTTCTTGGTACTGGAATTACAGTATTCATTTGTTTCAAAGTATGCATCCATCTCAGTCACAGTTATTCTTCAATTAACTGTGATTTTTGTCCTTGGTTTATAACTTTTTGATGAAATTGCCATGAATTTTTGCTGTGTGTTACAAGGATTTTTTTGAAAAATAATCTGAAAATAATGATGGATGTCACATTATTAGTATCAACACTTCATGTTTTCAGTTTGTAAACATTGACCAAAAGACAGCTTTGGGGAAGGTTGACAAAAATATTTGGATTTTTGCTGCCCTAGATTGATTTCAAAGCTTTTAAATGGTTGAGCAAATGATTCTAGTTTCTGAAGAAAGACTTAAATTGAAAGAAAATAAAACAGCACAAACTAGTAGACACAAACATTTACTGGTAGTAAATCCTTCATAAACTACCTAACTAACATCACAGCTGTTAGGGCTACTTTATAACATGGAAAATTTATTCGAGGAGGTATTGTAATTATTTATACTGATTAAGTTAAATGCATGTAATCTACTAGACAAATCTTGGTATCTGTATTTTTTCTTATTTGTTGTGCACAGGGACACTGGGTGCACCTCTTCTGATAAACCAACTAGTAGGCTACTATCTAGTCTAGATGCCCAGAAATAAACAACTCGCTTTGGAAAATCCATTTCGTGCTTGTTTCTATTCTTGGCATGGCTTCAATTGATCAAAATAGTACTTTTCGTAAGGTAGATCTCCGGTAAACCACCCTTACTCTAGCAAACATTTTCGTGCAGCAACCAAGCACGCATTCGCCATTTTGTTTTGACAAAGAAAGTGATCGCGCGACGCAAACCAGCCTTGTCTACGCGGCGCGACTATATTAAAACAATGAAATTAGCATTTGACCAATCAGCTCTGGTTGGCAGTTTTCTAGCCTGCGTGCAGCCTCAAACTCTTCTCCGAGAAAGAGTAGAGTCTGCGCAACAATGAACGAAAGCTTGTACCGCTGAGTCAGCAAAAATGCAGCCTCTTTCTGATGAAAACAACCGTTGGAGCCTACGCGAAGCGTTTTTAATCACCGCCTACTAGCACTTCGGGCTTTGAGCAAGTTCGTTTGAACTTTTAAGCTGTTTTGTGTAATTCCGTAACTTTGCGAAGAAGTTCTTTGCGATGAATTTCAAAACAATATGATGTTTTGTATTTACACTTTGCTCTATTGGACATTTATAAGACGTCTGACCAAGAAAATCTTTCTGAAAAGCAGAAAGTGAAAAGTTCTTTCCCGTCTGTTGCTGCTGGGGCCTAAACTCTTGCGTAGGCCCGATAACTCGTAGATGCTGACCATTCATATAAATGTGACTGCTTCTGTGAACAGTGCTGCTTCTACTGTCAATTCTTCAACAAAAACTTTCAATCTAAACTAAAGAGCAATTAAATTAGTTGAACTTTTTTCTCAAGAATACCCTAAACACAGGCTAAAAGACCTGACAAAATATCATCTAGACAGCACCATCTGGTATTTGGTGTTTATAACTTTTTTATCACTTGACTTGGAGGAGTATGTTCATATATTTATATTTTGTTAGCTATCTTGGATATTTTATTTCCTTTGATCTCTCTAAAGAAAAAGTGCTACAGACAAATAGGTTGATTGATATATCCCAGATGCATAGATCGCAATCAGAAACAATGGTGTTTAGAATACAGTACCATGAATATGATCGGATCTCCACACAAAAGCGGCTAATGTATTTTCTGAGTTAACTGGGTTGCAAACAAGGATTCTTCAAACGATAAAATACTTTGACAGGCTCTTAAAGCATCCTTGAAAACTGGCAAAACCTCGTTGCTTTCATTTGATGACGACGCCATGAATTTGATAGAAACGAAGGAAGATTCCCTGAGCATGTAACTTGCCATGACAAAGGAAAAGCGTTAGTCATATAACCCCCGTGAACATTCTTGATTGATTGATTGACAGGTTCATTTTGAAAATATATAACTTTTACTGACAGCAAAACTTTTTGCTGTCAGCAAAAGTTATATGTGCCCGATTAAAGTATGTGCCCGTTTATAATAATCGAGCACAAATATTTAAAGTTCTGTCAGCAAAAGTGTAAAGTCGTGCAGTAAAAATATAAAGTCGTGCAACAAAAATATAAAGTCGTGCAACAAAAATATAAAGTCGTACAGTAAAAATATAAAATCGTGCAGAAAAATATAACAAATTACTGTCAGCAAAAGTTATATTTTTGGCCGGTTTGGCGCGCCATACAATTTGAGCAAAAAACCGCACCTGGTGTTTCCAGGAAACCTCGAGTTACTTACCCCACTCCAACATGTATGGTGACATCACCGAAAGGAACGAACCTACACTCTTTTTTTTATAAGAATACTATAAATTTTGCCCAGCCTCAATATTCTTAAGAAATTTTCGTTTTGAGCCTGAAAATATTCTTAAAGTATTCTTATTTTTTCAAACATGATATGGTTTCAGGGGAACATAGTTAAAAGAAAAATTACGAGTAAATGGCGGAGCGAAAGAAAAATTCAACTATTATAACAATAAGAATGTTGTTTAACAATCATGAAGTTTCGTTTTAACATTGCAAAACAGATCGCAATCAGAAACAATGGTGTTTAGAATACAGTACCATGAATATGATCGGATCTCCACACAAAAGCGGCTAATGTATTTTCTGAGTTAACTGGGTTGCAAACAAGGATTCTTCAAACGATAAAATACTTTGACAGGCTCTTAAAGCATCCTTGAAAACTGGCAAAACCTCGTTGCTTTCATTTGATGACGACGCCATGAATTTGATAGAAACGAAGGAAGATTCCCTGAGCATGTAACTTGCCATGACAAAGGAAAAGCGTTAGTCATATAACCCCCGTGAACATTCTTGATTGATTGATTGACAGGTTCATTTTGAAAATATATAACTTTTACTGACAGCAAAACTTTTTGCTGTCAGCAAAAGTTATATGTGCCCGATTAAAGTATGTGCCCGTTTATAATAATCGAGCACAAATATTTAAAGTTCTGTCAGCAAAAGTGTAAAGTCGTGCAGTAAAAATATAAAGTCGTGCAACAAAAATATAAAGTCGTGCAACAAAATATAAAGTCGTACAGTAAAATATAAAATCGTGCAGAAAAATATAACAAATTACTGTCAGCAAAAGTTATATTTTTGGCCGGTTTGGCGCGCCATACAATTTGAGCAAAAAACCGCACCTGGTGTTTCCAGGAAACCTCGAGTTACTTACCCCACTCCAACATGTATGGTGACATCACCGAAAGGAACGAACCTACACTCTTTTTTTTTATAAGAATACTATAAATTTTGCCCAGCCTCAATATTCTTAAGAAATTTTCGTTTTGAGCCTGAAAATATTCTTAAAGTATTCTTATTTTTTCAAACATGATATGGTTTCAGGGAACATAGTTAAAAGAAAAATTACGAGTAAATGGCGGAGCGAAAGAAAATTCAACTATTATAACAATAAGAATGTTGTTTAACAATCATGAAGTTTCGTTTTAACATTGCAAAACAGATCGCAATCAGAAACAATGGTGTTTAGAATACAGTACCATGAATATGATCGGATCTCCACACAAAAGCGGCTAATGTATTTTCTGAGTTAACTGGGTTGCAAACAAGGATTCTTCAAACGATAAAATACTTTGACAGGCTCTTAAAGCATCCTTGAAAACTGGCAAAACCTCGTTGCTTTCATTTGATGACGACGCCATGAATTTGATAGAAACGAAGGAAGATTCCCTGAGCATGTAACTTGCCATGACAAAGGAAAAGCGTTAGTCATATAACCCCCGTGAACATTCTTGATTGATTGATTGACAGGTTCATTTTGAAAATATATAACTTTTACTGACAGCAAAACTTTTTGCTGTCAGCAAAAGTTATATGTGCCCGATTAAAGTATGTGCCCGTTTATAATAATCGAGCACAAATATTTAAAGTTCTGTCAGCAAAAGTGTAAAGTCGTGCAGTAAAAATATAAAGTGGTGCAACAAAAATATAAAGTCGTGCAACAAAAATATAAAGTCGTACAGTAAAAATATAAAATCGTGCAGAAAAATATAACAAATTACTGTCAGCAAAAGTTATATTTTTGGCCGGTTTGGCGCGCCATAAAATTGTGGCCTAGCCAAGAATTTTCCAACAAGTTGGTTTTATGTAGCCTGCGTGCAGCCTCAAACTCTTCTTTCGTAAAGAGTAGAGTCTGCGCAACAATGAACGAAAGCTTGTACAGCTGAGTCAGCAAAAATGCAACCTCTTTCTGATGAAAACAACCGTTGGAGCATTCGCGAAGCATTTTAATCACCGCCTACTAGCACTGCGGGATTTGAGCAAGTTGTTTGAAGCTGTGTAACTTCGTAACTTTACGAAGAAGTTCTTTGCGATGAATTTCAAAACAAAATGATGTCTTGTATTTAAACT
Source organism: Chrysaora quinquecirrha (assembly GCA_014526335.1). Taxonomy (NCBI): domain Eukaryota; kingdom Metazoa; phylum Cnidaria; class Scyphozoa; order Semaeostomeae; family Pelagiidae; genus Chrysaora; species Chrysaora quinquecirrha. The sequence continues at coordinate 10,672,100 of JACTAT010000037.1, forward strand.
TTGCTGTATTGGACATTTATAAGACGTTTGGCCAAGAAAATCTTTCTGAAAAGCTGAAAGTGACAAGTTCTTTGCTGTCTGTGGCCGGGGCCTAACTCTTGCGTAGGCCCGATTAACTGGTGGATGCTGATTGCTGACCATTCATATGCTGACCATTGAACACTGCTGCTTCTATTGTCAATTCTTCAACAAAAACTTTCAATCGAAACTAAAGAGCAATTAAATTAGTGTAACTTTTTTCTCGAGGATACCCTAAACACGGATGTCTGGTATTTGTTGTATGTAACTTTTTATCACTTGACTTGGACGAGTATCTTCATATATTTTTATTTTGTTAGCTCACTTGGGTATTTTCTTTTCTTTTGATCTCTCTAAGGAAAAAGTGCTACAGACAAATAGGTTGATTGATATATCCTAGATGCATAGATAGATGCAAAGCTTTTCACTGTACTGTTTTTATTTATAGGTTTGTTGTTTATAAATAGCCTTTTTTTTGCATAACTATATTATCCCCAGTAAGTATTCTTGCTTGATCAAGGAAAGTCTTGAAATGTAGAGTTTGAACTTTTCTTGGTACTGGAATTACAGTATTCATTTGTTTCAAAGTATGCATCCATCTCAGTCACAGTTATTCTTCAATTAACTGTGATTTTTGTCCTTGGTTTATAACTTTTTGATGAAATTGCCATGAATTTTTGCTGTGTGTTACAAGGATTTTTTTGAAAAATAATCTGAAAATAATGATGGATGTCACATTATTAGTATCAACACTTCATGTTTTCAGTTTGTAAACATTGACCAAAAGACAGCTTTGGGGAAGGTTGACAAAAATATTTGGATTTTTGCTGCCCTAGATTGATTTCAAAGCTTTTAAATGGTTGAGCAAATGATTCTAGTTTCTGAAGAAAGACTTAAATTGAAAGAAAATAAAAACAGCACAAACTAGTAGACACAAACATTTACTGGTAGTAAATCCTTCATAAACTACCTAACTAACATCACAGCTGTTAGGGCTACTTTATAACATGGAAAATTTATTCGAGGAGGTATTGTAATTATTTATACTGATTAAGTTAAATGCATGTAATCTACTAGACAAATCTTGGTATCTGTATTTTTTTCTTATTTGTTGTGCACAGGGACACTGGGTGCACCCTCTTCTGATAAACCAACTAGTAGGCTACTATCTAGTCTAGATGCCCAGAAATAAACAACTCGCTTTGGAAAATCCATTTCGTGCTTGTTTCTATTCTTGGCATGGCTTCAATTGATCAAAATAGTACTTTTCGTAAGGTAGATCTCCGGTAAACCACCCTTACTCTAGCAAACATTTTCGTGCAGCAACCAAGCACGCATTCGCCATTTTGTTTTGACAAAGAAAGTGATCGCGCGACGCAAACCAGCCTTGTCTACGCGGCGCGACTATATTAAAACAATGAAATTAGCATTTGACCAATCAGCTCTGGTTGGCAGTTTTCTAGCCTGCGTGCAGCCTCAAACTCTTCTCCGAGAAAGAGTAGAGTCTGCGCAACAATGAACGAAAGCTTGTACCGCTGAGTCAGCAAAAATGCAGCCTCTTTCTGATGAAAACAACCGTTGGAGCCTACGCGAAGCGTTTTTAATCACCGCCTACTAGCACTTCGGGCTTTGAGCAAGTTCGTTTGAACTTTTAAGCTGTTTTGTGTAATTCCGTAACTTTGCGAAGAAGTTCTTTGCGATGAATTTCAAAACAATATGATGTTTTGTATTTACACTTTGCTCTATTGGACATTTATAAGACGTCTGACCAAGAAAATCTTTCTGAAAAGCAGAAAGTGAAAAGTTCTTTCCCGTCTGTTGCTGCTGGGGCCTAAACTCTTGCGTAGGCCCGATAACTCGTAGATGCTGACCATTCATATAAATGTGACTGCTTCTGTGAACAGTGCTGCTTCTACTGTCAATTCTTCAACAAAAACTTTCAATCTAAACTAAAGAGCAATTAAATTAGTTGAACTTTTTTCTCAAGAATACCCTAAACACAGGCTAAAAGACCTGACAAAATATCATCTAGACAGCACCATCTGGTATTTGGTGTTTATAACTTTTTTATCACTTGACTTGGAGGAGTATGTTCATATATTTATATTTTGTTAGCTATCTTGGATATTTTATTTCCTTTGATCTCTCTAAAGAAAAAGTGCTACAGACAAATAGGTTGATTGATATATCCCAGATGCATAGGTAGATGCAAAGCTTTTTACTGTACTGTTTTTATTTATAAGTTTGTTGTTTATAAATAGCTTTTCTTTTGCATAACTCTCAAATTATCCTCAGTAAGAATTCTTGCTTGATCAAGGAAAGGCTTGAAATGTAGAGTTTGGACTTTTCTTGGTACTGGACTTACAGTATTCATAAGTTTCAAAATATGCATCCATCTCAGTCACAGTTATTCTTCAATCAACTGTGTGATTTTTATCCTTGGTTTATAGTTTTTTTTGGTAAAATTGCCATGAATTTTGGCAGTGTATTACAATGATTTTTTTTGGTGTTTTGGTAGTTACTAACTTTTGATAATTGATCAAACTTGAAAACAATTTGTCAATATTGTGGGCTTTGGGTATTGTAGGCAATATTGTAGGCTATGGGTCTTCTCATAGATTTGGTATGACAGACATTTTTCTGCTTTTTAGTTTATACCAGCACTGTGTCCATCTTAATCGACCAGCAAGCTGTTACATTTGCCACCAGTTTCAGTTTTAATTTTAATGACAAAATACTGAATGTAGATTTAATTGAACTTTGAAACTAAACCAAGGCACAGATAAAGAAGGTGCAAAGCTAAGGATAGCTTGCAAAGTGTCCACCAAACCTTTAAAGGTTAAGTTGGTGTTGTTATCTCTAAAACGACACTGAAAAATAATCTGCCAATAACTATAGATGTCATCATTATCCACACTTCATGTTTTCAGGTTGTAAACATTGACCAAAAGACAGCTTTGGGGAAGGATGGCAAAAATATTTGGGCTTTTGCTGTCCTAAAATGATTTCAAAAGCGTTTAAATGGTTGAGCAAATGATTCTAGTTTCTGAAGAAAGACTTAAATTGAAAGAAAATAAAAACACCATAGGTAAACTTTCACAAAGTTGTGCCTAGAAAATCCTTCAAACATCACAGCTGTTACTTTATAACACTGAAAATTTACTCCAGGAGATATTGTTATTTGTACTGATTCAGTTAAATGCATGTAATCTACCAGACAAGACAAGTCAAGTTAAATCTTACTATCTGTATTTTTTTGTTCTTTGTTGTGCACAGGCACACACTGGGTGCACCCTCTTCAGATAAACCTAAGTAGGCTACTATCTAGTCTACATGCCTAGAAATAGACAACTTGCTTTGGAAAATCCATGTCGGGCTTGTTTCTATTCTTGGCATGGCTTCAGTTGATCACAATAGTGCTTTTCGTAAGGTAGATCACCGATAAACCATCCTTTACTCCAACAAATATTTTCGTGCAGCAACCAAGCACACATTCGCCATTTTGTTTGGCAAAAGCGATCGCGCGACGCAAACCAGCCGTGTCAACGCGGCGCGACTATATTAAAACAATGAAATAAGCAATCGACCAATCATGTTTCTCTGGCAGTTTTCTGCCAGAGAGCGTTGATTGGTTGTTAAACAATAGGCAAACAAAAGATTTACCGCCACACTTTATTTGAAAAAGAGGCCAGTACAAGCTTTCGTTCATTGTTGCGCAGACTCTACTCTTTCTCGGAGAAGAGTTTGAGGCTGCACGCAGGCTACAGTTTTCTGCCAACCGGAGCTGATTGGTTAATAAACAATAGACATACAAAAGATTTACCGCCTGGGTTCGTTTGAAAAAGAGGCCAGTACAAGCTTTCGTTCATTGTTGCGCAGACTCTACTCTTTCGGTTAGATGAGTTGAGGCTGCACGCAGGCTAGTTTTATGGGGTTTTGCGGGTTGTGTCGATGGGGTGTTCGAATCTGAGTCGAATCTGAGTCCAATGTGAATCCGAGTTTGGACAGACAAATATTGTATGTACCTTTGGTCAAGCAAAATTGCAAAATCAAAATGTCAGAGGAAGACGCCCTTATCGCGTCGGAGCATAAAGCGCGAAACGAAAAAATGCAAAACGAAACGGAGCTTCAGCCTCTGAAAATTGATTTATCAGACACTGCTTTTCAAAACACAGTCGAGGAAGATGTTAGGACATCAGCTGGAACGACTATGCGTGTTGCTGTCCAAGGAGACCGTTCAAGAAAAGCTGCTATCGTTACGATGCATGATTTGGGGATGGACTATGTCTCATGTTTTCAGTCTCTTTTTTGTTTCCACCAACTCCAGCCAGTACTAAAACACTTTTGCGTTTATCATGTAAACTTTCCCGGCCAAGAACGAAATTCGCAACCATTTGCTGATGATTACGTCTACCCGACAATGGATGAAGTTGCTTCAATGTTGAAAGAAGTCATTGATTTTTATCGAATAAAATGCTGTATTGGTTTTGGCGTTGGCGCTGGGGCAAATGTTTTCCTTCGTCTTGGATTGAAATTCCCAGACTCTGTTGAAGGTTTGGTGTTGGTGAATGGAACTTGCTCAGCAGCATCTTGGTCTGAATGGGGATACCAAAAGGTTGGTTGGTATGGAAACCAGGCTACTAGCGAGTCTTATGGTGCGCCAAAAGGGGAAAAAATACGAAAAACGAATTTCCTAATACCACCTGAATTTTATAATAGCAACACCATCTTATAATACGTAATTTCAGTTTTGCAATACAAAACTAATATTTTACAATACGAAACTTGGCATTTTATAATCGAAAGTTGACTTTTATAAAACTTGTTATTTTATAATACAAAAGTTGACATTTTATTATACTGAAAGTTGACATTTTATAATACAAAAGTTGACATTTTATAATACAAAAGTTGACATACGAAAGATGGTATTTTGTAATAGCTAATACAAAAGTTGATATTTTATAATATGAAGCTTAGAATTTTCCGGTATAAAATATAACATTTTCTTTTAATAAAACAGTGTTTTGGGAAGGCAAAGGTCGACTGACAAAAATAGATGATTTTTTGTTACGGCAGAAATGGCATAAGGTAATGCTATTTGGAATAAATTATGATCTGGAATAAATTAAAACAATACGACATAGACCTGGTTTAGGCCCATCCCAACATGTGGTAAAATCCGATCTGAATCATGCTAAAGTAAAGGTCGAGTAGAAAAAGTAGAATTCTGTTTTTGTTATCTGCCAAATTTTGGAATTTCGTATAATAATATGTTAACTTTCGTATTATAAAATGTCAACTTTCGTATAATAAAATGTCAACTTTCGTATTATAAAATGCCAAGTTTCTTAAAATCGCCGACTGATACTGCTTTAAGAAATTTCAAGATCGATTTTAAATTGAAATTGCGTCAGGTACGAAAGGAAACACAAAATTATGTTCTGTTCGTTTCACAAAATTAAGTTGTTTTCTATGGTTTTCTACATGAAACATTCTATCTGTTCCTTCATAAAAGATTGCAAAGCTGCAGTTGAAAGCCAAATAAGGTAGAAGTGTGAATCACATGCATCAAGCTGCTAATATATGTGTTTTACCACACACACAGTTATTTCCAGACGGAGAAGGCTGTTGCTGCTTACAACACTGTTACAAATTGTAATTATTTTGATTCTAATTTGAATTCAGTTTAATTTCTTAACAGCAACACAGATCTTGAATTAATCATGCTTGTTCTTCCCTAGATGTCTTCCCATTATTTGAAAAAGAAGGGAATGACAAAGTTTACAGAGGATTATTTGTTGTGGCATTTTTTTGGCAATGTTGAGGATTATAAGAATCTGGATTTATTGTGTACTGTTCGAGATCATCTTCATCAAATAAAGCACACAAGAAACCTTGCACTGCTTATAGACTCTTACATAAAGCGTAAGAGCATTGACATCCATCGGCCTTTGCCATTGCATAAAGCTGACTGCACGTTGCATCCAAGCACACTTCTTCTGTGTGGAAATCTTTCTCCATATGTTGATGATACAGTGAACTTGAATGCAAAATTGGATCCAAAAATATCAACCTGGATTAATATTTCTGATGCTACTGGGATGTTGCTTGATGAAAAACCAACATCAGTTGTCAATGCATTCATACTGTTTCTGCAGGGACTTGGCCATGGTAAGTGTTTAATCCCTTTTATCGTATGCAATATTATGAAATCTCTGCTTTGCAGTTACTGCAATTATTATTTTATGAAATCAAAGTTGTTAACTTGTGCAACTTTGACAATCCTGTTCATAAAACATGCAGAAATTAAATTAGTAAGACCCACATTTATGTCTATATCACCAGGAAGTTACCACCTTTGCATTTGGTGTCTGCATTGCTTCCTTATTGAGAAAACAATAAAGTACAAAGGGGAATGACCCAGGGCAAAATAATTGAATGTCCAGATCATTCAACAACAAGTAACAAGCGTTTGAAGTCAAAGATATCTAAAGTGATGGAAAAAAGCTTTGCTGATTTGGTTTTTGCAAAAGAAAACTATTTTACTAATGTTCATATTCTTGGTGATATGCTTCTTACAAAAGCTAATCAGTTTGAAGAAAATGGATCTGCAATGATGCAGCCTCAACTGCATGGATTGACCCTTGAAGAAACTGCATGGAATTAAACAAGTATTAAAAATTGGAAAAGCTGCAGTTAAGAATCAGCAGATATTTTATGGTGTTGCGAACCTCAAACCGTTTTTAATGCTGACGATACTGGTTTTGTGGCTGATGTTACCAGGAAAATCATTAAGGTTTTCAAGCCAGGAAACGATGCATGAACACAAAGTATCATTAAAATGGTTTGCAAACGCGAATCAACCTCGTCCCCAGGGCGAATAGGCCTCTACGTGAAACTCCGCTTTCCATATTCGACCCTGGTATGGGCCTTGTCTATTCACAATTTGATTGGCTGTTCAAACAATATAAATTTTAAGTGACGTCACAGTTTCTTCAAAATTTTACACCAAAATAGGCGAAAACTATGCGAAAAACATCTATAGAAACCAAAAATGATGCTACATGAGTTATTGTATCTTGCCTGACAGTTATCAATGAAATTCTTTGCATTTCCTTCCTAAGAACATCGGCTTTGGAATCTTTATCTTGTTTTTATGCCTAGGCCAAATTTGCCAGTATTTTGGCAGATTTTGTGGCGGTACCAGGGCCAAGATCGATTTGACGGTTGAGATTCGAGGAAATTCGATTTGGGGCCTGGGGACAAGGTTGAACACGTATAGCTTTGGGGAATTACCACTTCAGGCTATTACTAAAAGCAGGAACGGGGAATATCAGCGGAACGGGCGGGAATCACCAATCTTGGAATTTTTTTTCGAGCTAGGTTTTAGAACGTAAATTTCCTTTTGTCAGCAGAAAGAACGAGGTTGTATAAGCGGGAATCAGCGGGAATATCAGCGGGAACGAGCAGGAATCACCGGGAACGTGCGGGAACGTGCAGGCGCGAACGGCGGAACGAAGCGCGAATGACCGGGAATCAGCGGAATGAGCGGGAATGACCGGGAATCAGCGGGAACGAGCGGAATCAGCGGGAACGACCGGGAATCACCGGAATCAGCGGAATCGGGCGGGAATCAGCGGAACGAGCGGGAATGACCGGGAATCAGCGGGAACGAGCGGGAATCAGCGGGAACGGGCGGTAACGAGCGGGAATCAGCGGGAACGGAGGGTTCTAAGAGTCACAAAAGATCGAAAAATAAATATTAAATGACAATGATTTATGCCTAATGCCTGCCAAATTGAATCGTCATTTTCAAATACTAATTAGGAAAAAAGAAGAAATTGAAAATATCACTAAATTTACTTTAAAAATTTTAAAATCGAAAACACAAAAAGTGCAACAATTTTAGGATTGGAAAACAACGATATTTTGATAACAAACGTTTACATGTGCGTAAACACGAGATCTTGAAGTGGAGTAAATGAAATCAATGAAATTGCATAACCGAAACAACATGATCGCCTACCGGAAGCAGCCGGAAGCCGAGTAACTTGAACTTCTGTAAACTTGTGACACAACACAAAGGATTGAATTTTTTCATGACACTATATCATTTGATACATGGTCAAAACAGTAAGATACAAGTTAAAAAATTTAAATTGAAAATTAAAAGTAATAACAAACTAAGAATTTTTTGGGTACACAAGTTAATTAAAATATTGAAGTTTTTTGAGATAAACAGAAATATAAAGATGAAGGTTTGTTTTATTCAAGTTCAGCCTCGCGACCCCACAGCACAGTTGAAAACGAGGGGCAAATCACTCTAAAAAATCTCGTCCACTTTTTGAAAAAGGCTATTGTTATTTTGAAAATCCTTTAATAATTTTCAGGAAATTCTATTGTTCTTCTGTGAAAATCCCAAAAATCTCGTCCAGTCATAAGGAAAGTGATTTGCCCTCGGTGGAAAAATAAGGAAATGTGCAATTGGAGTACGAGTAGCGCAGGAATGACCTGTGTAATACAAGGGGGATTGCTGCAAAAAGGTGATTTCGTGATCATAGGAATGCAAAGTTGTGCCAAGTTTAGCGGAAGGAAGTATGACAAGTTGAAAATGAATGAATGGAATGCATAGCCTGAACCGAACCAAAATAAAGGGCCTATAATTATGATGTCTTCTTGTACTAAAATAGGTACCAAACACATTCGTAGACTTCAAATTCTAAATTCTACAACATTTTACTGATTATACGTTTCTGTACTGTTGTAATTCTTTCTTCAGGAACTGTAGTGTTCGAAAGCCCCCGAACCATATTCATAAAATCTTTTTCAAATTCATAAAATTTGGGGACTTTTATTTAACATAAGAAACGCTACCAAATGTTTCAAGAGCAAAGTTTCTTATAGAAAAAAGAAAATAAGTGCATTTTTTGCACAACAAACTCAAGAATGTAAAGTTAAACTACGTAATAAATTCCAAATATTAAATTCAATTACGATCACGAATTGTCCTAAAATTTCCAAGAAGATTTTGTTTTCATTTCTCATTAGGTAAATAGGTATGTTTTTGTTCTCAAGTTGGAATATCTCTAATTGAGGCAAAAATCATGAATCAATTAAAACCTTTGTGTTGTGTCACAAGTTTACAGAAGTTCTCGGCTTCCCGCTGCTTCCGGTAGGCGAGCATGTTGTTTCGGTTATGCAATTTCATTTACTCCACTTCAAGATCTCGTGTTTACGCACATGTAAACGTTTGTTATCAAAATATCGTTGTTTTCCAATCCTAAAATTGTTGCACTTTTTGTGTTTTCGATTTTAAAATTTTTAAAGTAAATTTAGTGATATTTTCAATTTCTTCTTTTTTCCTAATTAGTATTTGAAAATGACGATTCAATTTGGCAGGCATTAGGCATAAATCATTGTCATTTAATATTTATTTTTCGATCTTTTGTGACTCTTAGAACCCTCCGTTCCCGCTGATTCCCGCTCGTTCCGTCTCGTTCCCACTCGTTCCCGCCGTTCCCGTTCGTTCCCGCCCGTTCCGCCCGTTCCCGCTGATTCCCGGTCATTCCCGCTCGTTCCGCCCGTTCCGCTGATTCCGCTCGTTCCGCTGATTCCCGGTCATTCCCGCTCGTTCCCGCTGATTCCCGCTCGTTCCGCTGATTCCCGGTCATTCCCGCTCGTTCCCGCTGATTCCCGGTCATTCCGCTCGTTCCCGCCCGTTCCGCTGATTCCCGCTCCCGCCCGTTCCCGCGCGTTCCCGCACGTTCCCGCACGTTCCCGGTGATTCCCGCTCGTTCCGCTGATATTCCCCGTTCCTGCTTTTAGTAATAGCCTGGAAGAAAGGATGGATGTATCCCATATTATGTCATGAAAATACAAGAAGGTAAAATAAACAGATAGGATCAGGAACGCTCTTTCTGCTTAGGTTGAAAGGGCTTGCAATACGATGATTATTTTTTCCTGTGAATTAACAGCAAAAGTTTTCTATTTTGCAGAGAGTTATCAAATACTCTGACAATAGATTTTACTATATTCTATGTCATCTTTCCCTTGCATGCAGGGATAGAAAGTGTGACATTCATTGCTTGAATGAGGTTTTTCACAATACATATACTTTTGGCTTCTGGTTTGGATATCTTTCATTTCATATCACATCAATTTCCTCTGTCATATTCACATGATTTTGTTATTGTGTGCAGTGAAGGGTTTTTGTGTATGGCAGCTTAAAGTTGTTGCGAAAATCTTGCCGTTGGATTTACCCTATATTTACCCTATATTCTGCATTTCCGCAGCTTCATTTTTAGTAAATCAACGGTACATGCTTTCAGAGCAGTGTTTCTTAGCTTTTGTTAGTTGACCCTGGATGTTTCTTTAACCTTAAAGGATATGCAATAAATCATTTTTCTAGCCAGATACGTCTCATTCTTGAAGTTATTTGACATTTCTTCTACTTTTAGAACCTTTGGGTAGCTACATAACATCGTCAAATCAGATTCAATTTATTCTGCAAATATTGAAATTTAAAAGAAACTTCTGTAGATACGATTATACTATTTAATTATGTAATATTTAATAATGATTGCCTGCACTTCATTTTTATCACAAGTGTATAAATTGTGATTGTTTTGGAGATTTGATTAAAAACGCATTTAGTTGAAATCATAGATGATAACTTAAGCCATGCATGCACAGTAGATTTCTGTCCTTGCTTCTTCTGAGGTTTGTTTTTAATGTGAAAATCTGATGTTTGTTGTGAATAAAAAACCAAAAATTTGTTACGCGAGTGAACAGTTTTGAAGTCAAACATGCTTAATATTTTTCACTGGCATAAGATAAAAGACAAAAATCTGCTGTGTGCGTTGCTTGGCGACAAAATTTGTGGATTGTATAAGCATTCAAACCAATCATATTGCCCTTTTTCATTATTTTACAAAATTGTCGATGATTTATAAACAAAAAGAATTAAACCAAAATGATTAACAAAGGTTAATACACTTTCGTTTGAAAAGTGTCGTATCACTGAATTTGACACCAGTTGAAAGAGATTTTTCCTAAACCTTATGAAGGCATTGCTCCAACTTCTGAATGAATTTCTCTTTCAAAACATTTTAACTGTTCCTTACTTTTAATTCTAACGGAAAGCCAGTAAAATGGCGAATATTTTCCCGCCAAAATCGTTAGTCATGGAGCCCTTGAGTCCTGTTATCTTTGTTTTGAAAATAACTTGCTTTAGGCCGAGATCCACAGCTAGCCGCCATTTTGAGAAAGGTGGTGCGATACTTTTGGAACGTAAGTTTATATCCTCTTCGCAAACCCCTCAAGATGCTAAACATTTATGAGACCCAAGCCTTGTTTCTAGTTACCTCTTAAACAATTGCTTATCCAAAAAGTGTACACGCTTTCCAGCCAGTTTTTTGTTTATTTTTATCGCATTTTGACCCTTGACCAAACCTTATGAAATATTTTACAAGGGCGTTTTCTAGCATGGACTTCACGTTTCACGCCTAGACCTTCTGTATTTAAGAGAGTATTTTCTGAGAAACAAGATGCATTTTACCATAGATTCGGCATGATGTTTCTTAAAGAGCTTGTTCTCATATAAAAATCTTTTTTCCAAATCGCATGCTGCTAAGGAAATTTATGAAAATTTGTTTTATTTGTTTACATGGAATCAACATCTTTCGATTTTTTTTATATTTAATGTTATTTGAAATGCACTTTTGTTGCCCTCGGATATGAATGGTAACAACGAAAAGAATGAATTGTGTTTTGTTGTGCATTTGTTTGCGATCTGATAGACAATAATACAAGACCCATTTTACTTTTTACACTTTACAGATAAATCTCAATTATATCAACAAACAGACAAATAAACCTTTATATTTTAGCACTGCCTTGTGCTCTTTAATTATTACTCTAATCAATATAATACTGGTATAAATTATTCGCATGAAAATATTGAAACAAGTAAAGCAATATACAACATACGAAAGACAGACATTCCCTCCCTCTTAATAAACAAAAATGTTTCATAAAATAGAAAAGCTAAACATTAGTTAATGACTATGTACAGACTCAACTCTAAGTCACCCATTCTTCATCAGCTACGTCACTTAGAGATCACATGGGATGCGAGAGTGCAGGCTTGGGCAAACTTGTTTGGCATCAAGGCGTACTGGCGTGTTTTTAGCGAGAAAGCGGCTTATACACTTCGTCGTCCAGAGTCAGACAAGAGTTGGTAAGAAACTAAATAAAAATTTTCTTCCGTAGACGTAAGTGAATTGTTTAAAACTTTACATTTTAGCATATTTGATCCAGTCGTTTTAAGATTTTACCCGGAACAAAATACTATAAAGCTGAAACTTCGTCAGTTGGTGCAGAAAGGTATCAGTAGTTACCAAAAAATCCCCATGAATCCCACTCCGGGAAATGGGGTTTCGGGGGGCAAATCCATAATGGCGGGCGCCCAAATGGACTAAAATTGTGATCTCGTCAAAACTACATGTATTATACCTCATTCGAAAGAGAATTCAACGCTGTTTACAAATCGTATTAGAACAGTACCCCTAAAATGTATAGTTTTTGAGCAGTCGCTAACTTTGTTAAAGTAAGTTTGAAAAAAATAGGTACAAAATTTAGATGGAACAAAAATTACCCAGGAAACAGGTCAATGCCAAAAGAAATCTTCAAAAATATTCCTTTCCTCGTCACTGTCATCATCAATCTGCTCTTCAATCTGTCTTTTATCCTGAAAAAACCAAATGGTTGCATGATAAGTACTCCTCCCCCATTAGAAAAAGCTATATACATAGTTAAAGTTTAAGCAATACCAAGTAAATGTAAGTCTTATCAAAAAGCAACTTGAAAACTAATTATCTCTTGATTATAGTTTAGAACGTTTCTTCTCGGTCTTAAGTTATACATCCTCTCTTGAATTTCTTCGAACGCAATATCACATGCTTCAGTCCATGCGAAATTTACCCTCTTTCGTATAGTAAAGAATACAGGGGCTCTCCCAACTTAGCATAATTCTGTACAAACTTTCTGTTAAATCCGGCAATACCAAGAAATGACCTCAGTTGATCGACATTGCTTGGCTTTTTGAAATCAACAATTTCTCAAAGTTTAGACTTCAGTGGTATAACTCCTTTGGCTGTTACACAATGACCTACAAAGTTGACTTCTTCTTTCATAAATTCACATTTCGAGAAATTGATCCGCATACCAGCTTCAGCTAGCTTGTTTAAGGCTTGAGATACATGTGTCATGTGAGACTCCATGTCTTCATTATAAACCAAGATGTCATCCAAATAGGCAGCCATAAACTTGTCAGTTCCCTTCAATACATCTTTCATTGCCGCTGCAAATGTAAATGGTGCTCCAATGAGGCCAAAGGGCAGTTTCTTCCATAGGTATTTTGCGTCAGGTGTCACAAACGCTGTCTTTTCACGATCTTCTTCCTGAACAGTAATGTGATGGTAGCCACTTTTCAAATCTAGTACTGTGAAATAACGTACTTACTTCTCCAATGACTTCTCCTTTTAAGATCTGAATATCCTCCTTACTGTGATTATAAACTGATAGTTCCATCTGCTTCTTGTAGTTTTGGATAAATATATCTTCCATGATTAAATCTTCATTGAAATCAGCAAATGGAGTAAACAACACATGAGATTCCATCAAGCAATTTTGACTTTATCTGTCCAACTTTGATTTGACAAAGCCCAAAGAATTATTGCGAATGATAGTGGATTTTGCAACATGAATGTAAGCGGAATCAGCGCTTGCAACCTCCTTCCAATATTTAATTACGATGTTGTCTGCATTCGTGGGTATTAAAGTCAAGAGTTTATTGTCATGGTCACGTACAATACCTTTAAATTGCAATTCAGTTTGCATTCCCAGTATATTAGATGTTATTTTCGCAGACACGAGTACTGGTTGATCTTCCAAGAAGTAAAAGCTTCCATCCTCACGCCAAAACCTGATTTTTAAATGTGCCACACCATCTATATCGAATTTATCACCCGAAATTCCAACTCCACTTTTCACAACAGGAACTAACGGTGGTTTATGCAGCAGTTTGTCGAATGTTTCTCGAGTTATCATTGAATACATGCTGCCAGGATCATACAATAAACTTAATTTTGATCTACCAATTTCAGCATCCAACATCACTCTAGGTAAACTCTCTAGTGCGGCTTCACCAGATGACGAAATTGCTGTTCCAGCTGAGCTTTGAACATTTCTTGGTGTTTCTTTCTGATCTTGTGGTTTTGACCTGCAGTGTTTTGCCAAATGCCCTTTCTTACCACAATTGTAACAGGTTCTAAGTTTATAGCAGCGACTTCTATTATGTCCTGCACTTCCACAGTTATTACAGACTTGTGCTCCTGAGTTAGCTGATCCTTGTATACCCTGTCCATCAGTAAGCTTTTCCACTTGCAATGTCAGTTTGTCGATCATAGTTTCAAGTTTATCGATTCTATTGTCACTTGGCCTTGCAGCTATTGCTGCAGCTTGCAAGGGTTTCTTCGCTTCCAAATGAAAATAATTTTCTCCAGCTTTAGAGTTTATGAGTTCCAATATTCCCTCCAGAGTGCATTTTCCTGTCAGCTGCAGAAGTTTCGCGGGCTCTTGAATAGTTGGATCCAGTTTCGACAAAATATGATTTTGTGCAATCGACTCGATTACTGTCGGATCATTAATACCATAAAGTTCCTTTATTACTGTCATGAGTTCATGTCCAAAGGCAGCGATATTCTTTCCAGGACTATAATTCAATGTTCTCAATTTTATTTCGAGGGTTCGCTTGTATTCCGGTCCACAGTAGGTTTCTGCCAGGAGTCTTTAAATTGTCGTACGAAATTTCACCATCATTGATAATTGCTTGTGAAATCGTTCCAAAAGCACTTGATTCGGTTTAGCACAAAAGCAAATCTCGCCATTTCGTTCCTTCGTTCTTGATTTCAAGCGCTTTCAACTGTGCCTCAAATTGTAAAATCCAATTATTGAAACTTACGAAATTGTCCCCTTTAAAATTTGAAATCGACGGGATTTTTCCAGGCATGATTAGTTTATGATACAAATATAAATACGGTACATATAATTCTACAGTAACATTCTTGAAATCTCCACTAGCTTGGAATCTCGGTAGGACCTCCAAATTGTTGTGGTTTCGTTCCTATCAGTGTAAGATAGCAGGCGACCAAGTTGATAAATAGAAATTCAAATAAGCAAAGCAAGATATATATATATATATAAACTATTTACAAAGTAATTGAT
Organism: Chrysaora quinquecirrha; assembly: GCA_014526335.1. Lineage (NCBI taxonomy): Eukaryota > Metazoa > Cnidaria > Scyphozoa > Semaeostomeae > Pelagiidae > Chrysaora > Chrysaora quinquecirrha. The sequence goes on from JACTAT010000037.1 coordinate 10,687,406, forward strand.
GAGACGATGCTCTTGAAAACATTTAAAAATCTTTATAACCACGACTATGAATTCTTAGCTTCCACAGCTCCACTCCTTAAAAATCCATTGAAGCAACTCTCTCTTTGTAATCTCTCAACACATCTAAAAATACACAACGCTATAGCAACAATTCAACTAAGAACAGTAGGAATGACAGCCCTCTAATAAGACTGCTATGCTACCCTAATTACTCGAAATCTAAAATATGTTGAAATATTAAAAACCTTGAAATAAGCAAACATTGGAATAAACACGTAGTACAAGAACAACAACAACATTCAACAGGGTCCCTGTGTTAATGTTTGAAGATTGAAAACACGATGGCGGAGTCAGCGACATTGCAACAGAAGATTCGAACTTCTTTTCTTCATTCAAACAATCTACACAGTCAGAGATGTATCATGAAGCTGGAACAAGTTGCAACACATGTGAAAGAATGCTTGAAAGATTACACATGTTGCTTAAAACTGGTTTGGTCCTCTTATCTATCTACAAAATTTTTTTACTTCATACAATATCGTAAAGTTTTCACCATCGATCGTATGGTTTCACAACTCTCAGTTTTGGATGTTATCAACGCATTTTACTTCAAGCCAAAATAGCACACCAAACAAAGCCAAACCAAAGCAAAATGAACTATCCAAATACTTAACAACGAAAAAATGGCGATAGAAATAAGTATATATAAAAGTTATTGAAAACTGTCCTCCAAGTTGTTCTACCTGCATGATGTTCTTACAGCTCACTCCGCAGCACGCCCCGCAACCCGGTGTGCATTTCAGGATATTATTTGCAACTGCATCGAAGATTTGAGCACCATTTTTTGCAGTTCGTATAATCAAATTAAAGGAGCTCTTCTGGTAGGTATGGAAGGTCAGTTTGCAAAAGTTTCATTTTCCCACCTTCAATGACCCAGCCTCATTCTTGGGATGGAGAAATACCTTTTTGCTGCATCAGTTTGACGAAAACTCAGAAAATGTGATACTTCGCTGCCGAAGACGTTGGTGGGAGCAACTGAGTGCTGAGCCAAAACAGCTTTATTATAAATCCTGCGTCTCCCTTTCCTTTATATAGGCAAACGAGGGCATTTTCACCTGCAGATGCTATTTCCTCAGAGCTACTAAGTTCATTCTGGAACACTGCTACCTGTCGTTGCAAATGTTCGTTTTGTTGTAATAATTTCAACGATTATCCTACTACGTGGATACCACGTGGTAGACATCGAGCTAGACATCGAGCTAGATACAAGCTAGATGTCGTGTCATATCCAAAAATGGAATGTAGGAACAAAATATTTTTGCATGTATGTAAGCCCAACGATTCTTCACATAGCTTAATGTCTCGCAGAAATTTACCCATCTAGCATTTTGCTTGGACTCAGAATTAGATCTTTTCCGACTCTCTGTTTGCGTGGTAAATGAGCTCTGCCTCAAGTGACGCCTCTACCCCTTTTGGAACATTAAGGAGATCAGCATCAGCATCAGCATGGTATACATCGCAGCCTTCAACTTCGCAAGCATGCTGATAAATCGATGCTTGTTTTCTTTGTTTGCAAGAAAGATCTCTTTCTTTAGAGTCAGCAGCATATTTTCTTGGAATTTCAACGTTGTTTCAGACGATAAGCCAACTCTCCGCTCATGGATTATGTCCAGTGGTATACCAATGACGGCCTACGTGTACTTCCTTTTAACATATGCGACATGACTATCTATGATAAATGCATACGATGTTCCACGCTTCCAAGATATTCTTTGCAGCACGAACCCCCATCTGAAACATTTTTTACCGGCTGCGCTAGCATTTCTGTCTCTGTGTCAACCAATTTCTGATAGCACCCGCCAGCATGGGCTTGTTACCTTTTCTCAAAAGGCCATTATTTTCAAATAAAGATGCTGGAGCAGAACAAAGCTCGTAGTTGAAAGCTTTGATGAATCTAGACCTGCATAACGTTTTACAGCAACACGTCTTTATTACAACAAATGGTCTACATGCATGCAAGTGATTTAATCGTAGGTCGGTTCGCAGACTAGAAATGGACCGGATCTTCGAAACTGTGTGTAAACGCAAGGCCTATCCGTACCAAAAGTAGATCGGATCTACATTAGATACGACCCATTTTTATGTTTGAAGAATTCAAAATGATGTAGGGGTTTTCGGCAAACCGGAAGAAATAGACCTAGAGACCTAGGAATCAGGAATGTTGTAACAAAAGATAGGAAATTCTTTTCTCTATGGACACAATCTACACAATCAATGAGTAGAGTCATTTATTTCAATTGCAATTCAAATGCATACAATCAAAACAATCAAAGAGGTTGTTCTAAATCTACGAAATTTGGCATGTGTTTGAACAACAAACTTATTAGGAAGCCATTATCCAGAATGCGCTAAAACCTGGAACCTACAATAAAGCTTGGAACTCGTGGAATGAGTGGGAATACAGAATGAGAACTAATGGAACATGCTGAAACAAAGTGGGAATAATTTGGAATCGGAGGGAACAAATGGTACCGAAGTAGGAATCGCTGGAAATAAGTGGGAATCAGAGGTGACAAGGGGTAACAAACAGAGAATCATTGAAAAAGATAAAGGAGCAAATCATAAATAGGGAAATTACTGCAAACAAGCGAAAACAAGTTGAAACAAAATGAGGATCAAAGACGATCGCGGAAAAAGCAAGAACAAAGCCTTAACAGCTTATAGGATCACGGAGAACATTTGGGTCAAAGTTGGGATTCTTATACACTACCTATTCATCGAAAGCTGCAAGCATATGGGCTGATCTCAGGCTGATCTCATTCTTCAAACATGACTAATAAGTACCTTTAATTAGCTTTGTAAGCGTGGCCTACTTCTGTAACCCCTGTAGCAATGCTGCAAAGAATGCATTCGTCACTAAATGGATCTCTTACTTCAAAGAATGAAAGAAGTGACTTGTGTGTTTCATGTCTCTGCTTATTCGAGCATTTGACGTATCTTTGTGTTGCTCACTGCTGCTGAAAGTAACTTCGGTAAATTCTTCCATGGTTTCATTGATCTCAGCTGTTGCTGGCATGGATAGCAAGCAGATCAGCATCTGTGTTTCGGACATTCCCTCCTTCTTGTCAAGCCATCAGAGATTTTGAGACTTCGCATCAAAACCTGCTCTATAATAAGGCCCGAGGATGATTCAGTTCTATGGCGTTCACATGATATCCCTTTTGAAAAGCAGCACGGAAAGGTAAATGGTCATTCTTTAGTTTGCATTTCGATAAATTCGATCTATAGATATATTGGTAAACTCTTGGTGTAGAGGCTGTGTCCGGAGGCGGTGAGAAGTTGGGCAGCATTGTTTAAACAGTTTGCAAATGTAAATTCTAGTTTCCAGTTCTCTCGGGCTTGATAAACGTGCACATCCCAGATAACGTATGTGCAGTACAGCGGTGGTTGTGCAGTACAGCGGAGGGGTATCATCCCACCGCTGTACTGAACATCCACCGCTGTACGTATGGTATCCCCAAGGTACTGATGGTATCCCTCCGCTGTACTGATGATATCCCTCCGTTGTACTGTACAACCACCGCTGTACTGCAAAGCCACCGCTGTACTGCACATACGTTATCTGGGGTGCTGCAAAGAATCTATATGACCTATATCACTCCAAGGTATTGCAGCCAAAGTCTTCCTGTCTTAAACTTGTGTATATAAGATTTGGCTTCGAGTATTCCGCTTTTTACAATCAAGATCATGTGATTGACAAACATGGTTCACAGAAATGTTTCCTTGAATCAGAGTCTCCAAAATATCTTTCACATGCTCTAAATTGTTGTTTACCTCATGGCCTTCTAATCCAATTCTGCCTCTGCACCTTTATTGCTCTTCTGAGCCTCTTCAGTATCCTCATCGTGTTCCCTTTCAGCATCTTTCAGCAGAAGTACATTAGAAACTTTCAATAACAAGATAATATTCAGAGCTGTTTCCACTAAACGATTGGTACGTGCTGTTCGGGAGATAGCCTTATCACTGAGCATGCGAGGGACACCTTATCAGTTCAAGAGATTCCTGCAATCCCGACCCTTTCATGAGATGCCCAATGCCTTCAAGAAAACTCATTTCTATATGAAAAACTCCAAATCTTCTCTCTCTAATATTAAAATGGTAATTTCCATGGAAACCGATTTTGTCTTAGCAGTTGTGCCGATGTGGTAGGTGGCACGACTTCCCCACTTTTTCCCTGCTCTGCCGACCGTGAGGTAGGCGTGTCATCACCCTCTCTTTTTTTGCAAACTCCCCTCGCATCTGGGGTAGTTGGGGCTAACCCTTCTTTGAAGTGCGTCATTGGTGCCTGTTTTAACCATCGCCCGATTGTTCTGACTAGGAGGATTATCACTGAATATCAGCAAGGCACCGTAGCACGGTCGGTAAGGCGGGGTGCCTCGTAAGCTGCGATTCAGAGTCAGGAGTTCGATTCCCCTCAGGGGAAAAGCTTTTCCTTCCGAATTTTTTTATTTCTCTTATTTTCGTGTTGGAAATGTTTTCAAAAGGCCGAGGAGACGTCTGGTAACTTAAATTTGCTCTTGTTGTTTAATTTTTGAATTCGTTAGACATATTTTACCTTTAGAATACAGGGCCATACATTGGTATTGATTGTAGGCTACCTACAACCAACAGAGTCATTTATATAATTTGAAACAATGCGCTTTTGTTGAATGACAATTGTATTCTGCGCGGGACAATATGTACTTAACACAGAATGACCTATTGTTTTTTGTCCCGCATTTCTAGAGGATCGGCGGTCACGCGAGGTGGACGAGAATTAAGTGGCGACTTTGTTCTCATTTTAGTTGACATAGTCTTGGTTGTAACAAGCTGAAAACAACACGGATATGTAGGACAAGAAAAGAGCCTTAACTTGCATAGTTCAGAAATTATATTTCACGGTCGTGAGGATGGAATTGGAACTCGTTTTGTGAATGTTAGGCCAGCGCCATGTTGAATGTAGCGTTTTCAGGTGGTCGACAGAGTTCTTCGCTCACTGGTCATGGAGATAGAAGCGACAAATTTACAAGGGATGGATGGCTTACGCAGGTACAGAACTACAGATTCAGGGTACTTGCAACTTTGGGATATTTAAAATGGCAGAGTAAAAGGTCTGCAAGATTCAACCTGTAATTATTGTCCGTTGTCCGATGTTGTTCCAACAACCTCATGATGAGTCATTAACCACTAACACGAAATAAAATCCCCTCACCAAATATGCTGCCCACTTATTAAACATGGAAAACAAGCATTACCCCAAGCAAACACTGCCTGCCTGTTGAGAGATGGACAGCAACTGCTTTTTCAAAAGAATAATTGCCTGGTTATTGAAGATTGAAAACAGCCTTAATCACAAAACAAACATTCTTCCTCTATCAAAACATGGAAGACAGTCATAACATTTCATTAAAGATTTATCATGTATTCATTTCTCATTTCCCTTTTATTAACCCAATTTTAGATGGCTGGAGGGGGGGGGGGTAAAAACTGCCCCAATCCCAACCAAACATTGTAGAGTTATTCCTAAAGCAAAGGGCAAAATGTGATAAAACCTCCTGACTTTCACATGAAAGATATTGGGAAAGATATTTTATTGTTTCTGTTGTCATATATTTCATCATGTTACCTCCAGATAACCATATTTGGAGAAATGTCAACAAAAAACTAAACTTAACACATAACATCCTTGAAACTTATAACAGCCTGGAAACTTGTCCAAATTCAAAAAACCATACATACATTGATTTGTCTTCACAAGTGCTTATTAAAAGATGGGAAAACCTGCTGCCCAACAACAAACATTCCCCGTTTATTAAATGACGGGGAAAACAATTAACACTGCAAGCCTTTACTTCCAACAAACATTCCCCGTTTATAAAAAGATGGAAAGGCTACCTGTTTTGTTACCCCTCAACTCAACGAATATTGCCCATTTATTAAAGGACAGAAACAAAAGCTTTTACCCCCAACAAAAATTCTCCGGTTATTAAAAGATAGATAAGACACCCATTACCCCTCAACGAATATTGGCCGTTTATTAAAGGATGAAAACAAAGCCTTTACCCCCAACAAACATTGCCCGTTTATCAAAAGATAGATAAGATACCCCTTACCCCTCAACGAATACTGCCCGTTTATTAAAGGACAGAAACAAAGCCTTTACCCCAAACAAACATTCTCCGGTTATTAAAAGATAGATAAGACACCCATTACCCCTCAACGAATATTGCCCGTTTATTAAAGGATGGAAATAAAGCCGTTACCCCAAACAAACATTGTCCGTTTATTAAAAGATAGATAAGATACCCGTTACCCCTGAACGAATATTGCCCGTTTATTAAAGGATGGAAACAAAGCCTTTACCCCAAACAAACATTGTCCGTTTATCAAAAGATAGATAAGATACCCCTTACCCCTCAACGAATACTGCCCGTTTATTAAAGGACAGAAACAAAGCCTTTACCCCAAACAAACATTCTCCGGTTATTAAAAGATAGATAAGACACCCATTACCGCTCAACGAATATTGCCCGTTTATTAAAGGACAGAAACAAAGCCTTTACCCCAAACAAACATTCTCCGGTTATTAAAAGATAGATAAGACACCCATTACCGCTCAACGAATATTGCCCGTTTATTAAAGGACAGAAACAAAGCCTTTACCCCAAACAAACATTCTCCGGTTATTAAAAGATAGGTAAGACACCCATTACCCCTCAACGAATATTCTCTTAGGTACCAAATAAATGGGGAGGGGGATTTTTTTCAACAATTTCATAAACAGGGGGTCCTTTTAAGGTCCGGGGATGGGGGACAATTAAATAAATTAAAATTAATAATTTGCCTTTTATGTCAATTTAACATAAAAGATTAATTGCACTTTTACTAATATTAACATTAAGGCCGATACTCTAAGGTACCAAATAAAGGGGGGTCCAAATAAACGGGTGGTGGGTGGGAAATTTTTTTTGAAAATTTAATAGACAGGGGGGTCCTTATAAGTTCCGGGGGTGGGGGAAAATTCATAAACGTACTTTAATCCTTTCACAAGTGAAATTGTTTCTTCGAAAATTAATAAATGGGGGTTCTAATAAGGTCTGGGGGTGCGGGGAAACTCAAAGCTAATAAATGGGGAGGGCGTTTATTTGGCATCTAAGAGTATGAAGATGAATTAAGATGATGATAAAGTTTGAGATTGACATCATTGCATGTGGTGATAAACAACAACATTAACATTAATTGTAAGTTTCAATGTTATTTCAGATTTACATCAAGATTAACATAAAGGTTCAGATTAAGACTTATTTGAAAATGAGCTTCAGTTTACAAATTAAGAATAACTTTAAGTTTAAGTTCAAAAATGAAAGACTGATACTTAGACCAAGACTAACACAGACTAAGACTAATATTAAGATGGAGTTCAATATTTACTAACGCTAAAATTAAGATTAAGATTAAGAGTAAGATTAAGATTAAAATTGAGATTCAGATTCTGATTAAGATTAACATTTCGATTAAGATTAAGGTCAAGATTCCAATTCAGGTAGAAATTAAGATTAAAATTCCATTTAAGTTGAAGACTAAGATTTACACTAGACTAACAATAAGATTAAGATCAAGATTTCGATTAACAGCAAATATAGCCACCTCAACGCACAGGGCCTTTTAGATGGAAGTTGTTATTGGCGGAGTTCATCGGAGGCGGTGGTCCTCATGAGGTGGTGGTCTTACACGGGCAAGGGCTAGTCTACTATACTAAAATAGGAGTGATCATGGTAACCGATTTTGTGACAGTCACTCCTCCGGTGTTGTTAGTGGTACGATTTTCAGACTTTTTTGCCACCTGGCCGACCGTGGGGTAGGCGAGCCATTGCCCTTTTGTTTTTTGCGAACTTCTCTCGCTTCTGGGGTAATTGGGGCTAACCCCTCTTTGAAGGGCGTCATTGGTGCCTGTTTCGAAATCTAAAACCCGTGAAAATAGCTCTGTTGGTAAAGGCTCCTGTTTCGTGATGCAGGTTGTCAGAGGTAGGAGATCAATTCCTCTCAGGGGAGAATCTTTTTCCATCGGCATTTTTTCTTCCAGTGGTTTCCGTGGTGGAAATGCTTTTCGGAGCACAAGGAGACGTCTCGATCACTAAATCTTGCTTCGGAATTATTTTGAAATTTATTTCGTATTAATATTTTTCAATTGAAGTTCATCAAACAAAGTCCATGTTTACATGAATATTCAGTCAACCGGTTGGAATCGCGTTGTGCAAATGCTTTAAACCCTTTCAATGGAAACAAAATGCCATTACCACATTTAAAAGCTTATTCAGAAGTGCATTTCATTCAAAGAAAACAAACAAAAACCCTTTTAAAAGGGTTTTTGAAGAGCGCATTTTAAAGCCAACAAAACTCTTTCGATGCGGTCACGAAGTTCAAGCTGCCTTGATAGCAGTATCTGACTATACAGGACTGAGCAAGGTAAACTAGAACAAGACCAAGAAGCAGGATCCTGCAGTAAACCCGAGTTCTCCACGATCAGACGGAGAATGCGTTCAATCTATTATATTGCTACGTTTTCTATCATGTCTTTGGGGGATCCTTTCAACGGGAAGGAAACAAGCCGAGAACAGCTACTAGAAAGGTACAATTTTCTTCGCAACATAAAACTTGACCAACAAACTTAGCTAAGGAAAACGATGAGGAACAGAACTGCAGAGAATGAACAATAACAAGACTGAGGAACAGGACCATAGTACGGGACTGAAAACCACTAATAATTTCCGGACTAAGGAACATGAACAATAACATGACTGGGGAACATGACCAAGGAACGGGACTGAAGACCATCAAAAATTTCAGGACTAAGGAACATGAGCAATAATAAGACTGACAAACGGGACCAAGGAACGGGACTGAAGACCACTAATAATTTCTGGACTAAGGAGCATGAACAATAACAAGACTGAGGTACAAGACCAATGAATGGAACTGAAGACCATTTCAGGACTAAGGAACAGGATAAAAGAACGGGACTGAAGACCATGAACAATCTCAGGACTAAGGAACATGAGCAATAACAAGACTGACCAACAACACCAAGGAATGGAACTGAAGACCATTTCAGGACTAGGGAACAGGAAAAAGGAACTGGACTGAAGACCATGAGTGATTTCAGGACTAAGGAACAGGATAAAGGAAAGCGACTGAAGACTGTGAATAATTTCGGGAATAAGAAACATGAACAATAACAAGACTAAGGAACAGGACCAAGGAACGGGATTGAAGATCTGAGCAATAACAAGACTGAGGAACAGGACCAAGGAATGGGACTGAAGACAACTGACTATGGCAGGACTAAGGGACAGACTATAGAGAAAGACAATGGCTGCACCCTGACTAATTTGAAACTTAGGAACATTATTGCGGACTAAGGACCTTGCACTAAAACAGATGAACAGAACTGGGATTTGCACTATGAAAAAGGACCCTGGACTAGGATCAAGGACAAATACTTAAGATTAGAATCTAGGAGCTAAGTAGAGAGGCAGAGGTCATTGAGGCGGAGGTCCTTGAGGTGGAGGTCTTTGAGGCGGAAGTTCTTGAGGCGGAGTTTCTTGAGGCAGAGTCCTTGTGAGGCGGTGGTCTTAGAGGGGCAAGGGCTAGTATCAATATAAATTGGTTCTCATTTGACGATGTAATGGCGAGAATTAGACTATAAGGTAGAAATTTACAAGTGCTTTGCTAGGATTCAAATCAGTCATTGGCAAAATGCTTACAAAAGAGTTGCCTGCATACTCTCCTTGGTGGAAAGATTGCATCATTCCAGACCATGCTGGCCTTCTTTGGTTCGAAGGCAACGAAGGAACTTGCCATAGAAGATCCAAGTTTGACGTTGGATCTACAGTTTCATTTGGCAGGAATTGATCATATTTGATGCTAAGCTGGGTAAAGGCTTTGTTTTAGTGCTTGATGTTAATTGCCAACCTCGTCCCCAGGCCCCAAATTGAATCTCAACCGTCGAATCGATTTAGGCCCTTGTACCGGCCACAAAATCTGCCAAAATACTGGCAATTTTGGCCTAGGCATAAAAACAAGATGTAGATTCCGAAAGCAGATGTTCTTAGAAAGGAAATGCAAAGAATTTCATTGATAACTGTAAGGCAAGATACAATATCTCATGTAACATCATTTTTTGGTTTTTATAAATGTTTTTTACATAGTTTTCGGCCTATTTTGGTGTGAAATTTTGAAGAAACTGTGACGTCACTTAAAATTTCTATTGTTTGAACAGCCAATCAAATTGCGAATAGACAAGGCCGATACCAGGGTCGAATATGGACAGCGGAGTTTCACGTAGAGGCCTATTCACCATGGGGACGAGGTTGGTTAATTGCACCTATGGCTTATTTTTCATCACATGATATTTTGCATCGCCTCAGGATAAATGTTGAAAGACGGGCAGCACTTCTTCGGGGTGATTGATACGCCTGCTATGTCTATAATTAACAGTTTAAATTGGCCAACTGTAAGTGATATCATTAGAAATGAAACCGCTACTATAATGTACAAATCGCTAAACGGTCTCGTTCCTGACTACCTTTCTGACTTGTTTTAAAAAAAATTAGCTCAAAATACAAAAAAACTGAAAAATATCGAAACTGATCTTTCACTACCCCTTCGGAAAACAAATAATGGTCAAAAAGCCATATCTTTTCGTGAACTTAAGCTTTGGAACCAACTTCAACGTTGTCACAGTCAATTTTCAAAAAAAGACGAGACAATAGCAAGGTTTGCAAAAGATACAATCATATAAACATACTGAAACAATACTTCAACAAGAAGACATGCATAGGCCCTATTACTAACCTAAAAAATCTTCCTATCACATACCTTGATCTGAGCCCAAGAACAACTAACTTAGTAAACTAAAAGGGGCGTATTTATGTGAAACTGTGTCCAAAATTAATGTAACAAAGTATGCAATCTATCAAAACTAAAATAACTTGCTAACGTATGTAAACCTTTTTCTACTGCGCTCCTAGGGTTAATCTGTCCCCAAGTACCCCTAAATAGTGTGGGAAAATTCCTAAACACTATAAAACAGATAAAATTAATAAGATGAAGACAACAAGGAAATTCTAAGTTTAACGAATAAAATACTTTCCCACGGGAAAATAACGAATCTAACGAATAAGCATTAACTAACGTAACTATACGCGAACAATCTAGAAACTTGTGACCACACCCAACCCAACGGGCCTAATCTAAGGGATCTGTGACATACCTCCCTCCTAAGATTAATTATTAAAGTACCTTGTTACCAGTCTCTGACCTAGAAGTCTTGAACGCAACTTATCATGAACACGAGTGATTCCATCTGGATTTCCATCAATTTCATAAGCAAGTTTTATTTGCTCCATATTAACTCTTTTTATCTTTTTTTCATTCAATTTTAAATCAACATTGTTTTTTCCAATAATTTTTACAATTTCGAAATGTTGCTGGAGCATTTGCGAGTCCAAACGGCATGACACAAAATTCATAATGGCCATTCTGGGTAACAAATGCGGTCTTCTCTCGGTCTTCAGGTTTCACTGGAATTTGCCAAAATCCGGATTGGAGATCTAGTGTCGTGAACCAAGCAGCATTTCCCAAGGCATCCAGCGTTTCGTCTATTCTGGGTAATGGATATGCGTCTTTCTTCGTTTCTGCGTTCAATCGACAATAATCCACGCAAAATCTGAATTCTCCATTCGGTTTTTCGACAGGAGTACCGGGCTGCTCCAGGGGCTTGCTGAGGGCTGAATAATGTTTGAGATGAGCATCTTCTGTACTTCTTTAGCAATCTGTTCTCTCTTTGTCTCAGCAACACGACACGGTCTTTGTCTGATTGGTTAAGCTCCCTGAACATCGATTGGATGCTGGACAAGGTGAGTTTTTCCCAACTGGTCAGATCTCGGCCACACGTGATGTTTTCTTAAGACGCTGGGAAGTTCTGATTGCTGATCTTCTGAAAGATGGCTGATTTTGAGGTCTTCTATGGTTACATCTGCAATGTTTCCATCAGCTCGCTCATCATGAACAGCATTCACTTCAGAAAAGAATGGCTTTAGATTCATCAATTTTGTACCAGGCTGCAGAGAAAGCTTGCTACGAGTTGTGTTAGATAACTCTATCCGGACAGAATTATTAGAATCATCAGCTTCAGTAACCACGGGAGCAACAATGACACGCTCATCAGTTTTCACTAACTGCCTCTCCCCAAACAAAGCCAATCCACAATGATTCAACACTAACTCTGCCCGAACACGAACAGGCACTCCAACAGGTAATTCCACAACAGACCTCAAAACAGCATAACATTCAGACGGTAACGGCTCAAAATTTTCCCGCCATAATCAATAACAGCATGCTACTTCTCAAAAAGTCATCACCCATCAACAAATCAAATTTGAAATCATCAATCACAACGACAGGCAAATCGAAATTCTTACCACCAATTTCAAGCCAAACGCTCGTTTCGCCAACGACAGACAACTTCCTTCCGCCAGCTCCTACTAAACATAAACAAGATTCATCAAAATCATTTCCACAATTTATACTTTTCCAAAAATCCAAATCAATTAACGTATACTTAGCGGCAGTGTCAACAAAATACCAGAAACAACATTATTAATTCTACCTTTAATCTAAACTCCTTCTTTCGCCAATCTGGACACTAACGAACAGTTTACGTCAACGGGGTTTTCTGATTTCTCTGAAAAAGCTGGACTCCCCTTTCCCGCCTTTTCTGTTTCCAGACATCAAGGTTGTTGTGGGCTGGTCGTCGCTGGTTGCATCGAAGCTGTGTTTTCTTGAATTGGCTGTCCTCTCTGCTTCTGGGGGCAATTTCTTTTGATGTGAACTGGCTGATTACATTCATAACACACCAAAGATCGGGTATTCTGTCTGTTACCTCGGAAATTCTGCTGTCTGAGGATCTGCTGTTGTGATGATTCGGCTGTTTCCACTGCAAGGTCCTGAACTGCCACGGTGAGATTCTTTATCGCCTGCCAGATTTCTTCATTGCTCCTCGTGCGATCCTCATTAAACATCTGAATTGCTGCCACCACATCATATATCTCGTTCACTTTGCCTCTTCTACCAACGGAATTCAGATACACTTCGCGTCTTTCTGCTGCCGTCACTGCTTCCTGAAATGTATGCGGACTTTTCTCCCAAACGGTCTCCTTTATCTCTGGCCTCAGTCCTTTTACGAAACTTTCACATGCGATTCGGTCTTTTCTTTCTGTACTGTCTAGTCCATCGTGACCCTTTATGACCAAGCGATCGACTCTTTCTGAGAATTCTATCACAGATTCCCGGGATCCTTGCATGATTTCTTGCAGCTTTTGTCTCGCTAAAAATTTCTTTTCTTCGGTGTTGAAGGTGTCTTCTAATAGATCTTTGAGCTGCTCCAAATCTCGTCTAGCCTCTTGTGGCATTCTCCAAAAATGTCTTGCTGCTCGTCCACTGAGATACGCAGGAATCATCTGGAGTTGCTGCTCGTCTGACCAACCAATTGTTTGCTGCTGCCGCTATATCCCATTTCATCAGCCATTCTGTTATGTCCTCAGTCTCTTTACCACTAAATTGCTGAATGTCTACGATGGCGATGGTTCGTCTTGGTCTTGGTGCCGGTAGTGGTCTTACTCCTGTCACCAAAATTGTCACAGTCAATTTTCAAAAAAAAAGACGAGACAATAGCAAGGTTGGCAAAAGACATAATCATATAAACATCCTGAAACAATACTTTAACACGAATACATGCATAGGCCCTATTACTAACCTAAAAAATCTTCCTATCACATACCTTGATCTGAGCCCAAGAACAACCAACGTAGTAAACTAAAAGGGGCGTATTTATGTGAAACTGTGTCCAAAATTAATGTAACAAAGTATGCAATCTATCAAAACTAAAATAACTTGCTAACGTATGTAAACCTTTTTCTACTGCGCTCCTAGGGTTAATCTGTCCCCAAGTACCCCTAAATAGTGTGGGAAAATTCCTAAACACTATAACACAGATAAAATTAATAAGATGAAGACAACAAGGAAATTCTAAGTTTAACGAATAAAATACTTTCCCACGGGAAAATAACGAATCTAACGAATAAGCATTAACTAAAGTAACTATACGCGAACAATCTAGAAACTTGTGACCACACCCAACCCAACGGGCCTAATCTAAGGGACCTGTGACAACGTGATGTTAAACAGGCACCCTCACTTGCCACTATTAAAAATAGATTGAAACTGCAATTCTGTTAAAGCAGTAATCACGGCCCCCTGAAAAGCAGTTATCATGTAACTGACGGGGCTACCGTGAATAAATAAATAAAAATGAAATGAAATGAATGAAAAAGTGATTGTTGCAATTATCCCCATTTCGTGGAAAGTATCCCTTCTGTCAATAATTTTGTAATCGAAATTTTCTGTAACTTATGGAATTTAATGTAAAAACAAAAATAACATTACTTTCCTTGTCCTAAAATTTACACTACACTTTTGGTGGTACAGAGCATCTGCAGCTTACAGAGCATCACCGATTCAGTTCTTTCAGAAAAATTTCCTGCCCAGTCATAATCTCTTTCGCTGCAAATTTAGGAGAAATTTTTGTGAAAATCAAAGGTCCTCACGGGTACAAGAACATAGTCACTTGCGATATTGATTCCATTTACACCTTTCGGATGAAGAACGGCAACTTCTCTGGTGTCCTACATCGACTCTTTGCAACACAATTTTCGTTGATTTGCACGGAAACAAGATTTGAGTTGAATTTTCAACCCGTGGAAGAAAAGACCATAGTAACAGAAAGACGATGAAGAGACGATTAATTAGTGCGAATGAGTAGGTTGTATAGAGGTGCATCGACTATCACGGGGGTACGACTATCAGTGACGTCATCAGTGACGTCATCAGGTCGCGCTATAGTGCGACGGTTTTTATGGATGTTGATTTCTCCAACCTCGTTTTCAAGAGTCCCAGATCCTAGCGCACGCGGCTCATACTACCAATAACATCATTAGATCGCGCTATAGTGCGACGAGTTTCTCCAACCTCAAGAGTTCCTTAACCGCTAGCCTCGTTTCCGTTTAACAACCTTTGCAATCTAGAACTTTCCAGAATGTTCCAGATGACGTCATCAAGTCATAACGCAGAGGTTAAATAATAAAGAGGTTCAACAATTAATTCAATTTACAACAGCAATTCAATTCAATTTACAACAGCAATTCAATTCAATTTACAACAGCAATTCAATTTACAACAGCAATTCAATTCAATTCAATTTATAATTCAGTTCAATAATTCATTAATTCGATAATTCAGTTCAATAGTTCAATAATTCAATAATTCAGTTCAATAATTCAGCTAGAGCATCGAAATAGAATCCAACCCAGAACCTATACAACATCACCTTTCAACCACTTCTCAGACACAATTTCTCTTACAACACTTGAAAATCCAACCAAAAAGAAGAATTACAAACGAAAGTACAACAGACAGCAGCAAAAAATTAAAGAGCTAAGAAAGGGCGTGCAGCGATTAATATCAACGAAACACTGATGAACACCAAGGGAACACCGAGAGAAAAGAAGAGGTAGAATCGGTTTAGCTTTCTCGGTTGGTCAGTCAGTGCATACTGAACCATCAAGTGCTTTGAGTGACAGACTTTACTTCCTGTAAAGTGTCAAGATGAAGAACTTTACCCTGAATTCAGAAGAAAACGTACTGGTATGACAAGAAATTAAAGAGCTAAGAAAGGGCATACATCAACTTAAAAAGCAGAATGAGAGGTAATACCTAAGAAAGCTATACCACTATAACTATAACTAGAGGGGTGTCGCCCTGGTTGAGGGTATTGTTACATTAGTCAAGAATTTCAGCTGGACGAAGAAAGTTAGAAAAATAAACTTATCAAGATTGTGTTCCTGAACTCTTACTTGTTGTTGAAATAAATTATATTTGATATCTTTCAACTCATCTTCCGTGACGAGGAGCGCAAAGACAAAGTGGTCGCGACGACCTAAATTTCTTGAAGTCGCCCTGATTGAGGGCAAACAAAACTGTGAAATGTGCCTCCGCAGAGACAATGAAACAAGCAAAAGAAGCTTGCGGAGCAGCAGGAAAATGTTTTTCTTTTTCGTACCACAGGGCGTAGCTTTCGTAACGCTACGTTTTTAACAGGAGATTACCATAGGGCCCTCAAATAGGGCGACTTAGGCCAATCAAACAGCTCATGGAAACAAAGCCTGTGGCGACTGAAACAGATATCAAATTACAAATCGTACATTACGTAATTTATCGGGTTGAATTAAATTTGTCATGAAGCTGTGTTTTTGTTGGAAAAGCTTTCACCACTCTGATAAAAGAAACCAAAACAAAACAGTGCCTCAAAACATAAAAGTGAAAATGGCGAATATTTGCAATTCGTTTTCAGGTACGCATTTTAAAAATATTTTTCTTTGCTTGTGGACGAAAGTTTAGAAAAAAAAACAAAGAAAATATTTCACACATGGCGTCATTAAAATATTTTCGCGCGCTTTTTAGATTTAACTTCGCCACAATTCTTGTTATTTAACAATAAATACAAGGTACTAAAAACCGTTCAAAGCCCGTTTACCCTCAACCAGGGCGACACCACTCTATAACTATAACTATAACTTCAACATTCATCTCCAAAAATTCAACAACCGGAGCTATATTTTTGGATCCTAAATGGAGACGAAGCTATATTTTTTGGAGATACAACATCCACCGATTCGATCGAAATAATCAAGACATCATGCAATGGAACAATGCGGGAAATAGTTTCATAACTTTTAATGATGGTGCTTTATACAAGGGTGATATCGAAAGGCAAGTATGTCAGAAGTTAGAACTAGCCAGCCGAAACATGGAAGAATTTGAGTACCTAAAACAACAACACACAACCCTCTAGAAGAACTACAAGAACATTATAACAATATTAATTAATTAATTAGATTAAATCCATACCTCGTAAAAAGATATAATGTTCTCCAAGTTCTTCTAGAGGGTCGTGCGACCTCGCTCTCGGCGCCCCAAATTCCTCAATGTTTAGGCTGGCTAGTCCCATCTTCTGACACAGCTCCCTTTCAATATCTCCACCTTTATAAAGCACCAACTGTACGTTGTTCCATTGCATGATGTCTTTTATTATTTCGACTGAATCTTCGCATCGCCATACTGCTGTTAATGGTTTGTATGATAGATGGTGAATATTGTGCTGGCAGTAATTAAAGCTTCGCCTCCATTTAGGCTCCATTTGATTATATTCAATACAGGGGACGAACTCTCGGACGAAGCTCGTTGTTCCATCATCAAGTAAAATAGCCAGCTTGCGTATGCATTTGTGATCTTGTCTAGTTTGTACATACTCAATATCGAGTAGTGCGATTCTTGACATTCTAGAAAACAAGGTGAAATAAAAGATGTTAAAAAGTGTCTGAAGAAAGTGTTTAGTGGTTTGAGCGCTTATATAAAACTAAACAAAAACCAAAAATTACATACCTTATTTCTTCTATGAACAACTAAAAAATAAAGAATCAGAAATTTAGTTGAAAGAATTGAAACGAAGAAATGAAGTCAAGATTCTTAAGCCCGACCGGGTCTCGACGCTTCATAAGTTTCACGGCTTTTAGAATAAGTTATACCCAAACAAATAAAAATGAAACATCCTTAAATAAGCAAGAAACATTTATTATAAGTTAAAATGATAAGAAAACCTACATTTCTATGAAAAAAGTAAGAGTTGAAACGAAGAATTGAAGTCAAGATTCTTCGACCCGACCGGGTCTCAAAACTTCCTAAGTTTCACGGCTTTTAGAATAAGATTTTGTCAGACAAATAAAAATGAAGCATCCTTACATAAACAAGAAACATTTTTTATAAGTTAAAATGATAAGAAAACCTCGTTTCTAACACTTTTCCAAGGAAAAGTAGAGAAAAGTTAAAGATACTTACCAAAATTCCGAGAAATTTTCCAAGAGTGTTTGCATTTGCTGACGTGACACCAATTTTAAATTTTCCCGCGATAA
The DNA here is from genome assembly GCA_014526335.1 of Chrysaora quinquecirrha. Taxonomy (NCBI): domain Eukaryota; kingdom Metazoa; phylum Cnidaria; class Scyphozoa; order Semaeostomeae; family Pelagiidae; genus Chrysaora; species Chrysaora quinquecirrha. Next base: position 10,705,531 of record JACTAT010000037.1, read on the forward strand.
AATCCTCGTCACGTGACGCCTCTTTTTTGAATGACTTTCTGAAGAAGGCTAGATCTGATTGGTTGATTGGCTATGTTTCCAACTTACAACGATTTGATTGGTTGAAACTCTTGTTTCCAAGGTTTCTATGAAGAAGACTAGGTCTAGTTCACAGCGATTTGATTGGTTAAAACTCTTGTTTCTAGAAAGTTCTGAAGAAGACTAGGTCTAGTTTACAGCGATTTGATTGGTTGAAAGTCTTGTTTCCAAGGCTTCTTTGAAGGCTTTTAGAAACACACAAAACCGTTGAGTTTGTTGTTTTTATTTTGCTTCAACCTACTGCGGCCTGTTGTGTTAAGTTTTAAGCCTCGAAGAAAAGATGATTGGAGCGAGGAGAGCAATTGTCAACATGCAGCAAATGATCAGACTGCAACCAGGAGAGACAGTATTTCAGAGCCACTGCTCCATTTGCCTAACATCAGAGGTGAATGATGCTTACTACTCGAGATGTCAGCGGTGTGAGCAAGTTTTTCATCTGGGATGCATAAACCAGTAAGTTGTTTCAAACATTCACTTAAACCTATAATAATTATTTCAAACATTTGTTTTACTAATTATTTCAAGTATTTATTTATTTCTTTTTCATTTCAGATGGCGAGTGCAAATGAATTCATGTCCTCTGTGTAGACTCACACCATACAATGCTGCTATACTAGAGATAATTTGTAAAAGCATAATTTATACTCATTTAAATACACTTATAAGACTGGAACATCTTCTCATATTCTCTTTATTATTATTAGACTGCTGCTCAAGAATCTTCAGAATCTTCAGAATCTTTAGAACCTGTGGTTGTACAGCCTTCAGAATCTATGCTAGTACGACCTACAATGGTGCATGATGTAATGATGCAAACAGCACTTCAGGAGATAACAGATAGAGCATTCAGCACTCCCGATGATGATGTAGATATCAGAGGTTATGGACTTGTCGCTGATTATGATAGTGAAGATAGTGGTTATGATAGTGATGGTATTTCTGAAGAGAGCTACGAGGCGTTAAGTCAACAGCATTATAATACACCAGAAGAAGAGGTCAATCCTTTTTTGCTGACAAGAATAAGAAGGTTTGCAAACGATAGTAATGAGAACGCTAGTTTTTTAATTCGTATTATTGAATTCAAAGAAATGGTGGATAGAATGTCGAGGAATTTCTCAGGACGAATAATGTTGAGAATTGGCCCATCACGAGAACGCTAACTGTTTACATCATTTTTTAAAAAATCAGTTATAAAACCTTAATGATTGACCCTATTTATTCCATATTACGTCGTATTAATTGTTGTTGAAATGTTTTTTTATTCAATTAATGAAGTTGATGACTTATAAATATCTTTCATCTCAAATCTCTTATAAATACAACGCATGCACCTAGTAATTAAAGATGGGTAAGCGTAAGAGGCAGGATAGAAAGAAACAGCGTACAAAGCGACGACGCATAAAGAGAATTGGGGGTAAAGGTCTTTTTAAAAACCTTCAAAATTGGATCGTTAAAACAGCGATTGGCATTACACCATTACCAGGTTTACAGCGCGAATTGAACCCGAGAATTAGGAAAAAGGGGTGGAAAAAAAGATACACCCTTACAATTTATCCCTAGAGAAGTCTGGAGAGCTGCTGGGGTACCAAAGAAAACGCTGAATAAATTCGCATATGCTAAAAAATCCGATTTCAAATAATGGCATCACTAGCAGGAACTATTATTGCTTCAATGATTATTGATGATATGTTAAAAAATGATGGCGGACAGGAAGCATTCGAGTTGATGAGAGGTGGTTATAAAAGGAAGTCAACATTAGAAAATTCTAGAAAGATGGGGTCCGCATTAGCGCGAGCAGCAGTTAGACAAGCAATTAAGCAAGGAGGAAGAGCAGTGACTAGAAATATTAGTAAACAAGCCGTAAAGAAATTCGCGTTAAAAGGAGCAAAAGCAGCTGCAAAAGGCGGTGCCATAGCTGCAACTGGTTTAGGTGTTGAGACTGGTTTAAGAAAATTATCTGGCGGCGGTGTGAGAAGAAAGCGTAGAAAGCGACTTAATGGTGGTAGGAAAACAATCAGAAAACATAGACGAAAGAAGAGAAAAATTCGCTAATCTGATTTTCAAAAAATGACGTAATAATCCAACAATCTGGGTAACTAGAACTTTCCAGAAAGTTCCAGAATGTTCCAGAACTTTCCAGAAAGTTCCACAAGATTCTAGAAACGAGAAATCCTGCAATCTGATTGGTTGGAATTTTTCAGAAGTTTCCAGAAAGTTCCACAAGATTCTAGAAACGAGAAATCCTACAATCTGATTGGTTAATAATTCGAACGCTACGTTCGATCGATCAATCTATAAAATCAATGTGTAAAATCAAATCAGTTCATTTGAAAGTTACAGTAGACATGGCAAGATCATATCCAAATGAAGTTTCTCCTAAAGGTGAAAAGTACTACTCATCAAGACTGAGAAGAATTGTGTATCCAGCAAAAACAATCTCTATACATGAAGATGAGAATTCATTTCTTAAAATAGTTAATATTCACGATGATCTTGAAGAATGGATTTTATCTGTAAAAAGAGGTGATAGAAAAACGATTCGACTTACAACTCATTCATTCTTGGATTTTCTTAATATTGTAAACAAATACATTTCATTAAAAGAAGATGGAGAAATTGAATACACTGGACCATTATATAAACCATATACTGAGGGCGGTGAACATCGTGTGGCGAGCCGATTGGGAAATAATGAATATTATCATTGGGAAACGCTTTTCAAATCAACAATAAGAAGAGAATCCGAATTTACTGATGTGCTGACAATCTATCTTTATGATAGGACCAGCATTTGCCATGGTTCTCTACCACAGATGCTTTATCTCACTATAATGAGATGGAAAGGACCTCATTCATCTAAACCATCAAGCATTGGTGTTAAGTTAGACGAGACTATGTTAAAAGCCTTGCTAAGCTGTGATGCCCAGATTCGAAATTATGTAGAGTGTTTAATTGACAAAGATGAGGAAATTTTCACGAAGCCTCCAAACAGATTCGCAATCGAATCTTGAAGGAATGATGCAATAAACTTCTAAAATGTTATAAAAACCTTCTAGTACAATTTATATGAATAATAACTCTAAAATAACTATAAATGTTTTCAAAAATATATTATTGTTATATTCTTATTAAATGTGTTATTTTACTCTCATTAAACTGTTGTTCTAATTGTTTTCAAAAATATATTATCGTTATATTCCTATTAAATGTGTGTTATTTTACTCTCATTAAACTGTTGTTCTAATTTACTAGCCTACTACTGAATTCTATGGTTTGTCTACCTAACCCCAAAAATCTTTTATTTCTTATTGTTTTAATTACAAAGACTCCTCCTCAGTGACAGATTCGCGGCGCTAAAAATGACGTAATAATCCAGCAATCTGGATAACTAGAACTTTCCAGAAATTTCCAGAAACTTCCACAAGATTCTAGAAACGAGAAATCCTGCAATCTGATTGGTTAATAATTCGAACGCCACGTTCGATCAAACTATAAAACCGATGCGTAAAATCAAATCAGTTCAGTTGTAACAAGTCGTCGTAGAGTGCGGAGCTTAAAAAATCACTAAAGAGTCATGGCTGTAATTTACGAAGTAAGAGATGAAGAGGGCCTAATCAAGTCATCATTTGCTGTCCAACCCGGTTCTAACAAATGGTTGTTAGTGTTGAAAGATACAATTAAAGATGCATTAGCTGTTAAATCAATGGCTATTTCTCATGCAGCACTGTCTCGTCTCTTGGAAATAGTTGATGAAAACATAAACGATCAATTACAGTTCCGCGGAGAAGATGCTGAAAGTCTGTTTGAGAAGAACAAAGGACACATTCAATCAAAGCAGTACTTTGGCAGAATCACACAGTTTCTAACACTATACACTGAAGTTTTGAGTAAAGAAGAAGCGTATGAGGATAAGCTGGAAATCTATCTGCAGAAAAATGATGTCAAGTTGGAAATCTGCATGGAGAAAAAACCCCCTGTGAAGCTTTGTCTTGGAATCCGAAGATGGAAGAATGAGAAGCCATCAAAGACGGGAATAAATCTAAAAGAAGAAATGCTGAAAGCATTATATGGAAAGGCTGCTGATCTGAAAATGCTTCCACAACCATCCCGGAAAAGACCAGCTAGTGATGATGATGAGCAGATTCAAAAGAAGAAAAAGAAACAAGAAGAAGATCCGGCAAAGATTGATGTTCAAGTGCAAGAAGTATATGCCGAAATTCTCCTGAAATATATTTTCAACAAAGCAAAAGAGTATTGTGAAAAGTGTGCAACTACAGAGATGTGGGCAAAACAAATTGATGCTGCCGATCATAAGCAAGATTGTATGGTACATAATGCTTTTAGATTTCTAACATTTCACATTAGCTATGTCAACTCCGACATGCTGGCTGAAGGGAAAGAATCGTTTAAGAAATCAATGTTTGATGAGCTGAAGAAGAAGAATGGTCGACTTAGTCATGGAACCAAGATTCGAGTTGAAAATCTGCATGATGAATTATCTCATCCAAGTCTCTTCACATCGATGTACCTGTTCAAATATTGAGCAGAATAATAAACAATTTAATCATGGCATTTAGTTTACATCAACATGAACATTAGTTTGGTGTTATAGACAGTATTTCCATGTTATGGGTATTAGTTTGATGTTATAGATATTATTTCAATGTTGTAGCTAGATGTAAAGAATTTGTTATAAATAGATGTTGTCTGTTGTATGAGATGTTTAAAGTTTGTTATAAATATGAGTTATGATTTGAGATTTAAAGCACCTTTTTCTTTGATTTTATCTGGAGTAAGCGGAAGCGGTAAAACGACTTGGGTAGAAAATCTGTTGAAAAATTATAACAATATAATTGATAATGGCAGACAATATCCCAATCTTATGTGGATCTCGGGAACAAATCAACCGGAATTGTTTGAGCGCGTTAAAAAAAGGTTTTAACGGGAATTGTAGATTTATTACTGAGCTACCTGAAAACTTGTACGAAGAAATCGAAAGATCGGACAAAAGATTAACTATTGTTGTCGATGATTTAATGCATGAAATTGCCAACTTTAAAGATTTGGGAAAATTGTTCACAAAAGGAAGATCTCATCTAAACATCAATGTAATTGTTATGATGCAAAACCCTTTTCCAAGAGGAACAGAAATGAGAAATTTAGCTCTCAATACTCAGTATCAAGTTCTTTTCAAGAATCCTCGAGATAGAAGCCAAATTAGATTTCTTGCGCGGCAAATTATGCCCTCATCTCCAAAAACATTCCTTGAAATTTACAATGATGCAACAGCAAGAATGTACGGCTACTTACTTTGTGATTTCACACAATCGATTGGAGAAGATATGAGATTTCGCACTAATATTTTCCCTAATGAAGCTCCTTTAGTGGTGTACAAGTCTAAAAAAGGTTATAAATAGAGATCAACAATTCTATAAGACAGTAAAAATGGATTCTTTTGAAAAGATAGTCATGGAGCCAAGCAAACCTGACGATGAACCAGTGAAAAAAAAGCCTAAAAAGGTTATAAATAAAGGAAGAAAGTGTAAGAAAAGAAAGCGACGAAGAAAAAAGTGTACAAATGTTAAATTGTTAGAATTGTTAATTGATTTATTATGAGTTTAGAAAAGTTATATTCTGATCCTTCTGTTCCGGGTTCTCTCGGGGGTTTGGATAAAGCGTATAGGGAATTCAAAAAAGTAATTCCTAATTTGAAAAGGAAAGATGTTGAAGAATGGAGTAAAACTAGTCTTGCCTATTCGCTGCACAAACCAAGTAGGAAGAACTTTAAACGGGAGTGGATACTAACCAATAACATTGATTATTTATGGGAATGTGATCTTGTTGATATGACGCATTTGAAAAAAGAAAACGACAACATTACATTCCTCTTATGCTGTATTGATACTTTTAGCAAGTATGCATGGGTAAAGCCTCTAAAAAGAAAAACTGCAAAAGAAATTGTCAATGCGTTTAAAGAAATTTTATCCGAAAGAAAACCTAAAAAGGTACGATCCGACAAAGGCAGCGAGTTTATAAACAAAGAATTCCAAGCTTTGTTGAAGAAAAACGATATTGGGTTTTACACTGCAAATAATGAAGTAAAGGCAGCAATTGTTGAACGATTTAACAGAACATTAAAAGGACGAATGTATAGATACTTTACAGCACGAAATACGTTGAGATAGATTGATAATTTGCAAGATTTTGTCAACTCATACAATAATACATATCACAGATCGATTGGTATGAGACCTTCTGAAGTCAACCAAGACAATGTTGACACTGTTCGAAAAAGATTGTTTAAAAAAGGAACCAGAAAAAATAAAAAGCTTTTCAAAACTGGAGATTATGTAAGATTGAGTTTGAAGAAGAGAATGTTTAAGAAAGGTTACTTGCAAAATTATACTGAAGAAATATTCAAGATCAGTAAAGTCTTTAAAGAAAGATATCCAGTAATGTATGAAATTGAAGATCTACAAGGTGAAAAGATAGTTGATCGTTTCTATAAAGAAGAGCTACAACGTGTGTATCTTCCAAAAACATTTGTTGTCGAGCAAGTGTTGAAAACTAAGAAGAAGAGGGGCAAAAACTTCTATTTAATCAGATGGAGAGGTTATCCTCCACAATTTGATGAGTGGGTAGCTGAAAGTCAATTGGAGACAATATGATTGATGAAGAATTTGATTTGGTTCTTCCTTCGGGATTTGCTACCGATAGAATGAAATTAGTAGATTTCACAGTTGATTTACCTCATGTATTTCAATTAAACAATAAGAGAAAGTGGGAAATGGCATTGTTGCAAATGACGTTGCCGGATAGAGGAGAAAAATCACTGCAAGATCAATATTGGTTTTCAATAGCAAATGAGTATGTAACAGTCACGGATGAAGAGGGAAAATTGATTGATTGGGGTATAAATGATTTTTTTAATGAAAAAATCTACCTTGATAAAGAAATTATTGAAACACGCGATAATACTCTCATGTATTATGAATTCAAAAGGCTTTTCAATTGAATTTCCCTGAGTTTGGTTATGACAGTTATCAGTATTGAAAAGATGAAAGATGATTTGAAATCATTGGGATATTCAACATATCAAGGAAAGCGACTGAAATTTACCAGTGCACTTCTCATGAAATTTTCAAGACCTTTGGCACATTTCCTCGGTTTGGAAGATCAAATGAATCACACTTTACCAAATGGTTCAACATTAACATACTTTGAATACAAGACTTCTGATAGCATACAACCTCACCAGGCTATGTATCTGATTGTATATAAGAAGAAGGCAGATGGAGATCCGTTAACTGGAGGAAAGATCAACTGTTTGAGCAGAATAAAGGACGGTGTGCATCTAAATGAACATACATCTATAAATATAGAATGCTATCTTTTGGAAAGCAACTACCTTGGTGGTATTGAGAAAAGGCGAGTTTTGAGAAAACTAACATTTTACCATACAGATCTTGATACACATGTTAGATATTATGCTCCAAAGAATATAATTTTCACACCACTGGAGAGGTTGCAGTTTCAACAAATTCCAATAAGATTGGTAGATGATGATGGGAATCCTATAAAATTAACATATCTCTATTCCGCAAAGCAATCTATTGGAGGAACATGACTAACAGTTAGAATTAGACCGGTAATATGAATGTAACTTTAAATAATAGACATGTAATTTTGTTAATCCACTTCCAGTGGATACAAGTTGAAATGTAGCATGATTGCTTGTACGCTATATCGAAAAGAAAAGATGAGAATGAAAAAGTGTTTGCTGTTTGTTGTGATTTTATTATAAGTAAGGATGTTGTTCCTCTATTGGGTCTAGTTATTGACGATTCGCAATCGATTCATAGATCAACTATAAATCCTGCATCGTATAGAGTAACAAGATCTCATATAAAATCATTTGATATTAAAATCATCAACTGGGAAACGTTGGAAGATATATCGGATAAATTTGAAGACAATTGTCAGATTGACTTGTTTTTCAGCAAAGATGATTAATGACTTTTATCTTACATGTACCAACGATTCAGATTCAGCAATAAAACTTAAAGAACAATTACATTTACATGGAAAATGGGAAGTGGCATTAGCGGAAATGGTCTATGAACTGAGCGATAGATTTGTATTTAATCCCGCAGAATTCAAATATGGGAAATATGAACCCTGGCGAATGATGGGATTTTTCCAAATTGGTACCGACAAGGTTGGTTTTGAAGATTTGAATGTGAGATTGGTAATATCCGATGAATATACAAAGAAATGGAATCAGGCAGCTGATAAGCGCGAGTATTACGTACGTCTTAGTAACCTTATTGGTGAAATCTCAGAGGGAGATGTCGTTCACAAATTAACAATGAGAGAAATTGTTTCAATTATGAATGAAGACATTCGCGCGCAAGAGGGAAGAGTAAAAGAATATGTAAAAGAATTAGGTTTGCCTTACGAAGGTCTGCCACAGTTTTCAATTGTAGATTCAAAAATCAAGATAACCTTTCCAAAGTATGTTAAAAGAGTTGCATTGGGAAAAGATTTGTGCAAATTGTTTGGTTTCGTTGAAGCTACAGAAGAATATGATAAAAACATGAATAAAGTTTATTACAGAGATGTGAGATGGACACCATGTCCATTTACTGGAACTTATCTAGACAAGGCATTAACAGATTATGTATTCAACGCAATCGAAAGAACGACTGATGTGGTGGGTGATGAACATTTCCAAGTCAACGCAGAAGGGAAGAATATGTTTATATATTGCTCTTTGTTAGACTATCGAGTAGTTGGAAAAATTAGCACGCCACTGCTACGCTTCATTCCGTTGAAAATTAACAAGCACGTTGTAAATTTTGTGGAATTTGAAAATTTGTTCTACTATCCATTATTATACAACGATATCAACGAATTTACTATAAAAGTCTACAACGAGTTGGGAAAAGAGATACAATTCTACAAAACAAAGACAACATTCTTGCTACACTTTAGAAGAAAACATGTATGATTTCCCAATTTACAAATCAACTCCGTATTTTTACACCTACCAGCGTGGAAGAGGAGTAGGTAGTATTTTCAGGAAAGCCGGATCTATTTTTAAAAGAGCTGTTAAAGCTGCAATGCCAACAATAAAGAAACAAGGTGTAAAAGCTGCGGAGAAAATTTTGAAACCTGTTTTAGAAGAAGAAGGAGGAAAGGCAGTCGATCGGATATTAGCTGGTGAGAATGTTGGAGAAGTTGTAAAAGATACTACCAAATCTTCTATGAGAGGAATTAAAAGGAAGGCTACTGAAGAAATCGCCGATGTTGTGAAGAAATCTGTCAAGAAATCGCCTGCTGGTAAGAAATCGAAGAAATCTGCTGGTAAGAAATCGCCTGCTGGTAAGAAATCGACTGCTGGTAAGAAATCAAGAGTTCGTCCTAAAAGATCTATAAAAGAAAGCACCATGCGGGGGATATTCATACCTAAGCAGCCGGTGAAGAAAAGAAGAGCTAAGAAACCTGATTTGAAAAAAACTTTGTTGAAGAAACTGTTGAAGAAGAAATTGCAACAATGAGCATAAAGCCAGAATATACTGAATGTCCTAGTGAAAGTTTGGATTTATTCTGCCCACCAGTAATTCAAAACGATGTCAAGTATTTTAAAGATGTTGAATATTTTCCACAAACTGCTGCTCTCAATGCCTCAAAACAAACTGTTGTGTTTGACATTCCTGCTCAGCCTGATCATATGATTGACTTGAATCATTCTTATTTCGTCTCGACTCTAGCTATTAAAAGAGTCGATGGAAGTGATATTGGAAAAACCACCACAGAATTTGCTGGAGTAATAAATAATATTGGTCAATCCATGTGGAAGCAGATAGAGTTGGTTTTGAATGACACTCCCGTCACAGAAGCAAATGGAATGTATGCCTACCAATCTTACTTGGAAACAATTCTGACGTTTGATGAAACCAGAGCTAAAAACTATTTGAAAATGACAAACTGGGTCAGTGATACGATTGGCAAACAAAATGTTGGCTTTCCAACAACCGCAACGTTAAAAATCTGGGTTTAAATGCAAGATCTGCACCATTTGATGATAGTGAAAAGGTTAAAGTGTTGACAAAACCTCATGTTAACATTTGCAATCAAAGCAAATACTTGCTGCCTGGCGTTCGTCTTCAATGGCGATTGAGTCCAAACAGCGATGTGTTTTGTTTGATGAGAAAGACTGGAAACACTTCACGCTTATACATTTCCGAAGTGAAACTGGTGCTTCGTCACATACATCTTAAAGATGATGTATTGAAAGGAATTGAAAGAACACTGATGAAAACGAATGCAGTTTACCTAGTCTGTCAACCTCACATGGCAAGCTACTTAATCAATGCCGCAACAACCAACTGGGTTCAAGATAATGTGTTCAATGGAAAGATTCCAAACAGATTGTTGTTTGCGCTGGTTGATAATTCATCATTCAATGGAGTGGATGAAGGAAATCCGTTTGAGTTTGAACATGTTTCTGTTTCTGCCATTCAAGTGACTGTTGACAATCAAGAAATTACCCCACCTCTAAGATTGAATTATGATGATGATGATTACTTTGATGCCTACAGCCGCTTGGTGACCAGCTTGAATAATTCACCTAGTCTAATTGATTATGATAGATTCAAACAAGGATCGGCAATCTATGGGTTTGATTTGACACCTAAAGGAAACTGTGCAGATGAGCAATATTTGCTTAAAAGAGAGGGTAATCTGAGAATCAGTATAAATTTTGCAAACGCTGTTGACAGTTTGATGAACATTGTAATTTTGGGTGAATTTGATAGGGTCATTCAAATTGATAGTCATAAAAACATCATTCGAGATTGGTAATTATGGATGATATAACGATTAATAACTTACTTGTAAAACGTGAAAAGCTACCTCATTTCCATGGTGTATTTGGGAAAGATGAAATCAAAAACATCGACATTCATTCTCTACCTTGTTCATTTATTTTCAATGAAGATAATTTTACTGGTAAAGGAACCCACTGGGTAGCTGTCTATATTGCTGATGATGGTCGATTGGATTTCTATGATTCGTTTGGTGAACCTCCTATGTTGAAAGAATTTCTAGACTTTATTAGTCCGTTCAAGCTCGCTTATAACAAGGTTCAAGTTCAATCCTATGAGACTGCTACATGTGGACAACATTGCATATTCTTTCTAATTAATAGAACAAAAAACGTTTCAATGAACTCAATGGTTAATAAATATTTCAACATTCAGAACAAGTTAGATAACGATTTATTTGTTTACAACTATGTTAAACGAAGATATAATTTAAGCTTGTTAAAACAATTTGTTACAACAGTTTAGAATAATGTTACAACAGTTTGTTAAAATAGTTTGTTAAAATAGTTTAGAATATTGTTACAACAGTTTGTTAATAATGTTACAACAGTTTGTTAAAATGGTTTGTTGAAACAGCTCAATCAATGTTTTCTTCTTCACAGCGTCTTTCTAGCGAATAATGTCCATATGGCAGCGTGTTAAATCCATCATCAAGAATGTATCTTTTATCATCAAAGGGATTCAGCGATGTCTTTTTTCTTTCCGTAGTATAGATGGTGTGACAGTGTGATTCAATGTTGCGTTGAATGTGTGCATCCGCTCTCATTTCCATCAAACATTTCACATAATCTTCATGCTTCATTTGCTTCTTCACAACATACTTTTTTATTCCTTTTGCTTTTTTGATTGTATTTCCATCATCAATTTGACAGCTATACATCTTTGATCTCAATCCAACAAATTCTTTCATTACCACGCCATCAAGCTCCTCTTTCATTTTACCGATAACTTTCTTGTTTCTTGAAGAGTAATTTGGATGTTCTTTATCATAATTGCTGAAATCGAATCCAGCTTTGTGATCTTTCAATACTTTATCGGCTTGATCTTTAGACATTGGTATGTCGTAGATGAAACTATCAGTATCCATGTAGCATAGCTCAACATTTGGAAGGTTTGGCTTTGCAAAGTTATAGTGGAAATCATACATCAATGTTTTGCTAATATCCAATATGCTGAAACCAATATACATTGGTTTGTTGAGTGTAACTTTCTTCAACTTTTTCTCAACCAAAAGCGTGTCTTCATTGATTTTAATTACTCCGTAAAAGTTTGGATTTCTTACCCATTTTCTCAAGACTTCTCCATCAGTACAGATTTCAAAACGTCCATGATTTCTTACATTTTCCATCGTCTTCCCAAACACGGAATTGTTCATCAACTTGAACAGATCTTTCTCAAAGTCGTTTCTTGCATGTGTTCTCTTCTGGGTATTAAAATCAATGTATTCTTTCAACCATAGACTTTGCTTGAATTCAATGATTTCATGAACTTTTGTCAGCTTCAAACCCAATTCCAAACACTGCTTCAAATTTCTTTCATGCATGAGGTATTCTTCTTTGTTGAATAGATTTGGTATTAGCTTTGGTGTTGACTTAAACTTTTTTCCATTGAAAAGTTCTTCGTGAGAGTTCTTTTGATGTTCTGATAGCATGTCTTCTTGAACTTGGTAGATCTGGTAGATCTGCATGACGATCGTGTAACTTGGCTGGATATTCCAAATCAACTTTGAGAATATAACCAACATCTTCATTCGATCTTGTCAGCAAAGCGTGGATGTTTGTATTTCTGATTTCTTCTTGTGTAAACTGCTTGAAACCACCATACGGCATTGGTTGCGACATTGCCCATCCATAGAGATTGTTTGCATCCAGATACATCAGCGTGTTGTTTTCTGTTGATTTAGCATGCCGTTTCACTGCTATCGAGACACCACCACGAATGCCATCTTCAATCATAAGTAGAATGTCCTTCTTTTCTTCAGATAACAATTCCAGCTTCACACCGGTCATCTTCAGCATCGCATCCCAGGCCAGCGAAGGAGCAGTTAGATAATGTGCAGGATCGAGTCCGTAGAATTCCAGACTTTGTGCTCTGAACGATTCGAATATATCAGTCAACAGCAACACATCAGTTTTCAAGTACAGTTCATGATAATCTTGAAAAGTCCGACAGTTGAAGAATTGCCAAACCTGTGGAGCATGTTCATAATCTTCATCAATGATGTCAGAGTCATTGAGTTTGTTGTAAAATGCTTCTTTCGGTGGTAGAGATGTTTCTTCCATTTTCGCTGCACTGTCCACCCAATCGTAGGGATAAACACCTTTTCTTGTCAGCAACTCAAATGCTCTCTCAACTTCTTCAGCTTCAGCATCTGTCAAATCTCTCCTTGATGGTATTTTCCAATTTCTATAATCTAGAACATCTTCATCTTTTAGCAGGTTTTTACATGCTACACTAGGTACAAACATTCCTTGACGTTCTCTTTTCAATTCTGCGACTCTTTCCTGTTCATTTCTCGGTACATCAGGATACTGCTGTTGAGTAATCTCATCATGTAGGTAGCCTTTCACGGAGACGAATTGTTCTATCGGTAGGTTGCCTGCTAGTGTTGCCAAACTTGTAGTCAGAAATGCAAAGGAGTCAATGTATTTGATCCCATGAATATTTCTTTCCTTACCATCTTCATTCACGTCAGTATGAGAACCAATCTGTGCAGTCATGATCTTTTCTTTCGAATTGGCAATGATCTTTGTATTTCTACCTTTCAAATTCTTCAGAACATGGTGCATGTCATACCCTTTGAGATTGTGGAAGACGATCGGGATCGTGTGAGTGTTTGCTATTATATTCAGATGATTAAAGTTACAATACTTGCAAGCCGGACCTCTGTATTTCCCAGTAATGTGGCAATGATCTTTGACTTTTCTTCTATTGTTACCATCAAATAGCTGCTTGCAGCAATAGCAGTGTGTAGCCATATCATGTCTTGCATTTTCTTCGGGTGTTAATCTAATCATTGGCATGGTTTTCTTGAACACTGCTCGGATTTCCTCATTCAATTCATCTAGGCGATTCATCAACACCTCCATGCAGTCTTCACCAGTATAGCATTCCAACGGTTGTTGCCATCTATCATCGATTGACTTGACATAAATGCAATAACTGATCGGCTTGTGTTCTTGATAAGCAGCTCTTTTGTTTGAGCTTTCCAGAATGGATTCAGTATCTGCATAGATGATAAATGGTAGCCAGCTCTGATGTTTGAAATCTTCAAACTTTAATTCTGTATCTTGAGGATATTCAACAGCTTGAGGGGACCGGCATAGCTTTTCATGCTTTTCCAAATTTTCTTGAATTGTACACGACGATAAGCATAGAGGACAGTAAAAACTTTTTCCGCGATGTTTGTGACCATCTCGACCTGCAAAAAGACGGCTCAAGTCCTTTATCCAGCAAAAGTGACTCTCACCATCGTCATTGAATATCAATAACAAATGCACATGTTTTTCGCGTTTATTTTCAGTTATTCTTACTGGTACAATTTCGCCATCTTCATCCATATAGATGTTGATTGAAATGTTGTTGTTTATTTCAAGTGTATCAATCATCTTTTTATCGGATGCCTTTACTGGATATGTCAATCCTTCGCAGTTAAGTTCATGTAAGTATCGCCGGTACGGTGCGGCTCTCTCTGGATTCTGCGATCGTGGATGTAGACGGGATAGGATTGCCGAGATGAAGCATTTATCGTCTCTGTTCTGTACGTTGAGAACAGCTTGCTTGTTTTTGATGTACGTAGGTAGTTGCAAATACGTTCCACCACGAATTGCATCATAATCAAACATCTTCACTTGTAGTTGGGTAAACTTTGCAAATATCCAACCACTTCCATTCTCCAAGAATTCATCAACCTTGTCTCGTAGTGTGTTGATAGCTTCAACTACCTGATCTTCAACATAGTCATACTCTGTCTTTAACAACGTCTGCACGGTGGTTCTGAATGTGGGTGGTGGTTCTGTAATGATAAGCTTATCACCATACTTTTTAAATTCTACATCGATAGTGATATAAAACTTTATCCCCTGCTTGTGGTTTGGCAATTCTTTTTAATTTCTCGAATAGTATGCTGTGTGTCATTCTTGCCCAGTCTTTGATATCTTCTTCTTTGGTATATATCCTGAATGCTTTCTTATCCATCTTGTTCATGTTCTTACCTTCACCGACTAATTTTTTTTGTTCTGCTGCTGATGGATGTATACCATGTGCTGTTCGCTTATGTGATGTGAGATTTAACATTCTGTCAAACAATTTCCCACATACATCACAAGCGATTTTTCTTCGCTTGCTATTATTAGCAGCTGAGCTCTCTTCTTCGTGTGACCTCTTCATGATTAATTTCTAACTAGACTGATTTCGCCTTACGCTTCGATTTTATAGATTGATCGATCGAACGTGACGTTTGAATTATTAACCAATCAGATTGTAGGATTTCTCGTTTCTAGAATCTTGTGGAACTTTCTGGAAACTTCTGGAAAGTTCTAGTTATCCAGATTGTAGGATTATTATGTTATTTTATTTCATAAACGATTCGAACGTCGCGTTCGAATTATTATTACGCCATCATAATTAATCAATCAGATTGTAGGATTTCTGGAAACTTCTGGAAAGTTCTAACCAATCAGATAAGAGGATTCTTAGGGATGTTCTGGAACATTCTGGAAACTTCTAGATTGTTAAATCGGAAACGAAGCTAGCGGTTAAGGAACTCTTGAGGTTGAAGAAACTCGTCGCACTATAGCGCGATCTAATGATAGATTCCTTACCAGTATATATAGGAAACCAACCTTTAGCGGCCTATATACGCTGGGATTCCTTTAGCCCAAAACAGAGGAAAATTATAACCTCGTCAACACGCTAGTTCATCGGGCACTTATGATTTGCTCTAAATTTCGGCTTGATTCGGAATTCGATAAAATACGGTCTATTCTTATAGAAAACGGTTACCCTTAAGTTTTTAAGCTGATAAAAAGTATGGTCCGCAAAAGTTCCCCGTTTACCAAAAAATGCCTTGGATAGGAACGTCTCATTTCGATTCGAAAATCAAATCAAAAAGGCCATTACTAAGTGTTTCGCTGCTGCAAACCCTCGGTTAGTTTTAAGCACTCGGAAAGTTCTACGGTCCATTCAAAAGGATTGCGCATGAATTTTTGTGTCAGTGCGATGCCATGCACGTAGCTTGTACTTCCCAGAAGTTAGTCGATAGGATAAAGCAGCATGTCTCTACTAATATTCATCTGTACAATTTTCGGCAAAGGGAGCAACCACCGCGTGGGTCCAAACAACAACCTAGTCTCAAACATGATTTGGCCATAGGACAGCACCAACTCGATAACCCATTTTGTGCAGAAAATTACAGCGAGGATTGTTTCAAAGTCACTGGCAAAGCAAGATCTTTCTTTCACTTAGGGGTCTTGGAATCTGTCTACATAAAAAACCAAAAGAAATAAAACTGGCTCTGCGTAGACAGAAAGAGTTCGTTTTCTCAATTCTTCAAATAATTCTATGGTCTTCCCGCTGTATTGGACCAGCTTATTGGTGTTTAAAACACAATGCTACTTCAGTTTCTCTTTCCGATTGGTGCATTTCATGCTGCATCTGAGTATGAATTCCGCTTTAGTTCATTGTTTCGGTCTGTTTCTGTTGTTCATACTCTGAGGAGTGTCAGACGAAAAAAGCTTTTAAAAATGCCCGAAAAATTTCCGCTATTTATCGCAATTTTGAAGTTCATAAGCACGAGTCCAACAAGTCCATAAAACGAGTCATTCAAATTATAATATTAAACAAAGGCAATGTTAATTAATAATATCCAGTGTCCAAAGTTCATTTGAGTGTATTTTCAACACTCCTCCTCACTCAATGAACTAGTCAATCGAAGATTTCATTCCAAGCATCTCTCTCAGTTTTATGAACTGAGGATTGCTTAATCCTTTTGTGAAAATATCAGCTACCATGTCTTGGGACTTGCGGAATTCGAGCTTGATATCACCAGCTGCAACTCCTGGGTACTGAGGATTCTTAGACAAATTGCCGATTGATTGTCTTCGTAGGTAATTGTCGGCATGATCTTTGATTCTTTTAAGCTCGAGAGGAGCTCTTGTAGCCACACACTTTCTCGAACCAGCTTGAAAATGCAATATACTATGCTTCCACCGTGTATAAAGACACAAAACTCTGTTTCTTGCTTCTGCAGCTGATAGCGGCGCCATTTAACTTCAATATATAGCTTGAAGTAGACTTCCTATCTCAAAGATCACCTGCCCAGTCAGCATCACTATAACACGCGCACTCTTGTTCTTTGTTGTACTATATACCAAGCCAAGGTTGACTGTACCATTCAGGTATCTAAAGATCCTTTTTACTGCTTCCAATGCTGCTTTGTTGGTTTTACAGAGAAACATGCTGCGCTACTTACATAATATCCATTGTTGTGTTGGGTTTATAGGCGTATTATTATGTGCAATTGGCTAGAGCTAGCCTCAGTTATTGTTATTGGCTCGCGTGGTTCAATATCTGCAATGTAAACTCTCACGCTGTAGAAGACTGTAGGACGTCTTGATCTTTCAGATCTGCGTTAACTTTCTTCCTTTGTATTGACCTGGGTTTGAACTGTTTCTTCGATCATTTCTTCTTCATTTTTTATCTCTAACTCAACAGTGTGTTTTCCAGACTCTGTCACTTCATTTTGGACAACTTCTTCAGATTTGTTTGTTTGAAACAAACCAATCTGAAGAAGTTGTCCAAAATTAAGAGATGAGCAAAAGGAAACAAATTGTTTCCTTTTGCTCATCTCTGCTATAAAAAACTTTACAGCTTTCATGATTATGTAGACGATAGCCTTTGGTTTCAGTAGCAATGTACGCTTCTTTGCTTTCGCATCAAACTTTTTTCTCTCATCTTTGGGTACATGAGTGTAAGCATAGCATCCAAAGACTTTAATATGCTGTACATTTGGCTTTTCTTTCTCCAGTAAGTGATTCATGTGGTGTCATTCCACGTACTGCAGTAGTTACGCTCCTGTGTCTGAGATAACCTGCTGTTGAGAGTACTTCTGCCCAGAATTTCTTTTCTAGACTGTGTAAAGCTTGGGTTCAGCAGAGCGAGATCAAGAAACAAAAACCATGTGCTCGCCAAAATCAAGACTTATTTTCAAGCATGACCATGAGTCATAATATATCATAATAACATAATGCATAAATTAGAATCATACATTAGCATACATTACATTTGAATCAGAAAAAATAGCACCAACCATTACTCTCAGCAACACCATTCTGTTAGTGTTTTTGGCACAGTTAATTGGTGACTTATTCCATTGTTTTTAAAGTAGTTTTGAAACTCTTTTGAAGTTTATTCACAGGCATTGTCTGTTCGAAATGTCCTAAATGTTTTTCCAGTGGCCTTTTCAATCATAGCTTTCCATTCAAGGAATTTGGCAAATATTGTACACTCAATAAATGCATCTGATTCGTGGCACATGTGGCTAGTTGCCCCAGAATCGATGATCCCGTAATACTTTTTATTATTATTTGTTGAGGTGAGTGCTGATTCATTTGCTACCAAACCCATCACTGCTAGAGTCTCTTTCATTGCGTGAAGACCTTTCAACAGTAGTATACGCTTTATGAGATTTTTTCTTGAAACAAGCTTTTTCCTTGTTGTTCTGAAGCTCATAACAATTTCTC
The DNA here is from genome assembly GCA_014526335.1 of Chrysaora quinquecirrha. Taxonomy (NCBI): domain Eukaryota; kingdom Metazoa; phylum Cnidaria; class Scyphozoa; order Semaeostomeae; family Pelagiidae; genus Chrysaora; species Chrysaora quinquecirrha. Next base: position 10,724,240 of record JACTAT010000037.1, read on the forward strand.
TTTATATGGCCAATTCTTCCATAATGATTGCATCTTGGACCTTTCTTTCTAGCCTGTTTTAACATCAGCGCATTGCTCCGCAGGCTTCTTTTTCTTTTAATTTCAATTCTTCACACAAAAGCCGCTCTGTTACTATTTCCATTTTAGGCACGTCTTCATTTGCTTCTAGAGCTGTCACCAAGACATCATATGACGCAGGCAGGCTTGCTAGTGAGTGAACAACACGACTTCCTCCTGTGCTCGTAATGTGACGCCAATACAATTCTATTAAATGCTTTTATATGTAACACATACTATTTGTGTTTTAATTGCTTTTTTACGACTCCTTCCAGTTTGGGCTTCCTGTGGCTGGGCTCAGAACCTGTTGAAAGTTTCGCGCAGAATTTACGAGAAAGATAAACTTTTAATCAGAACATAACAAGCAAAAGAAAACTATCACAAAAATTTAAACAAGCAAAACAACAACGAGTTCATCAGCACGAGTCCAACGAGTCGATAAAAACGAGTCATTCAAATTCTAATATTAAAGAAAGGAAATGTCAATCAATAATGTCCAGTTTCCAAAGTTTATTTGAGTGTACTTTTAACAGTACCCAGGATAAGAACTGTAATTTTTGGATCCGAGACTATTAGAAACAGAGGACCTAAACTTTGGCTCTCCCTTCGTCAAGACACTAGAAATGCTGAATTATTTCGGGATTTTAGAACCAGAATAAAAATTGGAATAGTGACGAATGCTTCTGCAAAATATGGTTTTATAGAATGACTATTTGACAGGGAATAACTTTTAACCATCTAGCAAACTGGGTAACCTAAAGTTTTAAAAGGGATTCTTTTTCTATGCTGCTTAGCAGTTAGCTTGGGTAACATTCTGAAAAAATTTGGGGTTATCAGATGATCGATGACGTTATATCATTGGATAAGCCTATAGTGAAATTCCTTATATTTGAAAACTGATCACTCTGTGTGAAGGACGTCGTCATACTGAGTAAAAAATTTTATTACACTAATATTATTTGACTCGCGAAATGTCTGTAAAAGCCATTTGGAATTTGCGTCACATCATCAAAATGGCTGTCATGGCATTTTGCGGGATGCCTGTTTTATGCTAAACCATCAGGGATTGATTATTAGCATGAAAATGGCTTCTTGGAGTATTTTAATTAACCGTAAAACATGAGGGGGATAAACTCAAAATTGGTTGCAATTTTTAGCAACGTGCATTGAGACCAGGCAGTAAAGGAACTATAGTCAATGAGTCTTCTAACGGACCAGTGTATACAATCTTATGCCCAGAGTCGAATAATTAATCTGTTGATCTGATGGGTAGATTATAGAGAGGCCTTCGACTTGGTTTCCAATGATCACATGCTTTCACGAGTTACAGGTTTCAAGACGGAGGAAACGAAGGTATACTCCCACCCCCTCTATATCGATAACCCTAAAATCTTTACCCCTTGTAAGTGCGCAACGGAATGAACTATGAATGTTACCATAAGAGTCTCCAAAGCCATAGGCATAAGATATGTGGCATTGCACACAAGTCAGAGACACGTTGAAGTATTGAGGTGAAAAACGATACTAAAGAGCGTATATACTTATAGGCAAATCCCAATCCTATGAACTGATGACAAATACAGATATCTAGGGCTGGATCACGGTCGACAGAGAGAAAAGACGGCATGCCGAATACTCACAACAGTGAGTAAACAGATCAGCGCCGCTACTGCCTCGCGGATGGTTCTTAGTTTAATATGAGACGACGTGATGGTTAAATACGAGCCCGCCTTCGTACAGCCGGGTATCAGAATGGTTCTGCTTCAGCGTATTGCATACATCTGCCAAGAAAGACATGTGGCAAGGGTATTTCCAGGCTATACTGTCAAACTAATCTTTCAGTCGTAAGCTACCTTAACGAAGCTGACGATGAGTTTGTACAGTTGCTTTGGCACAACCTAAAGGCCCTAGAGGGGCGAGACAGCCTGAGACAAGCAACTGTCGTAGCAAAAGCAAACAAGGTGCTCCAATCTCTTTGGAATGACGGAATACTCTTTTGGAGTCTGCATAACGTGCAGAATGATCAAATAAAAAAGCCAGGTGAGAAACTTTTGATACACAGACAGTGAGTAGAATATACCTTGCTCATACCCAATCGAACAAAAAACAAGAAGTGATATGGCAAAAGCTTTGATATCTTCGCATGCGATCAACGCATGCGATTGAAGGTTGCTTCGGCCACAAACAGAAGGATACGTCACTTCCATCGAAGATGGCACCTTGTTGTCGAAAGCAGTGCCAGCTGCCACGGAGGGCTCCACGCTCAGACAGTATCGCCTGTGGGGCAAAGGCAAAGCATTATCTCTGTTTGTGGGAACATAATTTTGCTCCATATATGGAGAGGGGTGACGAAGTCGCTCAAGTCACCATCCATCATCAAAATCTACTAACTGTACGATAAGGAGACATGCCCAAACCGAAGAAAGCCAAAAAACAGGATAAAAGACTTGGAAAGGTAGAGTCCTCTAAGATATGCATCTGAAGCCTCAAGGCAATAATAATCCTTGAAGTAACGCTACCTAATGGAAAGTGCCTAAAGAGCCATCAAGGAGAAGGGGACAAGTGTGCTAACATCAAGCGAGATCTCTACAGCGCTAAGAAGTCCAAAGGCTACATTGGATGCCCAATTAAGAAACTTCGAAGATTCAGCTTGACGTATATTTTGTCGACGGTATATTTTGTCGAAGAGATGTGTACTCCTCTCCGCGCATCGACTTCGGCTCTTTTTTTTAGCGCTGGGTATCGAAAGAAGGTTCTACTTCTAAACCCCGTTTTCAAAAGAGATATTTTGTAAGAGTGAACATTTCGTAGATTTTTCTAAAGCCATTGTCATTTTGGAGGGGGAATTCTAGAACCGGGTCAAAAAAAATATCTTGGAGTGCACACCCCCGTGTGATTTAATTCAATGAGCCCCCCCACGGAACGTTTTTAGAACATTTTCGAAAGTATAAGGGCGATCTACTATCTCATTCAGCTCTTCAAGCTACTTACTGGAACCAAATTTTGGTTCGCCTATACAGTAATAATGAGATATCTTCAAGGGACTGGGCTCGAATAACCCCCTGTTCAGGTTAAATTGCAACAAATTTCCAGTTTATGCCTCCTCTCATGTTTTGCGGCTCATTGAAAAGCCCCAGGAAGCCATTTTCATGCTAAAGATTCAATCACTGATGGTTAAGAGCATAAAACAGGCATCCCGCGGACAGTAATAATTGTAATAACATCATGCGACAGCCATTTTGATGACGTCACGCAAATTTCAAACAGCTTTTACAGAAATTTTTCGGCTCAAATAATATTGGTGTAATACAATTTTTAATCAGTGTGACGATTTATTTCAGATAGAGCGATCAATTTACAAAAATAAGGAATTTCATTATAGGCTTACCCCATGATATTATGTCATCAATAACGTGATAGCCCCAAATATTTCAGAATGTTACCCAAGCTTAAATCAACTGCTAAACACCATCGAAATGGAACCCCTTTTAATAATTTGGGTTACCCACTTTGCTAGATGGTTACAAGTTATCCCCGGTCTATAATCGATTTCATGACATTTTATTACATTTTAAGCTATGGATTTTTACCACTTGTATATAGCTACGGTTATAAAAAGGGCTTTATCTAGTTTTTTTTTTTGAAATCAGCATGTTTTGAATAGTTTGCGTTAATTAGATTTCACTTAAATTAATGTTTGCAGCTATGTAAAGCAAACTTCAAAAATAAATTTATTTTTCTTATTATCATTATATATTCTTATGACGACGATAATAACCAATTTGTTCAGAAGCTTAGTATTGGCATCATTTTGAAAGAGTGATACTGCAGTACATACAATATTGGATACCAGGAATCTATCCGGTCTTTAACAATTTAGTGATTTTAGTGCTTTTGTGTTTGTGCGTTTCTGTGCTCTATTTACGTCTTCAAAACCAAACAAATTGTTTCTTTTTCAATAAAGTTTATATGTACCTGAATTTCATTTCTACCCTGCGAGCCACTTGCAGGTCTCTTTCATTTATAAATATCACAAGAATGAAAATGATCATGCTTCGAATAAATTAGCAATAGAGATTATTTATTATCGGAGGGTTCCAAAGAAAGAAGTAACCTGAAAGCAACTACACTGGCAAGTGGCACTTGAAACAGTTGAAGACTATAGCCCGCTCCTCGCGTAAAATAATTCCGAAACAATAAATTGCCGCGGAAAATAACAAAGATCATTAAACTTTATCAAAAGAACGTTGCATTCAAGAGAAAAAAGTAGTGGCTGAGACAATGTTCATATTTTATACTTTATGATGCTTATGTGATGGTACTTGTTTGATTGTCATACAAATCAGCGATCCACAACGAGTCTTATTTACGAGGCAACGAATTCATCAGCTGAACTGCATGATCCTTGAGATTCTTTGGTAATCTTACTGCACATGTATCAAGAAAACTGTTCATAACGGAACAGCTCATCTCATAGAAAGCACACCTGCCTCCATCAATTTCTGGATTTTGGTAGCAACAACGGGGTTTCTCAAGTGCCTAGGAAAGAAAGAGGACGGGTCATTTTAACACGTATATGATATGTCACATAGGTATAGAACTTAAAAAAAAAAACAATGCTTAACTGATTAACTGTTTTAGCCCCGTTACAAGAATGCCAACTATAAAAAACGTACTCAGCTGCAGCTTTTGGGTCTTCTTGCATCTGTTCCAAGATAAGACGCATTGCTGGGTCCATCATAATTGCCTACATCGAAAACGATATTAAAATAGAGTTCTGCAAATGACCAAAAATGTTAGCTGTAAGCATATAAGGCCTATTAGAGACCACAGACTGCAGACCCACGGTCGCAAATTTTTCGCGAGTTTCAAAAACAGTATCAGGAGCTGTTTTCAAATAGAAAAACAGATATTACTCGGGCAACACACTGGTATCAAGTTGCAGCAAAGCAGATAGACTTGGTCTCAAGGCAGAGGACTTCTTGCAAGGTACACGAAATAACACAAGAAACCACTAAATTAGCTTAATTGAGTGTATTTTCTAAAAATTATCAGCACTGTTATCTGAAACAGAAAACCGAACAAAATTTTCACTCAAATCAAAACAATAAAAATTTCAATCTTTATTAGACACCCGTTTCTCGAATGGCCAAAACTTTAAGAAACTCTAGCACAGGAAAATTTTGCCTAGGAAACATTATAACAGCAGACTACCAAATAGTTCTTATTATTTCCCGTGTTTTGTCTCCAACAAAGCATTTCTGTCACAAGTATACAAACTACTGAAGCCGCCACAAAACTCACAAGCGTTCAAATATGGGTTTCAGAAATGGGTTTCAGACATCATTCAAAGCGAATAACTATAGTTGCAAATATAGATATTCATGTCAGTATACAAACCTGAGAATTTTTGAAAACTTTCAGTGCTGGACAAAAGTTTTTAGTTTGTTACAAAAAATACGTGTAATTACGCCAACATCTAGCTACACCTCTTTCGTCTTCTAGGTCTACGCCAGGAACGTCGTTCCTCATTTATCGTTATCCTTGTTAATTGATAGTTGGTTTGTTATTTGATGAATATTTTGTGCATTTGCATCAAAGGGTGAAACTTGGAAACTTGTGCTTCCTTGCTTTGGCTCATCAGCATCGAAATTATCGATGTTTCAGCCGCTGTTTCAGTAGCCAAGGTAAAAAGAAATCCAGATTTGAATAGGTTAAAATAATGCACCCATGATCATATGATCATCAACATCATCATCCTCACCACCAACATCATCACATCATAATCATCATCTTTGCAATGGTTACACTATCAGCTCTTTCAATATTCTCATACAGCAACAGTCACCATATTTTTCATGGAATAGTTTAAAATTTTCCGAGCAGTTCTTCGAACATGACCAAAGGGCTCCAATGATAAAATTAAGGTTGCCTTCGCTTATCATACACACACGTAGTTACCTGAACTTCTGGATCATTCAGTGCATCTTTCCGCCTTTGCTCAGGATCTGAACTCATCTTTGCTAAAGAACAGTTATAAATTCCATCCCGCGCTTCCTGGAAATGAAGTAAATGTTCATTAGAAAAATATATCCTCAATACAACGTTTCCATTCGCTACTCTACACCATTGGCTGTCTGAATTCCCCAAACCACGCAACACATCTGTTATATCTTGCAGAGACAAGATATTGTTTGTTGCTATAATAGTGTTATAGCAGAGGTTACTTAACAGAAAATATAGCAACGCCAATAGGATTACTGTAAATACCTTGCAGTTAGGATCTAGTCCAAGAGCCGTTTGGTAAGATTCAGCAGCTTTTGCATTCTCTTTCAGTGCCAGAAGAGCAGCACCTTTGCGCAAATGTCCCTTAACTGAAGAAGAAAAAGAAACAATTTTGCGAGAGTCAAGTATTGTCAAGAAAAACTAGACCGCCTGTCATATGAATTGTAAATAAATATCCGAAAATTTGTGAATGGACTTCTATCTACTCGTTGAGAAAATAAGATATTTACTGTTACTGATTGTAGTAAAGGGAAACCGCGCCAAGAAACTGGGCTCCAGTCTGCAAACCACAAAATGACGAAACGACGAAACAAAACGACAAAATGACACGACAATATAAAAATGAAACAGTGCAATATATCTATGTGGTCAATTCAAATCGTGCTGAGGGATTGCCAAGCACACTTTTTTCACAGGAAAAAGTAAAATATTCAAAGAAATACACATTATTATCCAGGAGATTCCCTGCTGATTCCTATTTATGAGGAAGTACACTTGACGTACAGCTGACCCCTTACATGTTATGTGAGAATCCCTTGGAGTATACAACTGTCAATACCCCTACTGAAAAGTAATCAAATTTATCAAACTAGTACTACCGTTTTTGAAAAATTCCTTGTCCGACTTATGTATACCTTCTTAATACAATACTTCTGACACAAAAAGATGGCTTTCAGTCATATATTAAATCACGCCAAATCTGTCTTATTTCTTACTGTTTTCACCCTGCACTTACCTTTCACCACACGATAACATCACACCGCATCTTTCTAAGGTCTCACTGCGTACACCATGTCTCCAGCTTGCGACCATCTAATAACATAAAATCCTTTTCACGCTCTACACCCTGTTCTCACCTTTCCATCATATGATTATGTCAAACCGCATAATTTCAATCCTAAATTGCTACACCCCGTCGTTAGATTCGCACCAGTCAATCACACAACATTATTTTCAATCAATTTTTTGCTTAAAGACCTTGTTTAACGTTTTTATAAATTGGTTTTTGAAATACGAATAAGTGCACATTGAAAGATTCACGAATTCCGGTCACAAAAGCATGCATTGATTGTTCGCAAAGTTGATAACTTTCCTTGTTTCCGAATGAAACGTTTTGGCTGCCCTCATCGCATGCAAATATTTGCATTTGCAATGAGGCTAAGTAAATTTAATCTAAAAACCTACTCGGGACACATTCAGCAAGGCAGTGACGTCCCAACGGGATATCATGGTTATGAAACTCTATGATCTAGTCATCCATCTTCAACATTTTGCAATATATGATAAGGCTGCTGGTGTGAATGAGACACTAAAGCCATTCACTTTTACTCAGCATTCTGCATTGTATGTGATGGATAGCTAGATAGAGGCTGATTGATGAATGTGCACCACATGCTCTAAACTTTATTTGTTCCCTTTGTAACTTCAGCACGCTGTAAACATAATTTTTGTTTTGAAATTCACGGCTATTGTCTGTCTTTGAAAACTGAATATATTAGCACTAAAAATTACATATATCTGAGATTTAAACCATTCCATGGTTTATCTTCCCTGATCTGATGGTTTCCAGCATTTATTTAATATTAATTGCGTGTTGCCTCTTACTTGGTCTCTAAGCGTTTTATCTTCCTCAGTAAGGTACTTTGGAGCTATTTTCGTTACGGTTCATCATAACCACAATCGGTTACCAGGCAAAAGCAAAACTTTTTTATTTTGCCACCAGACTCAATTGATGGAGAATTTAGTGGGGTATTTCCATATCGACATTGATAGTGTACTATAAAAAATGTTAGTATAAAACGTAATTTAGGAAGCTTGCGGCAGTTGTTGTCTACATTCAAAGTATTTCATAATTAACGTGTGGCATTGAAGAGCCTGTATAGATTCAGAGAATCCTTCGGGTCAAATGTAAAATGCTTAAAAAAGATGAAGGTCGTAAGATTTATCAAACCTTGAGTGCCAGTTTAAATTCAGCTAGCTTCGTGTAGCATGCTGCTCGATTGCTGTAAGTTCTCTCATCCTCAGGGTTTCTTTTTATTGACTCAGTATAATGTTTAATGGCTTGCGGATAGTCACCTGGCAATAATTTAGAGGAATTATTATTTAAAATCGACAACAAAAGCATGGTATAAGGTAAAAAAAAAAATGGCAAAACGCTGTTACAAACCATTGCTAAATGCTTCATTTCCTTTGTTTCTCTCTTCCAGAGCTTTGTCGGCATCCAGGTAAGCCAGTCTTTCGTTTTCCTTGATAATTTTTTCAGCCTTAAAATTCAAAATATTAATATTAATATTAATACTAGTTTCTTTTCCAGGTCTCGTGCTGCTGTGAAAGTTTGTAGCTAAATACCGTTGTAGATAGAAAAGGAAACCAATACCTCTTGACAGCGACGAACAATGTCTGATGCCCTGTGCTCAATCAATGATTTATTGTAATATTTGACTGCTTCTTCATACATCTCTTGTGCAAAATAAGCATTGCCTATTCTTCCAAATGCTCTACAATAATGGAAACAAAATAGGCCAAAAGGATAAATTCTCTTTCTAGAATTTAAAACACAATTCAAACTCAGCGTTACATTCTGACCGGTGCTTTTCGACCCGCATCTGGGTATAAATTCCGCCTTTTTCTAATGTTCCGGTCTGTTGCTGACGTTTATACAAAAAAAGCTTTTACGTAATTATTTCAAAATATGTTTCCGCTGTTTCTTGCAATTCTGTTTTATGTATTGCAAAAATGCAATAGCTATGCCAATCAAATGCAAATTTCGGTGTTTGCAGATCATCTTTATTTAAGGTATTTTACAATAAGCGGTCGGTTACAAAATTTCAAAACTTACTTGGCTATTAGCTTATAATCCGCTTTATAATTTCTCCCTAATTCAACAGCCTCTTGACACTCCTTAATACACTCAGGAAACTTCTTTTGCTCAAAATATACGGCTAAAAGAAAAATTGGACAATTATAAAACTCGATGAACAGGTGTCTTCATGACGAGTCAAGTACCGCAAAAAAAAAATTATCATTTTCACGAAGAAGATTGCGCGAAGACTACGGCCCTTTGCACACTAGACCTAAAATTCTGCCAAAATTCTACCAAACAGTGGGGCGCATTTGCTAATTATTCAGTTCCGACCATAAATTCCTGATGCACTGAAATAGCCTCTGTCAATCATTTCGACTTCTGATGACAGATTTGATAGGCTTCACCGTAATGTCTGAGAAGAATTCTTTCTTTCTTTTACCCTCAATGCACCATCAACTTGAATTATATTTAATTTGAAATGGCCTATTTTCGAAATTTAGTGAATGACATGAATCAAATTTAAGAATCTGAGTTCTCCGACTTTAGCTCTTCAGAATATTGTTGAATAAAGAACCTTAATGCCGCTTGTTGCATTTGTAAAAGTTATAGTGTAAAATATGCAGATAATACCAACATCATTCTTTGCATTCTGCCATGGCCGCTTTGCTCCAGCAAATAGAAAACGATCATAAAAAAGCATGAAAAACTCTTCATCCGACATCTTGTTTTGAGAAGAAAGGAAAAAAGCAAGAAAATCTCGCGTCAGGTCAGGAAATTAATCCGTGATGACATTTGACAGAAATAAGGGCAGCTCGGGAGCTGCCCATATTTAACTAGTCGGCCTGTCTCATCCTTACTAGAATTTATGGATAGCAGAAAATGCGAAAAAGTCCTTGCACACTAGGGAAAAAGGTGTTAATTTGTTAATCCTTACTAAAATTTGGAAAAGTACTCTAGTATGCAAAGGCCCTACGGCACTTGCATAGCTAACGGTTGTTACGGAAGGGTAGAGCTATAGTTATAATGCTAACACTTCATAATTGATGAAGTCAGTCTTCTATTATATTCCATATTTCTTTTTGAGTTTTTAAGACAAACTTAAATTTTCACAGTCCACGGTTTTATGCAAAGATGTCCTGCTACATCGCAATAGCGTTGCTTACAGCTTTAAGTTTGCTTTGCCTGACCCGTCCATAATTTAGATCAAATAAAAGAGACCTTCAGGTGTTCGCGGCATAGAAATGCATTTCGCAGAAATTCAATGAAAAAGAAAATTATAGTCATACTTTCCTATAGAGACTTTTATATTTGGCGTTTCATCAAAATTCTGACCTATTTTCTGCACTTTTAAAGACAGATTTAAACTAATGAAAAGAAGCTCAATTTTGGCAAAATCCTATATACTAATCTCCGGTTATGCAAATTAGGTTGCCCATTGTTATGATCCATTGTTCGATTACACAAGAAAGGCTTTTTCCCTGGGCCACCTAGAGATGCGCTTCTTTTTTAACTGATCCCTATCCTGCCTGGGCGGTGCAGTATCTATTTTTCATGTCTTTTTAAGCCTGTAACTTGGTTAAAATTGCGATTTTATTTCAGTTTCGAAAAGTTTCGTTTTCAGTTGCGGGCGCTTTTGTTAGTGCGGTTTTGATTGCGGTTGTCTTGTAGCAACCAGCATACAAACATACCAGTATATAAGGTAGCGAAAACGCGGAATGGAATGTGGAATGGAATGAAATGGTTGGCTGCACTGTTACTTCAATATTAATCTCTTCTGTCTGTATTACTAAACTCCTTAAATGCAAATTAGGTTGCCCCTTTGTTATGGCCCATTGTTCGATTACACAAGGAAGGCTCTTTCCTTGGGCCACCTAGAAACGTGGTTCTTTTTTGATCGACGCCCTTTCTGCCCAGATAGTGCATGCCGTATTTTTCTAAATGTTTTGAGAATCAAAGGTTTGTTAAAATTTCAATTTTATCTCGGCTTCAACAAGTTTTTGGTTTGGATTGCGAAACTACCCAAAAACAGCCAAAATCACGCAACACGACCCATAATCAGCTTAAAACCACATAGGATTTTCCATTTTCCGGGGTCAATTATAATGATGATGATGATTCTGATTTCGATGACATGAAGATAATGATGATTGTGATGATGACGATGACGATGATGATGATGACTATTATTAATATTATGATTTTGACAGCATAATGAGATTTGATGGCATGATGATGGTAATGATGATTATGATCTGACGATGATTATGATTTTGATGATGATGATGATGATGATGATAATGATGATGATGATAAGGATGATTCTAATGGTGATTATAATGTGATGGTTGGTGACGGCGATAATAATAATTTCGACGATGGTGATAATGATCATGTTGATGATGTTGATGATGATGAGGATGATGATGACGATGATGATGATGGTGATGGTGATAATTATGAAGATGACAACGGCTATGTATAGAGTAAATATTTAGGTTCCCTGGACAGAAATCAATATCTCGCAGGGTCTGCTGCTAAAAAATTGGTATAATAATGACGCTCATGATGTTCTTATTTTGTCCAGAATTTCATACCCTTTTATCAATTCACTTATGAGTTTACTGTACCATTACAAGTAGACTAGCTTTTTAACCTGACACCCGCGATGCGGGTGAGCCTTTTGACACCCGATGCGGGTGAACATTAGCCAGTTTAGCCTTGGACCCACTCAGCGATGCGGGTGAACATTAGTACCAGTTTAGCCTTGGAAAGACAAGATACCACTCAGCTGCCTTTTGACTTGATACCATTTAACTTGCAGCCTTCTGAACTTTCGCTAGAGTCCGGGGAGGTTAGCTCCCCATGGCATCCCACAACCTCCCGGACTCTTCGTCTCGGTCTTCCTTGTGGCCTTTCCACTTTCCCGAGGTATTCTTTAAGGGATTTTTTTGCTGGTGTTTCAGGATGAAGTCGCATAAAATGTCCTAGCTTTGTTAGTCGCCGTACTAGTGTGGCGCCGCCCTAGCCATGTTAGTGTTACTTGAAATATCATGCCCTAATACCAACCCCCGCTTTTCGCCGAAGACCACGGCGATTTTTGCGCCCCACAGTGGGTGTTAAAATGCAACAGTGTATATTCATTTTTGTATATGCCTTGATTCCCGCCTACCCTTACTGGCACTAAAAAGGAACAAGAATATTGGCGATATCATAAATCATACAAAATTTTCCTGAGTACAGAAAAGCCAACTTTTCTTAGAGTATGGAAATTGTAATATCTCAAGAAACTATTTCCTTCGATTTGTTATATGTAATACTGTTAATTAGGTTAGTTTTGTTTTTACAGGGCACATTTAAAGCCAGTTGTTTAACTGAATGTATTTAGCTCTGTATAAATAAATGAAAATGAAATGAAATGAAATATTGGCACGCGACTGGAAAAGCTAAAGATTAAAAATATCTGCCTTAGCGCAACCTTTCTGGCGTAAGGAAAACAATATAGATGATTGCTCATAAATAATAATTTTCCTACGAAATTCAACGCCATCTTATCTTGACTTGTTTTGTACGATCCTAACCACGCAGCCCCAGTTGTGGCGCTACATACCAAAAATGATGTTATGACATATTTGGAGTGTTTGTTTGAAATTTCAAATGTTAATGTTAAAATGAGTGTTCTATCAATCTCTATACTAGGAGTCGAGATTGGCAATGCATTTGGCTGCTAGTAAATGCCTAACTCTGCAATTGTCTAGTATTGATGTCTGATAAAGTCTGACTAAGGATTTCTGTTACCCGTTGTAGTGTCAATACGCAAGACAGCAAGACTCGAGCCATAATAACCGTCAATTATACATACCTGCTTTATTTGTTAGATAGGTCATATTTGTAGGATCAAGCTGAAATGCCTTCTCATAACACTGGAGCGCTGTTAAAAAGTCTCTCTTCTTGTACGCCTCGTTTCCATTTTGCTTTTCATCGACAGCCTTGTGCAAATAGAAAAATTTTAAGATAGCGAAAAAGACTGAAAAGATCTTGGTCATATGGCCTGATATGGTTTGGTCTGACACTCCTTATACTTATAGTATAAATTTGAGAAACCGCCCCAAACAATTGACTAAGATGGCAATTATACCGAGCTCCAATTGATAGTGCACGTCGATCTGCAGCAGTGTATATATCCGCCTTAGTCAACTGGTGTCCATCTCTTTTTATTATTTAACAATTTAACACTTAAACTCAGTCAGGCAAAGGGTCAGGCAAAAAAACCAAGCAAAATATCACACTAAAACACCATTCGCGGGGTAGACAGAAGCTAAGTTCGTTTTCAAATACAAAGAACTGTAATTAAAATTCGAGAAAAGCGGACACATCTTCGACATAATCAAAAGCTTATTTACTTCTGAAATTTTGTGCTTCTTGAAATATTAAGTAAAGGAAAGTAAAGTAAAGTAAAGCAAAGTAAAGTAAAGTAAAGTAAAGTAAAAGAAAACCATTCTCTGTTTCTCTGTCAGAGTAGCAGCAGTTTCTTCTTTCTGAATCTCATTTTTATCTGTCATTTTTCTTTCCTCAGTAGGTAAATCATGCTCGGGCTCATGTTCATTCTTGTTATGTGCTTCTGCAATGGAAAGGATTGTCGGCTCATCTACCGAAAATACAAGCTACAGGAAATAGTTTACGAAAGATGCTTAGACAGAAGAGAGGCGCGGATAATACATTACTCTAGCGGAAAATATCTCAATGCAAGGTAATAAATATAATGCTAATAATATCAGCTGTTTTATATTGGCAGCAAGCTATAATAAAAATTGGCGGAAATTAGCAAAACAAACTCTTGCCTCGTCAAAATTTACTTCATTAAGAAAATAGTAATTCAAAACATATATCAATAGAACATAGAGAAATTATTCAGACCGCTCACCATAGGACATAGTTTAAATCGAATATTTTCAAAATTTTGTTGCCACTATTCCGAATTTTTTTCAATTCTTTTAGTCAAGTATGGAAAGTCCTTTTAAGCCTTTATGCTAAACGTTCTTGTTCTCATTATCTTACTGAAAGCTCGCATATTTTGCCCAAAAGACCAAAAACCATGTTATAGGTTGCTTTGAGGCAAAAAGTATTGAAATTCGCATACAATTCTTTAAGATAATTTACAGCTGGCTATCTGAAAATTCAAGAAATTTGCTGAAACGTGATGTATGATCCATTGAAATCCGAGGATATCAATAACTATAAATAGCGCTTGCTAGAGCTAGACCTGCCCGAAAAATCAGCCAAGGATCGATAATTTCGTAATTTCTCATATTAAGTGACAAAGACTTACAAATGATAAAAAGTTACAAGGAATATGACCAGTTCTTTATTAACAGTTATGCAACCGTGCCAATTTCTTTAATTCAATCCATGTTTTGTTATATTGTCTCTAAAGACTATTTTCTATGAAGTGAAGTTCAATATTTTTCAGCAAGTTTTAATTGAAAGTAGATAGTGCTAGAATTTCATTGGAAAACAAATTTATCAACCCAAAGAATCTTCCAATTCGTATGCAAAATTCACAGCATTACGGAACTATTTCAGAAAATCTGGCTTTTCCATCATGCAGTAGAGCCGAGCAGGTATTGATATGTTGATGTTGTTATTCTTACAATTATATCTCCTAAACATTATATAATTTTCTGTTTATGGCAAAATGTCCAGTCTCTGCACGAACTGTCCTATTTCCACATACAGTACAGATAAAAAACAAATCTTGAGATTAAACAGTCAGAGAGATATCGAGAAACCGAGATTAAAAATATATCGGTTTATCGATATCACCGCTGCGAGGCTACCCTTGTCTGAAATCCCTTGAAAGTCAAACCATCCCTTCAAAATACTCATGAAAACCTTTTAAAATGTATCTAAATAGCGATATAACATTCTTAGCTGATTTCAGTGTTGTTAGATATCGGCTCGTGAAGTTTTCCGCGTCGAAATCGGTCAGGTGAGTCCAAAGATAAACATATAAAAGTGCGCAGGTTCGCGCGATCAAAAACAGAAGCTCGTCGGACGACATCAAATCAAGTGCGGAGAAAGTATTTAAGAAGAATTTTCCCAGGTATGAATATAATTTTTATAGATTCTATATGTTTTAAAGTTTACATTGATGTATTTTTCGAAACGATGTCGCGTTTATTTCTTCGATGTCGCGTTTTAGTAAAAATGGGGGTTTCTAGGGTTTTTGTCTTGAAAATGTAGTGCTCTGCGGAGGCGCTTCATAATAAGTTCTCATCTAGGCTGCTCGTAGTCGATAACTGTTCACTATAGGGCATCTATCAAGTATCTAAACATGAAATGAAAAAAATAAAGGATCTTTATTAGAGATTCAGAAATATAAGAGAATTTTCTATAAATTCCTGTCCATTTACATAAGCAATATTATTCTAATGCAATTTAATTAAGGTGCTCAACTTATATTTTATTCAGATATTCATGGTTTTATGATAGGTATTTATTCTGAAACTCTATTACCTAAAGAGAAATTCAACAACTCTATTGTTTTAATTAAAAACATGTAGGGATTAAAAACTAACAAACACATATTTTTTATAGCAATAACGCACTACCTAATTACAAACGTATGGTTACAAAACTACAAAAAGCTAAATCTAATCCAGTGAAAATATGTACATTTAGCATCATAAGACAAGTAAAGAAAATATTGAGAGAAACCAAACAGTAGTAAAATATGTATATGTAGATTCTGGGGTTTCACAGCTTAGGTTCTCCGGAAATATCTATGTTTGTTTATCAGATTTTTAGATTATTGATTTATATTGAATTTTGTCCGTATTGTATCACTAAAAATGTTTGAATTATGCATAGCTTTTTCTGTCAAGAACCTTATGATAATAAACCCAAAATTTCTAGACAAAATTTAAGAAACTCCACTACTGGGGAACTTATCTGGCAAGTAATAAGAACATCTATATTTTTTAAATATAAGGACTGCTGGGTTCTATTTTGGGCATTCCGTTTCATTCCTGAATATTACATTTGCTTTTAGTTGTGTTTTATCGATGAAAGAAGACTTTTCAGTCCTCTCCATTATTCAAAATTTTAATTTGATGTGTTATCAAAACCTCAATAGTGTCACAACCTGTTTTAGGTGTATGGCCTGCTCTGAAGAAGATCACCTGATTGCGTTGAACCAAAGATGTCGAGTAGGTAATTGCTATATCGAGGAAGGGAAAAGCAGTTTCTTAAAGATAAGTACCAAGAAGCCTTTTCCTAGCTTTCGGTGTTGACATTAATAAGGACCAGAACAATTTGCATCCCAAGTCAGTTTGTGATAAGCATCGTTGCCTTCTTGAAAGGGTGGTAAGAGCAAATAAGGAAAAGTCAAATTGCACCCCTCAAAAAAACTGTCACATATTTTCCGCGCACAAAGATACCGATTGCGAAGTGTGTTGTGTACCTTCCAAGAAAGCTGGCCGAAAACGAAAAAGAGCGGTTTTGCCAGGCCCAGGACGAAAAGTCAAGGATGGTAATGAGGGTGTTACTTCAAAGAACGTTAATGAGTGTTTGAAGAAATTTGACCAACTTTCTTGCGAAGAGAGACTTGAGTTTCTTGAACATCTGATCAACAAAGAACGAATCAATGACCAAGAACTTCTTGCTGTTTCAAAGTTAATCGGTTCATCTCAATATCAGTCAGTCTCAGAAACCATAATTGACTGGGCACAGTCTTACAGGGACTTGGATTTCCTTGTAAACTTGGAGGCAAATCAATATATCAGTAAGATTAACTGCGTACTAAAGGAGTTTCTGGTAGGATTTTGTGGCGTTAATGTTGAACGTTTCTCTATTAAAGAGCTGGGCCTTTTTTGTCGAATATGTGAACTTGTTTACTGGCTAGCCAGTAAAAGACGTTGCGTATTTCCCTTAAATTTTCTTCAAAGTCTTGGGATCTATGCTGAGACGGGAAGTAGAACAGCTGTTGATTTAAATGGATCAGGCACCGGTGGGGGTTCTTATAGTACCATTAAAGATTGGTTAATCAACCAGGCAGATAAACCACTTGAATGCCCATCTGGTGATATAGCTATAACCTTCGACAACACTCAAGTCATAGGAAGGTCCTGGAATGTGCGACCTCGAAACAAAATCAGTACCTCTGTTATAACTAATTCCATATACATTCAACTTGATGAGTCCGAAACCTCCAAAGCAATGCCGACCTCATGCCAAGAAAATGGCTTTTGCAGAGGAGAGCATATCAGAACATGTAGGTAGAATTCGTAACATTGATGCAACTGACAAATATTTTGCAGATCTAGATGAAGCTCACTACGAGCAGTTATATTATTTCATTTCCAAAGCAATTGAGGATGTTAAGGAAAGTTTAGACAAAGCAGAAGAGCAAAACTGTAATGAAGAGATTGAAAATCTTATAAAGCGGCTCGATGAAGAGGAAAATTGTATCCAATGCATGCACTGTGCCAAATCTAGCCAAGGTATTCACTATCCGAAATCTAAGCAGATTTGTGATATTTGTAAACGAAATCTACGCGCAACTATGAGAGAATATGTAGAGTCTATAGACCCTGATCTTCCAAAATCTAGGGAAAAAGCGACAACACAGAAAATCTCAAAATTCCAACCTGAGGGTGAAGATGAAGAAATAGGAAGATACGAACGCTATGACCATATTCCTCAAACCATAAGCAAACTGCTCCTAACATATCCTTGGGTGATCCAGTATTTCTGAATCCAGACTCCTATGCTAATTTGACTCTTGTTTTAAGGAATATCAGGATAAATGCAGGCTTGCACAGGTATGGTGGCAATTTGCGTTATTGGGTCATTGTTTGCTGTGACGGTCTACCATTTAGACTTTGTTACAACTTGATAAAGGAAACAAGGGTGTGTATTGAATGCAATAAGTCATTTTTTGGTCTTGACAAATTTTCAGATCATTGTAAGTCAGAGCACGATAACATGATGGAATTCTATTACGAGTTTGACTGGGTTTTGCTAAGGCCAGGCGGAGGCACATTGAAATGAATGCAATCAAGTCATTTTTTGAGTTGAATTGGATTCCTTTTCTAAAAACATTGTGCGATTTGATGGGATTCAAGTCTGAAGCTGCACAACATTGTGCCAAGAAGTGCACAGATCATCATAAGGCATGGTCACTTCTCCTGATATTTTACATTGGCTCCCTTCGAGAAATGGTCTTCTGCTACCTGAAGGCTTTGAGTGATGGGGAATTTCCAGAGAAGAAATGCACCTCTACGACAAACCACCCAACAGCTGAAGGTTTTCTCTCTTACTGCAAGACAAGAGAGGGGGATCCTCAGTTCATGTATATGTTTTCTCAAACATTGCACTATGCCCAAGCTATCATAAACTACAGGATGGGTATTCGTAGAAACAATGCTAGGCTTATCAAAAGTGCGTTATTTAAGTTCATGGATCTCTTTTACGGCAGAAACCACCCAACTTATCAGCATATTGAATCCTACTTGATGCTCCTCGATATAAGTTGTCCTGCAGAGTTAAAAGATCTTTTGGACAGCTACTCTTCCATCAGTACAAGCAACGATCCTTCCAAAGGCGAAGACTGGGATTTCGTTTTAGAAAACATCAACAAAGCCGTAAAATCGTGGATTCCAAAAGGCGTACCCTCAGAATCAATGTGGCTTTCAGCATGTAGAAATTTGGACGCACTAAAAGCCTTGAAAGACAAAATTTTCAAAAGTAGTGGAATTTCACGTAAGAATGAAGGCTATCGAATTAGAGAAAATGCTGATTCTATACAGTCATGGAGGGCAACTCTGCGTCGTAAAATATACTTAAGCCGTACAACACAATTCGATGGCGTGGACGGTGATCAGCTTGACATCTCCCTTACCAAATTTACCGAACTAGCAAGATGTAGAAGATATTATCAGATTGGACATTTGTACCTGAACGAAGAATATCCAAGCGTAGCTCCGTCAAACAGAATTGTATTTGTGACCCCAGAGGAAAGGAAAAGATTAGACAGCAACTCAAATCAGAACCAGGGTGCTCTCAGGAAGGAAATTGAAAAACTGATAAACAATGCTAGAAATCGAAATATAAGAGCATACTTTAGGAATAGATACGAACACGACATCCCAGCAACTGTCGCATCATTGCACCACTTTTATATGGAAATCTTATCATACATCGGTGAGGAGCAAGACTACAGTATTTGGCAAGAGTAAAGCAGTGTAGCTTTTGTGTACTCTTTCATGGGCCAAGTATCGTTGGTACTCAATACAGATTTAGTAGTATCAAAAATACCGAACTGATTAAGAGTTATTCTTGAAACTTAGTTTATCATGTCGTTTTAAAATCACTTCTGAAAAGCAAACATAAATTTTTGACCACTATTCATACCCAAGCAGTTTTAACTCAACCCACTATTCATGCCAAGAGACAATATTTCTGTGTTTCAAAAAAGAGAAACTTTATTAAAGACCTTTCTATGAAGCAAGACCTAATTCAGTTTTAAAAGTGAAAAGTCAAGGAAAGTCAGTAGCGTACAGAATAATGTTAATTTTGCATCACTTATAGTAGCTATGTTTGCAAGATCCTTGGGCCTACTGATATCAATAGAATTAAGTCAATTTTTTGTATCTTTCATGAAGTTGAGGCTTGAAACTTATGTTGCTTTTCATTATGGATGTTTAGACCAAGCACTATTTCAACCGTATGAGTAGCTATCTATAAGCATAAAGAGTATCTAGAGTATCTATAAGCACTAAAGTAGTGATAGATATTCCAGAGAATTTTCCAGCCACTGATTTCTCTTCTTTTCGAAACCGAAGGATGATTTAAGCTCGAGAACTTTAAAAGTTTATGATTGCCCCTTTTCTCGAGTTTGAAAGTTTCAAATTTTAGAGTTTTGACAAGTTAACGAAGCAGATAATGAAATAGAAATTCAATTAACACCTTTCGGCAAATTGTTTTGAATGTATCTGAAAATCAGTGGCCTGTAATGTTCCTTGATATAGCCTATTCCTTCGTGTCAGGTAAATTTACTCTGGGCCCTTTGTGCACATGGATATACACGTCTTTCCTTTATCAGGAGGTAACTTTTTCCTAATACTTAAATGTTTCTTGCTTTCCAGAATTATAGGAGCCGAAAGTTCCTTAGAAGTTTGAAATAACAAACAGAGGTCAGATCAGAAATGATGCTGATTGCATTCTTAAAATTATCAGTTGGTAACAGAAAATCCTGGTTTTCTTACGAGTTTCTTATAAAAGATAGTGACGTGTATAAATGTTATCATAGAAGCCCAGAGTCCAATTAACGTAAAGATTCTGTAGTCGTATACATAGAGTTTGCTTACTTACAAGGGGTTCAATTCTCTCCAATCTATTTAAAACATTTCACACACGTAAATCGTAGGTTTTTCAGCTGGGATTTTTTCAAGCCCTTAATCCCAGAGCAGGGCTCGCACGTTGACCCATCGCAATGATCGCAGTAGATCCAAGTTTCATCATCATCATGGTTCCACACTTTCGCACAACGTGCACATGTGTTTGGGTCTTGCTTTTTGGCAGAGTTTCGTGCTTTCGTGCTCTTTTCCGTTTTTCCGGGGTCTTAGGGGCTGGCTCAGTTGGGGAGACATCTTTCTCCAAATGAGCAGCCCGTAACATAGCCGCTTGACTTGGACCCCGTTTCGGGGTTATAAAGGAAAGAGCAGCGGGCATCTTTTCGGGGCTTGGCTCAACAACCTCGGGAAGATCACCAGCTTTGTTTCTAACAGAAAGGGTCTCTTCCTTTCCAATATTATCATTGAAAACAGCTGTTTCAGAGTCTAAGACAGCCTGATTATTCTTTAGTTTGTACTCAAAATCTGGGGATGCCCAATAGGTAACATTACCTGTGTGTGTTCTTATCACAGCCATGCAACTTAACCCAATTTCGCGATTCAGTTCGAAAGCCTTTTTCAGAAGACCAAATGACCGGCGACTTCGTTTGTTTGCCATTGCACATTTTTCGAGCTTCTTTTCCTTTGCCGTTTTTTGTTGTTGCGCCACTTTCTTGGGAAAGACCGATCTTCTTTTCCTTTTTTTGCTCTCGGCGCCTTGAGAGGGGTGGAGCTGCTCGAGGTTGGAGAGCTGGTTGAGGAAGTGTTTGGGTAGTATTCTGCAGGGCTGGCTGAAAGCTTCCTCCAGGAAATAATCCCTACAATTAACGAATTACTTTAGTAAGGTGTGAGTTTAGTTGAAAAACAGTACTTATGTCAAGATAAAGATGATTACTATAAAACCAAATTTTTCTTTCCCTTTTAAACTGCAACGGTAATAATACGCAATTGAAACATTAGATACTTACAGGTTGTAGAATCTCTGCATTGTCAGTTCCATCAGTTCCAATTATCTCGAAAGGAGTGGGTAGATTTCCAGTTAGACCCAACTGGAATGGTGATAACACGTCTGAATTTCTGGCTATCGTCGACAGTGCTGAATAGTCTGGCGGGGCAGTAGGCTGCAAACTGGCAGTTGTTAATGCAGTTACTATTTCTTGGAACGAGTAGTCCATATCAGCCGTTGCCATTTCGTTAGGGTTATAGTTTGAAGATGCCATTTTGAAATTCGGACAATTGCGCTTCTTACCACCTTTCCTTCTTTAAGATTCTGAACAAGTTTGGTCGAAACAAAAGAAGTGGTGCCTTTTTTATAAAGATTAGGTGAAAGACCCTCCCCCTTTCAAAAGACACAAGTTGTATACTATTTCGACTCTCATTTGGGTGTGTGGTCCAAGTCTTATGAAAGAAGTATTTAATATTTAAGATTACTTTACAGCAATTTATGGATTCTAGCTAAACCTTAAATATGTTCTATATCTACGTAAACAGTGTTGTGAGTAACCATGTAACCATAATTGATATTTGTTGTTTATTCTTGGGATTAAAAATAATAGATTTTTCATTTGGTGTGATTTTCTCTTCTAAGATTAAGTGAATGGCATTCTGGGCATAATGCCAAAGACCAAATGCTTTCTATCTGATAGGAGACCAATCAAACTAGATGGATATCTATAACACAAATGTTTGATTAGACTACGCTTTTTTTATAAGAACAGTTTACAATCTTCTCTAAAATGTAAGAGTTTGATGAGAAAAATTCAAGAGTTTGAGTGAGAAAATGCTCATTTGATGATAGAGCCTCAAAGTTTCTTATCATTTTTGTAATCACAGCAATGGGTAGTTATGTAAGCTTTGAAACTTCCAACCAACTGAAGAAAATAATGATTTCTGAATGAATCTTATTAGCAACTAAGGGCAACTCTTTTAAATACCAAAAAGTTAGATTTTCGTAAAATAAGGGGATGCAATAAGAGATAAGATAAACAATAAAAGAAATACCAAGAAATTTTCTATTACGTAAAAGTTCTATTCAAATTTAAAAACATTTTTTAATAACATTGTGGCTTCATCTTTTAAATTGTCTGTCCCTGAAACATAACTTTACTAAGTTCTTCTACAGTAAGCTTTTCTTTGAAGATGGCTTTCGCTTCGTCGATGTGCGCCATCTTCACTTTCAGAGTGTACCTGCAACTAAGCTCTGCACCACCACCTTGTCGGTCATGGCCAGCACGGGTTCTAGCTTTTTTAAACGACTGCCAGTGTGGTACATCTACAGTATGTCCTGCTCTGCCACCAAAAAAGCAGGAAATATCGCTCACCAATAATCTTTTTTCCACCAAACTTCGAAAAACTTTACTCAAGTTGGCTGGTACTCGTCCCACTGTTTTGCCAATTATATCTTTCACCAACTGGGGTCTCCTTTTTGCATCTCCTGCTCTTGTTACCTTCTCTAAAAGCTGATCAGGAACAGTGTCGGGCATTTTCACCAACATAGCATGTGGATCATACTTGTTGCCCTCCTCTGGTGTAATTATTAAACTTATATCTGAGCAAGGGCGAACTTTAAAGGCATGGTACCCCTTTATAGACCAAAGTACTGCAATTTCTATCCAGGTCTCCTGCACAAAATCACTTGAGTTTGCCATAGCTAATCAAAAACTTTAAATTCAAAGTTTATTTAATAACTAACTTATAAAAGTTGCACTCGTTTGGACTTCTATATGAAGTAAGTTTTGCGATAACTTTTTTATCTCGGTTTCTCGATATCTCTCTGACTGTTAAAAGAGGCCCAAAAAAAACTATTCAATTCGCTAACGTTTATCTTTTCAGCAACACGCAGCACAGTACACAAAACAGAAACAGTTGCTCCTTTGTTAGGCCAACATAAATGATTAAATATTATGTTCAGTAAAATGAATACCAACGAGGAGCACAACCATATAGACCGTGCTATCTCCTACTCGCAGCTGCAAGTAAAACGAACCTCCATTTTTGTTCAGTCAACACATCCACCAAATTTCAAGATTCATTCTGACGAGCCTCGGTTCCAACTTGACCAAAATTTGCTGACAAATTGCTGATAAAATTTTGGCAAAATGAGATCGAATCCAGTAAAAGAACTCTCGCGCGCTCCTTCCTAGCAATTACCCCCGGCCCTGCAGCCCCGGCCCTGGCTCCATCCACGGCCCTGATTTCCCAACGTGTAATTTTTTAGCAATCATCGGCCCCGGCCCCGGCTCTGGTTTCCAAAAAATTTATTTTCTTCTGATTTCCGTAATTTCCGTTATTCTAAATAGCTTACTTGAATGAAAATATTTTATTTGGAATTCACTAACTTGTGAGTTGAGATATTCATGCTCAAATTTTCCGTCACCTTCAAACCACAGAGATGGGTAAATGGCCTAACAACATTTCTGTGTGCGATAGTTATGTTACCGATGATGTCAGTTGTACAGAGAAGAGGGCTTTTAAAAGAAACAAAGACGGGGCATTGTACCGGCATTTTATATTATGTTCTTTTGTAAATGCAAGTTAACTTTAAACAACAAATGGCTCCTTTACAGGAACGCAGCCAGATGGTATACTCCAAACGAATGAGCTATGGCTGTTTTATGTTCTTCTGTAAAATATGGCAATGCTTCTCCGCGCAGCTGTATTTGGTTTGTCCAGTATCAATTGAGGTTCAGCAAATTTCTGTAAGATACACGTAAATCCATCTTGAAACATGCAACCATTCACTTAGAAGTAAACATTAGATGCTTCGTTCGAGGTATGGCGCTCTCCATCTTTAAAGTACTTTCCCCGGAGTTTCGAAACAACAACAACATCAACTTGCTAAAGATTCTGATGTTTTGAGCAACTGACCACACCCATAGCAGGTGGATAACCTTTGATGGCAAAATTTTATAGAAGTCAAGACAATTTGCCCTTCTCTCAAACTTAAAAGCCTTTCCACCATAACTGGCTGATTCAACATTGTAGTTGAAGGAAGAGTCAGCTGATTTGGAATAGGCATTGTAGGTAACATGAATGGGCTAGCAGATACGTCTGGAGGCTGGTTACCTGTGTGGTAAAGGACTTATAGATGAAATCAAATAAATTGTAGTACTAATACGGCGACCAAAAGCATATTGAGACAAATTAAACAGAGCAATTTCTTCCGCGACAGAGCAGAGTAATCAGAAAAGTTTTATTTCATATCGGCAAAATCAAATCATTGTCAAATCCAGTTTAAATAAAATAAATAAATGGCTAGGCCATTAGTTAAAGGAAAAGAAAAACGACTTATACGTGTTTCAACGTTTCGCTAACTTACACTTAGCATCATCAGGTGAGATTCAAATTACAGGCATGGTTAATTTATACTAATCAAGAACAATGGAATAATAAATATTGAATTAATTAAAGGCAAAGCAAGAGAATTTTACAACATCGTGAAAAATTAAAACAAAAACAAAGGAATACTAGAGGTTTGATTATTAAGGGACGGTTTATCACGTAAAATAAGAAGACTTTCATAAATTACAAGATCAAATAAATCAAATAAACTTCAAAGATTAAAAAAAATACCGGAAAGATCCCTTAGGTTTATACACAACAATTCCTACCATGAATTATCTTACTAATATCACAAAATATAATTTGCCCATCTTAAATTCTTCGGTGTTGAATGTTTGAAACCTAAATCACAGTTCGCAGGGAATATAAAAACAAACCTGGCACACAATAGTTTAAGAAGATAATCATGACAACAAATTTGGAATGACTTACCAAATCTAATAAAACCAGCCAAACATTTTATTGGGCGATGGAATGTTCCAAATTGCAAATTGCAAATCTTTCGTTGATTGATAGTTGAAAATGTCACACGCTTTTTACAGTAACTCTATTGAAATGCGTATTAAAAAGTTGTCTTATCTGCGAAAATAGTTCAACTAGATAATACTAAACCCCCCTCATCCCATATGTACTGTAAATTTGGCCATAGAACTCAACATGTGCAATTTAAGGAAGGAGCACGTACCTAGCATGGATGTATTGTTTGGAAAAAATTGATCAATGGTGCTGAGGCTGAAGCCATTGTAGACGACTGGCAATCAATGATTTGTCCCAATTGTCCAGTTGGCTGTAAAAATAGAGTGCTCGATGCAGCTGTTGTGTTCGATGGTTGATTTGGTAACCCAAATTGACTGTTGACGAAATGTTCGTTGCTTTGCTTTTCGGGCGAATGTGAGACCTTTTGTTTCGAATGTGGGACGATCTCAAGAGGATACGACACGAGGCTGATTCCCAGAATAGCATTTAACCCGGAAACAATTTTACCATCGCCAACATTCTCTGCGGTCGTTTTTTCTTGCAGTAAAGCTTTTGCATTTTCGATGAACCCAATACCATAACTTCTGGAACACGAGAACGAGCCTCTATAAACCTAAACTTCAAGGTTTCTGTATCGCCTAAAACTGTGCTTGTCTTTCTGTGGAGAGTAAAAGTTTGACGTTGAAGATATCACTTCAGTGGCACAGGGAAACTGATATGGCGTCTCAAAACTTGATGCAAGATTTGCTTTGCTCTT